>VZTI01010898.1:547313-766476 GCA_013397865.1 Struthidea cinerea
CCCCGTAAAACACAAATCAAGTAATAAAAAATTAATCAGTGACCCAAAGTGCGTGGAAATCCGGCGCTGGCATTTTGAAGTTTGCAAGCTTCTGACCTCTGGGACTAGGGATTCATTAAAAGAGACTTAGGTTTGCATCGAGGGGGAAGCAGAAGCGCATTAAAGCTGACCAGTTGATGCAAAGAGAGGAAGAAATCACCGGCGGCTGGAAATAAAAGGCGTCGCTTGTTTTTGCATCGTCGCTGACGGAGGTGCAGTCCTCCCGGCCGTCGACCAGGGTTCGGAGGGGACCGGCGGAGCCCCAGCTCCAGCCGGGAGATCCTCATGTGCCCGCCGTCCCCCGCCCACGGCCCGTCTCGGCTGCAAGGCCGCGGCGGGAGGCAGCTCAAACCTTCCTACGGCCGCTCGCTGGAAGGAGCGAGGCTGCGAGAAGAGCCGCGGCGAGGCTGTGTCGGAATCCCTCCACAGCACACGCCAGCTGGGGTACGGATGAGCCTGGGAAGAGACGAAAAATAATAAATCGCTCGGCTAAGTAAAGTGGAGAACAATAGGGGGCTCCCTTCAAAGGAGAAGCGCAGCGGTGATGGGCGATGGTCGCGGAGTTGCGCGGGGAGAGCCGGCTCGCCCAGCCCGGGGGCGCTCCCCGGGCCCCTCCGCTGGGCGGGGCCGGCCTGGCTGCGGTAGCCCTTCCTCGGGCCGGGAAAGGTGCCGAGCACGCGATAAGCCGAGAAAGCACGGAGGAGCCGCGCGGAAAGCCGGTGCGTGGCCGGCTGTTCTCTCCCGGCGGTGTGCGCCGGTGGCAGGCGGAGAGGGGCGGAGGGGCAGAGAGCGGCGTGCGGCGCGGAGCGCTGTGCAGGGTGCGGTGCGGAGCGCTGCGCGATGTGCACGGGGTGCCGGGCGCGGTGCTGTGCGCGGTGCGGTGCCGAGTGCGCGGGGTGCTGTGCAGGGTCCGCGGAGTTCGCTGCGCTGTGCTGTGCGGAGGGCGCGGGTGCGGTTCGCGGGGTGCTGTTCGGAGTGCTGTGCAGGGGCGCGCGATGCGCCGGATACAGACAGCGGGATACGGAGAGCGGGATGTGGAGCGGTGCTCGCCCGGGGGACTTGCCCGGGGGATTCGCCCGCTCGCTGGGGCCGTCGCCGGGATCGGGCGTGGACACAGTGGGGGACTTTCCTGCAGGGTGCCCCGGGACGATTTCGGCGTTTGTAGGGGCAGAGCCGTTCTTGCAGGGCACCGGGCTGCGCCTGGTCTGAACCCAGCTGTGCAGACTGGGGAGCGGGATTCTAGTGGGAAGAGGGTCAAATGAAAGCAGAAATAACAGAGAAAGCTCTCCTAGGGTGCCTGGGAAAATCTTGATCATCTCTTGCTAGACCAGAGGTGAAACCTGTTCTAAAGGTGTTAATACTGATGGGGTTCATTCAGCTTTAAGTCCAACCAAGGGCAGATGAAAATATTCAATGTTGTTTCCTTTTTAAAAATTGTAGGCTCCTCTCCATCTCACCCCAGCAGAAGGACCTGTGCTGGATTTTCACAGGGTAGCTTGTTGGTAAATGGATATTTGCAGGGTAAGAAGTGAAGGCAGATCCTCTGGGGTATTTGAAAAGGGGCTGATCAGACCGAGGGAGACATCAGACTGCACAGGGAAGAAATAGTTCCTGTAAATGAGATGCTGAGAGTGATTTGCCTTGAAGTCCTGATTATTGGGTAAAGGTTACCTCTGTGGCAGGGGCACAGCAAACCATTACAGAAGAGCCGAGGTAGATAAGACTACTTACATCAGTGAAGAATTCTCTTGCAAGTTAGGAGTTGCGATGTCAAGGCCAAAGGTTTTCCAAATTCCCTTTTGTTGTCAGCAAAACCCATTAATCTTCTATATGTGTCTGGCTACTGTATGCAGGTGCCAACTCTTTACCTGTCCTGTGTGGAAATTCAGCTATTTGCTCATTGCGGAATGCTGCACAGGAGAAAGAAGCAACTTTTGTGAACATTGAAATGAATATTAGCAAAATAATTCTTTCATAGTTCAGAGGTGTCAGTAGTAAAACATCAAAATAATCACATTTGTTCTTTTTTTTTTCCTCCTCAGAACTTAATAATGGAAATTGCCATTATTTTGTTTTCATTCAGTAAAACCAGATCAGTTTTGTATTGACTGGACAATCTGATTTTTTGTGAATGGGTTTTCACTCTAGAACTCCTCCTATCCTAATTCACAGAATATTTGTTTTATTTTGTCTTAGTGCAGTTCCAACCATGCCTTAAATGCAATGACAAATTAGTTTTTTGGCTCAAACTAAATTTTCAACATTTTTTCTGAGGTATTTTCCCCCTCACTTGATAGCTTATTTAATTGACTTAACCCTTACTCCCTCAGTAAAGGGTTCATGTATGTGTGTCTAGCAATGTCAGCTGTAAAATGTCCATCCTGCTTATGCTGCAGAGAGTACTCCTCGCTCCTGCGGCTGTCTGTAATTGTGAGATTTTTTAAAACTGTATTTCCTGATGAACATATTGAATCCTTCTACATGTTTTCAGTGAAGACTTCAGTGCCAGCTGAAGACGGCTCTTTCAGGAACCTTGTTAACAAAATAGGAACATTTCCCAAATTTATTTAAGTATTTTTCTGTCACTCAACTCATTATTTAGACCTTTTCGTTAACATAGAGAGGTTCCATAACGAGCTTGTCTCTTAGTGCAATGAGTGTGTGGTTGGAATAATGACTGGTCTGGGTTCATTCTGATGCACTGGTTATGGCAGTGTGGTACCAAAATATGCAACCTTGAGTACCAAATATCTGATAAAGCTGAATGATTTTATGAAGGAAGTAATTTCAGAACCAGACACTACATGCAGAAGTTTCCATCTCCCCTGTCTTGCAGTACCCCGCCTCCTTAGGTTTAAAAATAAATATATATTCTAGCAGAACAAGTGGAGGTTTGTGCTGAAATACTGACTTTAAAAATAGCAATATGTTCTGATAATGCCAGATATTTTTAATGAAATAAACCCAAGAGAAGCATGTATTACAAGGTGACTGGAAGAGAGGCTTTGTGGTGCACTTACTCCTGGGCTGTGCTGGGGAAATATATAAATTTCTTCTCTGAACTCAAGTTGCTAGTGAACACCAACTACTACAGTGGGGAACATGGTAAATCAAGAATATATTTGCATTAATTCAAACTTTCATGGTCAATTGGAAAAGGACAGCATTTTACTTCAAATGAAATCTCTGCACATGAGAAAAGTTCATTCAGGCTTTATAGCCCAGAGGCCTATGCTTTTTTCACTAAAATTCATTGATAAAAATGGAATTAATTTAGATCATATGCTTTCTGCTTAGCTACACAGACTTGCAATGTTCTGTAAAAGGTAATATTAATCAATATATAAAAAGCACCGTGCCATGAATAAATTGGGCAGTATAATAGAAGGTTTTATTTCTTAGGTAACATTAAAAAAAGACTAAAAGGTCTTACATTTTTAAAAAGAACACTTTAAAGTTTTATTTCTGTTTTATAGACAAGCACTGGACACTTGATGTAAGAAACATATTTCTTCAGGAATCCATGCAAGCTGAGGCAAAGCAATTAATGCTTATGAAGACTATAATGTTGAAAAATGCTAATTGCCAATTCATTTGATTTTCAGTCAGTTCCAGATAAAGTATTAGACTGATGCTTGGGCTCACTGTAACTTCTGTGTTGTTAGAATTTGGGTTGCAGTAGCTGAATTCATAACTATTTGTTTGCACAAATACTGACACTTGCTTTAATTTCTGGGCATTCTTTGGCTGTAAGGAATTAACCTTGGCTAAAAAAGAGAAAAAACAGTATTTCTTTCCTTCAGGAATATTTTCCCTTTTTCAGTGGTGCTTTCTTTTTCTCCATATAGTGTTAAATAAGAGTAGTCTTATCTTTTATTCCCTTAGTGAATTGCTCCCTGTCTGGTGTGTACATACATGCATGGACTAATGAGTTCATTGCGGAAACATAAAGCAAATTGCCTCCATACCTGTTTTAGGTATACTCTTTGCTATTCTGAGCCCATAACTGGGTTTTTCTACTAAGGCAGTTGGAACAACAGATAATTGTGGCTAGTTAGTAGTTCTTTTCTCTATAGTGTGGACCATATGAGAAACATCCCGTGGGCCGGGATCAAATCACACTGTAGTGTGAGTCAAGTCGTTCAGTTTGTGAATGACTCTGAGTTTGGCTCACAGAGCTGAAGCCTAGGCAGCTTCGTAACCTATGTGCCCAAAAAGAGCCAAGTGAGAGCAATGGGATTATCACATAAAACAGCACAGACTTTGTTTCATTTTTATTGAACCCTGGGCCAAATTCAAGCAAAACTAAATGTCAAGAGGCATGGAAAGTCCTGTGTGCTGTTCTCAATTGCAGTGATTTTATTCATACCCATTAAATTTTTCATTTTCAACTGGTTCTATTACCAAATCACAGTGAGATACTTTCACATTCAATAAAAGACTTTCCATTGTGAATCCATTTCTCAGGTCTTCAAATAGCCATCATTTGAAGACTCTACTTCAGCTTTTGTGAGCTTAGTGTTATCATTTACAGCAAATGTGTGACAAAATTAATGTAAGGAGAGGATTATCAATTTAAAATATTATCAAAGTGAATTTTGTGTTTTTTTACCACATGATATATAAAAGTTTTGTGGTTTTGTCTGTGTTTGTCTTCCAGTGTGACTATATTTTTGGTAGGAACCAGTCAGACCACTAAGGACAAAGTAGGTATTTACAGATGAGCCTGATGCCTGGATTTTATGTATAGGCAGTGACATAGACACTTTTCCAGTGTGATCAATTTCACATTAAATAAAAATTTTGTAAAGAAAAGGATCAGGCGAATTGTAGCCTAGGATGTCCAGTGCTCTGCATAGCCTGTAACAGATGTATTGAGAGACTGGTTCAGATGCAATTGCCCACAGTGTGCCTATCTAGTATAAGGTAAAATTACTTCTCCCTTTCTTCTCCTCAGAGGTTTAAAAATTTATTCAGGAATGTATAATTTTGTTAAGAACTGAAATAAATAAATGCCTTCACTTGAGAATTAAAGTGTGGGCAATTTGGAGATATTTATAACAGTCAGTCAGGTGTTTAGATATGTAGGCTGAAATCCTCATCTCGTTAAAATCAGTGGGATCTCTCCAAATGTCAGTGCAGGCACAACATTGTTCCTATTTAATGTGGTCCAAATGCAAGCACAAAATAGAGACCTTGTTAATGTTAAACCTCAGCTCAAGTCAAATGTTGGAAAGGGAATGTTGCATGTTCAGCTGGTTTCCTAACATAATATGTTGTGCTCTTTTTGCTTGAGAAATCAGCTACCTTTTCTTAAAAATAATTTAGTGTTAGACATTCTCTTGAAGGAGATTTAGATAAATAGTTGGGCCCCCCCAAAGTGAATTCCATTGGAGAAATAATCAGTTTAATATCCAAATGAATTGAATTGTTCTTGTACTGCATTGGCTGAAGGGTGTACTTAAATTCAGGCACCCTGATTACTCCATTGTCATAAATGAGACCTCTCCTGGAGTGAGAGTGTAAGTGGTTATTGCACTTCTGTAGGCTGGAGCAGAATAATACAGTTGAACAGAATAATGCGGCAAAACAGAAAATACAATGTGTTATGGATCAGGTCTGCTTCTGGGTGTCACACAATGCGAAGGTAAATATGAATTACTGTTCAGAATCTGAACACCAAGCTAAGTTTAGTTCCCCTGATTCGGCTGTTGCTCTGCTGGCATCATCAATTTCCTGGCTCATAGTACAGTGCAGCCAGGTGTTCAAATTCACCGACGGCCAAGATTTGCTCACTTAAAGAACATTGAAAGTAAAACCTAGGTGATATAACTGCTATTCAAAAGTAAATACACTGTATGACAGGTATAAAACTGCTGAAGTAAATGGTATTTCTCACCGTTTTTTTAAAATTATTTTTTATTTTTTTTTCCAGAAGTACCTCAGCTGTAGGGCAAAATACAAGGACATAAGCTACTGATCTCCTTTTATCATCTGGACCAGACATACTACCTTACTTCTCACTATCAATTAAGAGCAATTGAAAAATCACCTCAGAAAAGCTGGTCAACCCATTCCATCAGTGGACATCTTTTGTAAAACACATTTCATGTACTTCTGCTGAAATCCTTTTTTCTACCTACCTACTACATGGTTCTATATAACTTATTGGGCACTGATGGTAGCCTCCAGAAAGTGCAGCTTCAAATGGTCAGCCTCATCCTCTAGCAAGAAGGAAACCTGGATACTGGATAGCAACAACATCTTCAGAGAAAATGGTATACGAAGGGAAACGATTGGTTTCTTGCCATTGTTTCTTCCTGTTAACAGCCAAATTCTACTGGATACTCACTCTGGTGCAAAGAACTCACGGCCAGGAATATGCCCACTCCATTCGACTGGATGGGGACATCATCTTGGGAGGACTGTTCCCCGTTCATGCAAAAGGGGATAGAGGGGTGCCTTGTGGGGAGCTCAAGAAGGAGAAGGGGATCCACAGACTAGAGGCAATGCTGTATGCAGTTGATCAGATTAATAAAGACCCTGATCTTCTCACCAACATCACCTTAGGTGTCCGTATCCTTGATACGTGTTCCAGGGACACTTATGCATTGGAGCAGTCCTTAACATTTGTGCAAGCATTGATAGAAAAAGATGGTTCAGACGTGAAGTGTGCAAACGGTGACCCACCTATTTTCACTAAGCCAGACAAGATATCAGGTGTGATAGGTGCTGCAGCAAGTTCTGTGTCCATTATGGTTGCAAATATTTTAAGACTCTTTAAGGTAAGTAACATTTTCTATCTTTCTTTTAAATTTAAAGAAGAATGAAATAAATGAAGTAGTTGTGTTGTGATACCTTCAAAAAAGAAAGGACACTTTTCACATTCAAAAATCTGAAATGGCTGGTTTGCCCTTTCAAGGCAAAGGGGCAAAAATTACCTCAAAGCAGTGTTTGCAGACCCAATTTTAAGGTGCCAAGTGCTTCTCTTAAAGTTCTGAGTAATCTGTGCACATTTTAACTCTTTAGGGATTTGTATCCTTTTGTATCCTTTTATATTACTCACACTTGGTCCATGTTGAACATTTATGCTCATCAAGACTGGGTTGGGATTGACTTCCCAAATTTCCAGGAGAAAGAAATATAAGATTTTAACACAAATACATTTGTTGGAGGACCAGATAGTTTCCTTACAGAGACAGATATGCCAGTAATAATCTAGCGCTATTGATGTGCATGTCTAGCCAAATGAAGTGTGCTGTAATATCTTTGATTTCCTTGACATTTTAACCTCCTCCGTATTTTCTACAAGGTGATATTTTTTTCAGACTTTGTTATTGCTTTGTGAGAGCTTATTTTTAGGCAACAGTTCTACTGGCAGTTGCTTCCAAAGACTTTATGAAGCTCAGACATTCTAGATAATGGAAAATGAACCTGCCACTTTTAAATTTGCTAAGTTAGATGGGAAGATGAACATATTCTAATCAATCAATTCTTGGATGGAAGAGATCAGGCAGCAAATATTTAACTTTTAATCCTATGCAATGGCAAACAGGTGATGGTAAGCTGAGCACATTTTTCTATGCACTCAACAACTGTAACTTATGTCTGAATCTATTACTGTCCTACCACCCTCTGTTCTTCTCATCCATTAATCTCGCCTGATTTCATACAACTTTACAATCACCAAAACCCACTTAAAGACCATTTCTTTGACTTTGGTGCAGACGATTCTGGTAATGTTTAATATTGCTGTTATGTGTTTTGAGAAGTGTTGCACTTGTTTTCTAACGGTTGTAACTGAGATTGATCAGTAGCAAAGAAAGACTGGCTTTTTTCTTACAGTTTCTCAGCAAAGTGTATTTCAGTCATTTGAATGGAGATTTTAGTCCTTCCCTTTGGTTCTTCCTTGAAGGAAATAATGATGGATTTACAGTTCAGTGGAGGAGCAAAGTGACTGCTGGGTTGTGGTCAGGTGTTCCTTTCAGTCTTGAAACTGATGCTCAGCTGCAATTACTGCACAGGTTTGAGAGTAGTGGACTAGTTCTAGCCATATGTTTTACTTGTGAAAATCAAGTACAAAAAACTGAGCTAAGACTCAAAAAATGTTCTGTATGGAGAGGATCTCTGGAGCTGTGCCTGGTGGGGAGGCTTATCTATCCTGGGAACCATCATGCATGTTGCAGGAGGTGTCTATTTTTTAGTTCACATCCTTTTTTGAAGTTGTGCTATCCTATTAAATAATGCATATTTCTGAAATAATGATAGATGGAATGGTCACTTTAATACCTATTATAATGCAGGCCCACAAAAACTACGACTTACACCCGGTTTTGAGTTGAATAAGGTTCTATAGACTGATTTAAGAAACTAAGCCTGGTAAGACATGCATTAACTGTAAATTGAGAGCAGCAAGAAGGAAAGAGGCCTATGAATTGTCCAAGATAGCGGCAATTTGTCTTCTGAAACCTTGACAGCTACCTCCTGATTTACATTATGCAATAAGATTGCAAATAACATTCTACTGCAGTCTTAATCAATAGAGGGTCACGTGATATCCCCTCTGGGGAAAGATCTTATTTACCCATTTAATTGATGTAATACAGCTGCTGGCAGAAGGAGGAGACATCTCTTTTAATTTCAAATATAGATCCTGTACAAATATTCTTAATAATGTAAAAAAATGATAAATTATGTCCTTTAATGCCTAAAGGTGGACCAACACGTGAAATCTGTTTATACACCTTCCTCTCAGAAGTGAATCTCTTAATGAGCGAAGTCTTCTGGATAAGGCTCTGAGTTAGAAGCACTGTAGAAACCACTCACACTGGTTATAGTCAAGAGGATTAGGAAATTAAGGGTCATTTTCCAGAAAGTTAGATGTATAACCCCATTTGGATTGTACTCAGACCAAAGACATAGGCTGAAATTCTCAGCTGATGCATCCCCACGGCTCTGTAGCTGAGGACCTGGGCCTTGGCCCATGCTCACAGAGGCTCTAGGCATGAAATTGTGTTTACTGTATCTTGATATATGTCAAGGTGGGACACTCAGCTGGGGTAAATGCCTGTACTTTCATTGAAGTCAGCAATCACCATCATGCAAATGCCTGTTTCCATTTTATCCAGGGTGAGTGTGATTCATCCATATTTGTGTTTAATAGTACTATTTAGAAAGTTGAACCTATAATTTGAAGTTCGGTATTGCTTTAATACCTACTCTGAAGTTCCGAAATGTCAGGACTACATATTTTTGAGAATATTATTATCCAGCGAAATTTTAATTTGTGATGAAATTGTGAGAAGTGTATTGTATCTCTCAATGTGAATATGCAAAGATAGCCTAAGAAATACTACTTTCAGCAGCTTGGATTTTATGCTGCTGTTTTTCTTTTTCTTGCAATTTTTTTTCTTTCTCTTATTGATTTTACAACAGAAAACATACAGGTCAATAGTCCTATCTGATGATCTGGTGGATAGAATAAACTGATTGATAGTCAAGGTAATCTTTTATCTAAGTGTTTTCATGAGAAGAGGGGAGGGAGGCCACCACAGAAAATGACCTCTATCTATAGCCTTTCTGCTGATCAAATGGCTTGCCTTGAATTCTTCTCTCTCCTTTCTCCTTCTGTGAATTTTGAGGTACATTGCTGCTTAGCAGGTGATTTTCCATAGCACTTACCCCTCGTAGGTCCAAAACATTAAGGTACGAATTTGGACGGACTAAATTTCACCCATTGATGGTTCTAGACTTTTCAGAGGCACTTTACACACAGGAAACACTGGAGCGTGGAATTAATTGTGTGAAATTGGACCTGTTATTCCTTGATTATCATAAAGTTGTTGTTTTTTACCATAATTTTAAACTGTTTTTATCAGGGAACTCCAGGAATGGGCTGCTTCAGAAAGGAAACAGAGACAAGGGACCACAGACTGGTAGGATCTATTGAAGAGCTGGCTGTCTCAGTTAAGCAGCTCTCACTATCTCAGAGGCAACCTTTCTATTGACTCAATGTGTCAAAATATTACTCTTACATCCTTCCTTATATTTGTTTTTCAGAAATTCTGTTCTCCTGTAGGGTGCTTGGACATGACTAGGTGGGAGCCTTTATCTGCTTTGTGTGACACTTACAGGCATCTGGGTTGTTTCCCAGGCCCCCCAAACTTGGCCTGGAGGAAACAAGAGACTATGTAACCTAGCTCACTTCATGTACTATGTACCCTGTATTCAAAGCTTCTGCTTGTTTAATGTCTGAATAACTTATGTCAGTGCTTAAAATCTGCTGGAAAAAGAGAGACATTTGTTTATGCTAGTGTCCTCACATCTAAACACCACATACTATTTCTGAACTCCTCAGTGCACTCCATCTGTCACCTTCACACATCTTCTAGCCAGTGTCACACTAGGAGCAGCCTAGGGATGATGGTTTGCATGCAAATTGAGATGGGCGGACAGTATGCTTGGTGAATTGTGATCTCAAGCTTTTATGTATATATTTATGTACATGTGGATAAGGCCAAATATTCATCAACAGCTTTGATCCTTTCCTTGCCTTGCTTTGCCTTGCCTGGCCTTTCCTTGCCTTACCTTCTGTTTTCACCAGTTTCCCAAGGCTAAATTACTTGTTTTCTCTTTCTGGTCAAATTCCCTTTTTGGTGCAGAGCCGTAATCCACTTTAATAGCTGCTGTCTGAAGGGACTAATATTCACTTCATGCACATTTGCCTTATACATTTCATACACGTTTACCTCTTCAGAAGTACAAGTACAAATGACATTACGGAGTAACTCTTTCAACTTTATGGCAACCATCCAAAATGCAAGGGATAGTTTCTTTCAGTAAATCTAGAAGTGAATATATTAGTTCCACCAGCATTTTGCTTATTCGCTTTGATTGTTTCATTGCCTCATTTTGTATTTTAGTGTATGTCTTTGCCTGGTATCTTTGCACATCTACGAGGGCTATACCTGGATGATACTATTTTTATGCTTAGTTGCAGGTCTTTTGATGTTTGGCTGCCATGTGGCACTTTTGCTGCCTTGTGTTCTAGACCTGCACAGAGCAGCAGACAGGCCTCCCAGAAATGAGGGCATTAGCATAGTACAGAGGCTAATCTCACTGAACTTCATAAATGCTGGGCTTTGGGTTTAAATTGTGGCAGTGGAGTGCATCTCATGAAAGGAATATGATGTAAATAACATGTAATAACATTTTACCACCTAATTTCAGGGAGCACAAACATACTTTTTTGAGGCAACCTGAGGCATACACAGATCCTGATCTAGACTCTATATCTACAGAAATATTTGCACCTCATGAGCTTTACAGACTTCAAAGAAAAATTGTTGTAAGTAGAGAGAAGATGACTGAAACATTTTGAAATAGGTCTTAAGATGAACATATTTATTTTACTTTTGTTCTAGATAATATTTGCACTTTCTGAATAATTTTTAATTATAAAAGGAACCCATACGTGCCATTTAATTTTACAGTGCTTTTTTGAAGCTTAGTATGTGCATATATCTGTTTAGTGCCTGAGCATCTTGTCATGTTATTGGCTGGAAAATACCTTTATTAGAATTTTTTTTTTTCATAATTGAACTTCTTTTACATAGAAGAAGCATTAATATCTCTTTGCTCCGCAATATCTTTATATTTCCATGACAGTAGATGCTTGATTATGCAAAAACCCTCTTTTAACTCAACCATGGTTCTTCTGTCAGTACCAGGTTAAATGTGTGTGGTCGAGAGTGGCAAATACCAGGTCAACACCAAGATAAAATTATAGGTACAAGAGGTACTTTGCTAGCATCAGTAATGAAACAGTTGCCAATTTTTTAGTTGCAGCCAGAGGAAATAATAGGTTTTCAGATTCTGTGAAAACTGCTAGCACTTATTAACATCAAATTTTATTTGTGCTAAGCTGCTTGAGGCAAGAGAATACAAAACCAACTTGATGCATTCATTTATTATTTTACAGCATATTAGTTCCTTAAATATTCCTCTAAAACTTTAAGAATTTTGGTTTCTCGCATTCCTAGATGGAACTATAACCTGTGGTTAGAGCAAAAAGGTAATCTGCTTTTCTGTGTTATTGTCATTTGTTTGTCATTGGTTTGCTACAAGGCTTGAGAAGCATCTTCTGACCTTTTTGTGCTTCTCTTTTGTCAGTTTGATTTGCTTGTGTTTAAGTATTTCACAGGAACAATCAGAAGCTTGATTATCATTAGTTAAATGTTTGAGATGTCTCCCCTGCTTTTGTAGGCATGTTGAAGCTGTCTAAAATGTTGGGGGTTTTATGTCATTCCATAAGTAAAATACATGAGCACCTTACAAAGAGATTGTAGCTATTGAAGACCAACAATCTGATTTTCTTTCTGCTTCTCCCTGAGGGCAGGAAATATATATCTATATATATATCTACACTTTTCCCTCCCATGAAGGAAACTGCATGTGCAGAGAAAATTATTCCACCCTTTCATGGCTGAGGCCAGCTGACACAGGCAATTCACGCCCATATCACATACTCCTTTATTTCCCCAAATCATGGGGCTGCATGCAAATTACCAGGAGGGAATGATTCCTGACCCATGATGACTTCTGAAGCCTGTCAGAAAATTGGGAGACTTGGCTGGCACAGGTCGTGGCCGAGTTATGGACTGTCCTGACAGTCTGACAGTGGAGGCAGCTGAGTTGTTGCTGAGAGATGTGCTCTGAAATAATGTGATTTACCAGCACAGACATTGCTGCTGATTTCTCAGGACAGAGCTCCTCTGCTCCTACATCACACTGAAGGGAAGCCAAGACACTGCAAGGGTCATTGACGCTTTTTCAGTGCTGTACTACAGCAATGTTAGTTTTTTTAGTGCCATGAGAACTAAATTAAGACGACTTTTTCCCCCTGGTGTTTAATTGTTTCAGTACAGTAGCAGTTGGGCAATATGAATAGTCCTGCATTCTGACTGTCATCAGAAACCAGGTGCTATTGTGTTACAGCCAAGTGGTAGATTTTGTGTGTTTGCTTATTTCCAGTCTCATTGTTTTCCCTAAAGCATATTGTGCTTTTAGGATTAAACTGGTTTAGAGTGCTTAAATGTATATCCTTGTGCTTCCTAGCATTTATCAGAGAAAAGTAGTCAACAGAGCAAAAGTCTTACTGGAGGACACTAATTCCACAGGAATGAATTAAATAGCCAAGAGCAAAGCACTCCTCTGGGCTGGAATCTATATGTACTCCCAGCAAGATATTATGTCCCCTATCTCTCTGAGAGGACAATTAAGCATTTAACTGAGGCCTTAAATTAGGAGGCTGTTGGCCCTTGGCTGTCTGTGTCCTCAATAGAAAGAATAAAATGCTTTCAGATGGGAACTGGATCAGATCTATTAGTGTGGATGCATCTTTCTTGTTTACAGAAAGATTATGGGTTGATACATGCTTGCACTTGAATCAGATAGAACCTCTTCTCTTTGGAAGGCTTTGGAAACCTTTGATGGAAGCGATAGGAGGTTTTATAAGAAGATTTCAAATACCTGCAAGGGTGGTGCCAGTTTCTTAAATTCTTCCTCACTTTCCTTTGGAAGGAATTTTACTCATCTCCTTTCCTCTTTCTTTTCCCACATGCTTTATTTCTTTCTCTAGTTGTCTTAAGAAAAGCTACGTTTTGACCACGGTTGCCAAAATTTTTCAAGTGGCTATTTCATTCCATAGTCTTCAAAGAAAATTTTTTTCTTCAGACATGCTGAATTAGCAAGACTCTGACAGAGTCTTGGTTTCTGCAGGTTGTGAGGATGAGTGGATCAGCAGGAGGAAGAGCTGGAAATTAGGAAACTTGTGACAGGGATAACAGGAAAAAAGGGAAATGCTTGTTGAAAGATTGAACTCTAAACGGACAAGGGTCTCTATTTTTTTTATCTCCCTGTAGGATTTCTTGTCTGGCACTTCAGGTAGATACTGGGCTCTAACTCTTCTCTGAAATAAACTATTTCTGATAGCAATGCTGAGATATTCCTTGGTATTGTGAGATCTCTCTTCCTATTGTATTTCTTTTACAGCTTGAGACTGTGGGACAGGAGCAAAAGTAATTTCTCTGAGCCGAAATAATTAGTCTTTTGAGTTTTGGCTCATGTTTTTTCACTAAAGGTGCCTCCAGCATTTAGTCCAGCAGCAGTTTCTGTAGAGGCAGAATCAGAATCTCTATTCCTTCTTCACTGATGCATTTTGCACATAGCTCATCTGTAAATTGAAAAGTAGCAAAAGTATAATAGACCATTTTGGGTATCATTCTGTGAAAAGTGCCTAACAATCTCCATAAGATTTTTACTTTGAGAGTGGCTCTGTTACACTTAAAATGCCATCACAGTCGTCTTCCAGGCAGGGCACAATTTTGTTAAGCAGCTCCATCGCATCACAGGAACACTGATCCCCTAAAGTGATGGTTACTCTTATTCAGATAAACTTTCTTTGTTTTTTGCTTGCAAAGTGCTGTGAAATATTAAGGTCTTAGTGAAAACTTATAACCACAGTTTTACTTAGGTGATTTGTTAGAGAAACTATGTATCCTACAATGGTTCTCGAGGCCTGACACTTCGGAAACAAAGCCCGAGAAATGAACTGAAAGAAGGGCTGGTTTTCTTGCCATTCTGATTTCTTCTCTGGGTGCCATAAGTATGCTTTGGTTTTATCAGTAATGCTGAAAGACAAAAAGTGTCCTAGAGGAGCTGACTTCCTTGAGGGCTGTCGTCTAGACAAGAACTTGCCAGTCTAGAAGGTGTGCTGTATGAATGTAGGTGAGGTTGCAGGAGGTCTCCAGACTGACCTGCCTATTTGGATGATATGTGAATGGACTGTTAAATAAAGTGGAGCATGTTGAAATTCAGTGCTATATGAGACAGTACCTACTGGCTAATAATAGAGAGGAGAGAATATATAGCATATAAGTGTGCTTTTGTAAATGATGTTTGCTATGTTATTATATTACTGCAAATTCATTGGCTGTGGACCACATAGTCCAAACAACCTTTCAAGACAGTGCTGTGGGAGAAGAGAATATATCTTGGCAATCTGAGACAGGAACACATTTATCATTAGGAGCAGCATAAAAAAACCTGGGGAATTCAGACTGTGCTCACTGCTATGGTGTCCAGGACCAAACCAAAACCACAGAAAGAGATAAATAGGCTGTCAGGGCTGGTATCATACCCTGAATGGAAAGTGCAAAGGCCTTGGAATCCCAAGACTGTGGATGTCTTGCTGCAGGCCCACGACTTGTTTTAGGATTCAAATTTCTGGCTTCTTCTGTGTTCATGAGACGCAGACAAGTAGTGTAAGTATCTATGTTTTTCTATAGCCAGCTGGACAGGACCTACCTGTTGAATTCTGCTTACTCAAAAGGGAAACAGAGTCTGATTTCTGTGTGGCTTAGTCTTGCTTATGTGAGGAAGAATCCCTGAGAGAACAATGAATTCCAGGGAAGCCAGTGAATTATACCACTCTAAAACTGGGTTTATCCAGAGGCAAATAATATCCTGTGTCCACTGAAATACTGTGTCATCACTGTTAGTAGACTTTGTGTTTGAGTACAGTTTCCCCAGCAGGCACATAGCAAAAGCGAACATGGGTCCTCTACTTTATGCAATTTTCAGATATGATCGTGGTGATGCACTATTGGTAGCAGTCTGAAAATAGATAGGGATACATTCAATTAAAAGAGATTTTTCTTTTTTTAATATGGGACAATAATGACCTTGGGGGAGCTGGCCATTTGATCTCCACAGACATGCCTCTCCAAATAATCATTTTATAATGTGGATTAAATACAAACCTAACACTACAAACTCCACTCATAAAGAGGAGTTAGTAGAGCACAGACATATATAACTAGAGCTAGGATATTGTTTCAGGAATGAAAATATGGGCTGATTATTAGAAAAAAATTTTGCCAAGAAGTAGCCTGTTATATGTTGTCTAAAGTTTAATCCAGTTGTGTATTATGAGAAAAATGCCAAATTTTCTACTTCCTAGCTTTCTAAAAATTAGGTTGGATAGAAGTATAAGAATATACATTTTTTGTACCAGTAGGAAAATGACCTAGGTAGAGTAGCCAGTGTTTCCCTCTTCTAAATTTGATGTTTCTGCTTGCCATCTTTTGCACAACAAACCACAGGATTTGAAAGTTACCAGCTGCTATATTTGCTTTCCAAAGTGTGAAGAAAACATGTATTGTCCTGAGGAT
This sequence comes from Struthidea cinerea, assembly GCA_013397865.1. NCBI lineage: Eukaryota > Metazoa > Chordata > Aves > Passeriformes > Corcoracidae > Struthidea > Struthidea cinerea. The sequence continues at coordinate 563,585 of VZTI01010898.1, forward strand.
TAAAGGGCTGATTCTCTTTGTGCACAGTTCAGGCAGAACTGAAGCGTTTGTAATGAAAGTAAAAGCTATTAAAAAGCATGAAACATGAGAGAAAAATAACATATTTATGTCTTTTTTGTTGGATAGGATTTGATGATGCCCTTAGAAAGTTTTAAGTGTAAACATTTGTCTTATTAACTAGCATTTCTTTTGTGCATGTTACAAGCACTTCCACTTGCAAATCCTAAGTGCAGTCAGAGCAGTTGTTTCAACCCACTGGGAACTGTTTTGCCAAATATCACCTGAACAACAAAAACTCATCATCTGTGAGCTAGTTCACATCTCCAATACTAGATACACAACATTTTGGAAACTGGATATGTAGGGTATTTGAGACTGCAAAGAAAAAATAGTATTTCTAGTGCTAGTTTTGGTGACTGGAATAAGATGGGAAGGTAGCTGTTCTGTATATGGGAGTGTGAAAAGCTTGCAGTTGGAACAGATGCTGAGAGTGCCCTGTGACTCAAGGTATGATTTCCTGCCATTCCTGCCAAGTTTCAAAGCTTGTGGGCTTTTTTTTCTCTCCTTATTTCTATTTTTGGGCTGAATAGCAAAAAACGTGTGCTTCAGGAATGAAGATTCACCATTCTAGTTGTACTTATTTTGTTGTGTCTTTGCATACACATCAAATAATTATTCTGGCCTGTAGGAAAGAATGAGAGTAAAGATGTAAGAAGCTGATGAAAATGCTGAGTATTTTTGGTATGGATCACATAATCACTTGGCTCAATGGCAAGCTACAAAGCTTTGTCTGAGTGTGACAGACTTCCCTTGCTGTGTGGTACTGCTCGTTGGAGCCTTACATCCCTTGTCTTGCTTCAGTACAGATTTTCTCTGTGACCTTGGGCAAGTCACACAGCAGCGAATCCTCAGCCTGACGGATGATGCCTGTGGAACGGAGAGCCCACTGGCTCTGGAGGACTGATGTCCAGGGCCCCCCACCCCTGCTTCCCTGGTTAGAGCACTTCTGTGGCTGAAGGCATTTGTGAATATAAAGGCTCCTTGATAATCAGATATAAGAGTAAGGGGTGGGGGCATATAAGTACTTCAGATAGCTAGTCCTTAACGAGGGATTCCTTGTATCCTCTTACATAGTTCTCTCCCCTGGGTTTTGCTATGAAAGGAGATTATCCAACTCATAGTATGATTGAAATATGCAAGTCATCAGTCTCAGGAGCAAGTGGTGAAGCCTGCCTGGCCTGTAATCAGAGGCTGTATATCCCCCTTAGGAAACCATGACAGTCAAAGAAAGAGAGCTCCGGAGTCAGGAAAAAGTATTTGGATTACTGCCCAATAATATTAAAATTGTTAAAATTCATATCTGCAATCTATATTAGAGTGATTGGGAAAAAATGAACCTCTATTATTCTTATGACGAAGCATGAAATTAAGTAGTGTGGATTTAAAGAAAATTAAGATAGGTGTGTGTGCAAATGTATGTTCTACTAAGATAAGAGGGCTTGTGTTCTTAAATGTTTGAGAAGAGAGACAATCAAAATAGTCTTGTAAAAGACTTGCTAGCTGACCATTATGCCAGGATATTTCTTAGTGTCTCAGGAACCTTTTTTTTTGTTTATTTCGTTTTTCATGATGGTTTCATTAAAATTTAGTTTGCTTATTTCTAAATTGAGTAAAAATCCCTAAGAATAGGCAGCTTCTGTCAGTTATGTGGTGAATAACTGCCTCATCTATTTACCAGGAGTGGATCAGGAGCTAAGAGGAGATTCCACACCTTTTAGAAAAGGTGATTCCTAATTTTAAATTTAATCATCTTTCATCGTTGTTTTTAATCTACCCAAAGCATGAATGCAATATTATGAGCAAGGCTCTGCAAATAATTAGTCAGTTTGACAGCCAAACTGAAAATAAACATTGATTTTATTCTGAATCAAAATTATAATGTTTTAGCAAAACTTGGGGTCTTCTTTATTGGGTTGGGGTTTTTTTGTTGTTGTTTTTTTGTTTGCTTTTTTGTTTGTTTTGGTTTGTTTTGGTTTTTTTTTTGTTTGGTTTTTTTTTGTTTGTTTTGGTTTTGTTTTATTTTGTTGAGAAAAGCTTTCCAAAATGGTTTCTTTTGTGTTAAATGATAACACATATTCTGTGTGAAACAAAATATTTTATTTCTATTTTGGAGATTTTATAGTGTAAAATAAAAGTGATAGGTTTGAAGTGTCAGTCTTGGGTACCATTCATTAAGTGCTGGTACCCCTCTTGCCGCACTGTTTGCTCATGACTTAAACAAGGCTCTTGGGCAAATTCTTTTGGATTCAGAGAAGGAAATCAAATATAACTTAGGAGATGGGATAGCTCAGCTCTGACAAGGACAGACAAGACTGCTTTATGGTAAAATTATGAGTTCTGGACACAGAGGGTGAGAGCTCTGCAGAAACAGGGCTGCCTGGGCATGCTCTATGCCATGAACTTCCGCACTGGGACTTTTCTTTCTGCCAGAAAAAGTCTTATCTCACCAGTCTGCTGTGTGTAGGACTTTCCCTGGAGAGCTCTAATCTCAAAACTGTTTGTTAAAATGGGTCTATAATGGTGCATCTTCTTGAAAATTCTTGCCTGCTCTTCTACCTCTAAACTGGTGGATGCATGTGAGTGCTGCTGTTGCCAGATGCTGTCTATTCACTGATGATAAGCTTTCACAATGGGAAAATTTTATTTCATCCATGCTAAAATTCATTAAATGTTCGTTAGAGTAATGATTTGAACTTAGCTATTACCATTCCTCACTGAATACTGGACTATACAGAGAATTACTCTCAGGCGGGTCCAATGGAAGTTTAATTGTTTGTGAAAACATGAACAGCTTCAGCAGGAGAGACTTTCATGTCCAAAACCCCTATAACTCAATGGTTAGTTGTTCCCAGCTGAGTACTTTATCCACCAGGCTATTAAGCATAATTCAGGCAGCTACTGCAGCCTCATTTTTCCTTTTGGAACATACTTGTGCATTGAGAGGATAAAGTACAAAAAAAATGACAGATACATGATGACAGAGACCAGAACCAAAGGAAAACCTCTAAAGAAGTCCCACTAAATGCCATGGGAAGACGTAAGAGTAAAGCACTTTTGAATACGGAAACATTCCTTTATATGCTTTAGCCATGGTTTTCCAAGATTTCTCTTAAAGACTAAGCTTGAGAGTCTTGGCCAGAGCAGTAACACAAAATTCATCTCACTCCCATCTTCCCCTGTCTAGTTTAACACAGATCTCAAGGACAGACCCCCATATTCATATGAATGGCTGAATCATCCCACCTGAGTCTGAAGTGAAGCGGACTTGTGGAAGTGCCTATATATGTTTGCTAGTCATAGATGAAGACACAGTGATTTTCAAAGACTGGGACTCTCTAACCACCTCCTGCTATATAGCACTGACCATCTCAGTTTTGAACTGTCTCAATGCCAAGCAGCTCCTTCAGTATTTAGGGCTGATATCTCTGCAGTGCAAAACCCTTGCCATGAACTGTCTTATTGACTTACTGTCATAGAATATGGGTGGTTTTTGTTCTTGACATTCAGGCTTGTAATTACTTTTGATTTGTTTTACATGTAGGACTTTATAGAGGGAGAGTAGAAATTTTTGTTTTGAATAGGGAACATTGGAGAACACTCCCACAGCAGCTATTGACAGTGATATTTGTCATTCTTTCATTCTTCAGACTGTTGTGAATATTGTAGTTACTACAGTTATTTAAGCAGACTGATTCATAATAATAAATAATGTATTTAACTCCACAGTTCCTTTTTGCAGCAGTGCTCCAGATTCCTCCCTATAATACACAACAGACCATTAAAATATTAAAATACACAGAAAATGAATCATAAAAATAATGGAAAATGGAAAAATAAATAACTGGACTACAGTTATTTATTTTTTTTTTCAAATCTAACATACTAGTCTTTCTAAACAATGATGTGGCATTCCTTAACTGAAGGCTCAGGATGTGGAGAGGGCAGGAGGAGGCAAGGGCAGCGTACAGCCAATATTTCTGCAAGTTCTAATGAAATAACACAGTAGTCATGAATTTATTTGGGACACTTTTCAGATCCACTGACTGAAAAACAGTGAAGTTATAGAGTTGGATGTCTATATGAATCTTCCTGATTTTATTAAAAGCTTCCCTTCTAAACACTAAGGGGGAAAAAAGTGAAGAAACATTATACACATACTTTTTACCATTTTTCAAGAGCTGAATTCTGCTCTACCAGCACCATGTCACATGCCAAAGAGGACAGAAAATGATGGCAGGAGCCTGAGAACTGAGCACAGGTGATGCTCTGCACCCCCAGCTGCAACCCCTGGGCACTGCACGAGGGTCCCTGAGGACAGGAGAAATGCAATATCACTGGATTGACCTTGCAACACATTGGACAAGCAGAGCTACCCTATGCCTCGAACCACCTTATGCATATGCTAATATTAGCATCAAATTTTATCTGGCACTGTATCAAATAGGGTCCTTGCTTTGGTTTACAAAAACCAGCCATGTGTGATCTTTGATGTGCTGGAGCAGGCAACCCTTTACCAACAGGCTAAAAATCATCCACCCTGCCTACAGTGGCAGGTTGTCCTTTGTGCCAGGAAAGCCTGCAGCAGCTGAATGCTGGCTTTGCAGGACGGACATTTCAGTATCCTGGGCCAAGGGTTCTCTTGTGGGTATGGGCTCAGTTTCCATACACTGCAATGGGAATGTCTGAAGCTGGTGTAAAGGCACTTAAGTGAACTCACTGAAATTAAGTGCAAAATGGTATGTGAAGTTTCCTCTTCCTTTGGTTCTGCTGGAAAGCATTACAGAATGGTGTAAATTAGGAAGCATTTATTGCTACCTTAGAAAAAAGTGAAAGGGATACTTAGGTCTTTTCATCACAAATGCCAGTGTAGCACTTTGGAGTGGATGATGATCATAGGAATGACTTAAAATTCCCTCTAACAAACCTTGATAGTGATACTGCAAAATGCTAAATGCAGCTACAGACCTGTCCTAGAAAATCTTGAAAGCATTTAATATATTCTTAAGCAAAGGATTATCAAATAAACACCAGCAGAAAAGCAAAGTTAGTAAAATTCTGCAGCTAATAAAACCAAAAGTAACATTACTCCTATGTATCCTTGATCATTTCACAGTGCTACATATGAGGTTTTTTTGAAAATGATTTAACTTGCTGCAAATGATGTCTGAACTGGCCATCTATCACTGCACTGTTTGTCTGCAGTGCTTAGGAATTTAACACACAGAATGACAAGTGTAATTACATCCTTGTGAAACATATGCCATAATTTATGGATATTAAGCAAGTATAAACAAGAGATCAAATCCTAGTGTAAGCAGTCATCCAAGAAATCATCTTGACATTTATTTCATTAAAATCTTTCTTTCAGTATGACAGACAGAACGTACCTGAGTTGCACTCACAGCACATCTGCAGATACTTGCCAATTATTGCATGTTTGCAAAGCAAAGGATCAGATGCATGCATGCAGCTAACATTTAATTTTCAGTTACATTTTGCACATGTATTTATGTAGATGTTTATCATGCTTATTATTATCCCTTATTATTATCATCATCACTATTATTACTATTATTATTAATCTCCCACAGGTGATTAATATACAGGACTTAAATAGAAACAGCCTTTTTCACCTGTTTACACTGTATGTTAACATTCATTGAAATTTAAATTAGAAAACTGAGTAAAAAAGGCTCGAGCCCTAGAGAGCTGGTGGTTTGTTCACTTGAGATCCTACTAGGAAGAGAAGAAGAAAAAGAGGAGTGAGACGTGCTGGGTGAGGTGTCCCCAAAAGATTGGTGCTGTACACGTTAGGCACACCTGCAGGTGTGAGCATGGGAGCAGGCTGGGCACTCAGACTCCCAGCTGGGATCTTCCACACCCTCTGGCTTACTGCAGTGCTTAGTGCAGTGGGGTTGCTAATATTGTGTAGCTTGTAAAATTGATTTTTATTTCCTGTTGTCATGAAATGTCTTTGTCTGCCTTATCCCTCCTGCTAATGGTGCTTTATTCCATGGGCACTGCCAGGGAACTAGAATAAGCCAATATTTTGAAAAGAAGGGAAGAAGAAGGCAAATCTGGCAACAAGTCCTTGCCAGGGGCAAAATAACACAACTGATAGAAACTGGTATTAATGTACAATGAAGTATTGTAAATGCCAGCCCACATGGAGGGATGGAAAATAGGTCTTAGCAAATAAACTGGCATGTCTTTTTAGCAAGGCTTTGAGTTGTAAAGGTAACAGCATTGACTTCTGTAAATCTCAGAACCACATGTGTTTCTGTGAGGTGCTTTAACCATACTTCATTTAATAAGACCACCATAATTATATATATTTTTTTTAATTCTTTACATTGATAGTAAATTAGGTAGCTTGGGGTTTATCTGGATAAGGTTGTGCTCAGGGGTAGAAAGGAAGGTCCATAGGGAAAAGTCCTTCTCTGCTAGCTACTGCTGATATTGCTCTTATGCCAATGACTGATTCTGTTAAGGAAATGTTTTCTTGCCAGATTGCCAGTGCTCCTCTACAGCCACTCTGGGCACTCTTTCCCTGATTACGAGCCAGAAACTGGGTGGTTCTTGCAGCCAGTTTTCCTTGAACCTTTTTACTTATCCAGCTTGTTTCTAAGGTTTTCAAGGAATATCTGTGAGACATAAAAGAGCATGCTAGTGGGAACTGCAATCTCTGTATTAGCCAGAAGGTCTCTGGCGGCCTTCAGGTGAGGTGAGTGACGGGGAGAAAGGGGGAGAGAACTGCCTGCCAAAGGCAAGAAAATGAGACTGTGTCAGGGAGGAAATCTTCAGAAAAATTACAGCAAGTATACCTGGTCTCTGTTGATTGTGCTGTGTTACATTCCTGCCATCAGCTTAGCAAGATGATACCAGTTGTATCGTTTGAATGTATTTTTTTCCAGTTAGTTCAGTCACCCGAACTATTTGAAGGTATACACACTGAGACAAAAGAAATAGAATTTGTGGGTCAAGATTATTCATGTTATGTATCCTGCAATATAAAATTCTGTCTCTATAACTAAACCCAAAAATAATTTAGCAAATACTGACTTGATCCAGAAGTTGTTGCTAAAATTGTCCTGTAGCGAGCCTTACCAAAATCGTGATGATTTAGCATGAGATTAGGAACACAGCTACTGCTTTGTTAGTGCTTTAAAACTTTCAAAAGAGTAGTCTGGAAGAATATTTGAAAATTAGGCATAGAATCACAGAATATATTCTTGAAAGTTCAATGGATAGAAGGCAAAATTGTCAGGGCATGGTACTGTCAGGGCACTGCTATTGCAGCAGGAGGCTGAGGACAGAAGACACATCTGTTTCAGCCTGCAACCACCATGTGAGCAATACTAACTTACTGCTGCAATATTGTGGCCTGCAGGGTCCTGAGCCAGAGGACTATTTAAAAGATTAATTGGCTGGAAAGCATTCGGCACCTGAAATCTATCTCTGCTGCTTGACTTTCAGATAGATAAAGTCTCAAGCTTCTCTGCACTTGAAATGTCTTTTCGGGCTGGAAACACTCCATTTCCCCAAACACACAGAAAGTGTGCTTGTTTATAATGAAACATAATATTATAAAGGATTTCATGGAATAGCAGGATACAAATTCCCATGCTTAATGTTTTCTTCACCACACCTACAGTCTTGAACAGAGGTACTACGTTTCAGAAAGTTACTTGCCCAGAAATTTTCTACATTTATTGGATGTTTTCAAGAATACAATTATTCCTGAAAAGGCTATTGACATCTTCTTTGATTATTCATTTCACCTGGGAGGTTTCTGGTATATGCTGGGTGATGGGAAGATAGGAGATTGTTTGCAAAAACATAGTCCCTCCGCAACTTCCTTTTGCAAGGGAACGAGTACTATTAATGTTGCTGTCTTAGTCCATTCCCTGTAAGATAATAATATCAGACCTTTTCCAGTACCATGAACCTTATTGGAACAAACAAAATTTGCTTTGGGAATCCTTAGCTTTAACAGGGCCTATTCATTATTCTTTAGCTGTTCTCCTAAAAGCTGTTGGGCTTTAAAGCGCTTTGCACCACTCCGGAATTGGCTGCAGAGCAATCAAGCATGGTGTAATTTGCCATCAGCCTCATTACTTTTTCAGCTCTTTGAGATCTTTCTCTGCTGTGCCTGTGGTATGCCTCAGTATTACTTTTAAGAAGTACATGACACAACTCCTGGGTTCATCTGCGTGTGCTACAATTTGGGTCTCACTGCAACCAAGAGCATGACAGTGATCCAGTGATTGTGTTCAGATTATCATCCTGTATTTCAGAAGACTCAGAAGCACTGGTGTATGACAGGGTTTTTAAATCTCTGTTGTTCAGCTGAAACAATGTTTAGACTTCATGGTGATAAACACTGAGGCTGTTAGGTAAAGAGGAGTTTGGTCACAGACAAGCATTCTTGTGTGCTGGTGGACCTGCTTTCGCTCTTGTGCAAATTTTGGCAGTCAAAAATTTCCAGACTCACTGTTTCAGACATGCAGTTCACTTTTTTTCCTTTTCAGTTCAAAAAAATAAAGAAGCTAGGAATTAAATTTGAATAAAAAAATCAAATACATGCTGTAGTATCCATTCCAATTTGCTCTTTCACTGGTTACTAAGAAAGTACAAAAAACTGTTCTGTTTAAAGTTTTGCATAAGTCAAGGAAACACAGAAGTCTTTATTCTCTCCATACCAACATTTCCTATTTCTGTTCTTCTGTATGGCTTTTAATATTTGCTTGCTTCATAGGACCCATTTGAATAGCTTGAGTAGCCGAACCTCACGTGTGATTTATTTTTTCAAGTTTTGAAAATAAACCAAACAAATACTATCTGTTTGGTTTGCTTATGGAAATTTATGCATGGATGGAAAAAACAGAAATTTCAATATACGTGACTAATAAATTAGCAGTCTGTGGTCCAGAGAGAAATGGAAAATTGCAGCATTAAATCAATTTTATGTGGTAACATAACAAAACAGCAGATTGTTTGGGGTACTTGAGGTAACCACCTTTCCCTGATAATATATGATTTTCAGTAGCACTGAGCAACACATTCTTCATCAAGTTTATAGTGAAAATTTCTGACAGTGGCAGGTGAGGAATTAGTTTTGAGGATGATGTCCTTCTGGTGGCTCATGCTGAGAATGATATTATTTATATTAACTGGCAAAATAGCCTGGCAGCACACAGGCAATTACCTCAATTTTATGTTTAGTGCTCGTCTCATATATCTGTGTAATGATGGCATCTCTGTTATGAGCTTACATTAACTTACTGGTTACAGTAATTCTATTGAAACAAGTAAATGTCCACTCTGTGATGAAGGTAGTACAATTATGGTATTCCAAATAAATAATTGCTTGAGCTATATATAAGAAGAACATATCAGGGCTTTTTTAAGGAAACATTAATTGCACAATTAGGTAGAGCTTTGGTAGTGATTTTTCTTGCATATGTGTGAATTTTGTTCTCCATAAGGATTTTTTCTCAAGAAGGCAAAGTGATAATTGTCGATTTCTTTTTTGGCTGCATCCTGTCCTCCAAAGTCATTAATGGAGGTGAAGCAAAATGCTGTATATGTCCCCTTGGTATTATCAAAACCCCTTTATTCCCCATAATAGCTTAGTCTGACATGTTCTGTTGAGATGCAAAGGCAGAAGATGTGCTGATTATCTTGCTCTTTCATGAGGCATTTATTACTGACCACTGCCAAGGATAGACCATTAGTTTGTCTCAATATGCTGCTATAAGAGGAACTGCAGATGATTTGTGGGTGATTTGTATTTGGTATGAAGCTGGAATTTACGAGAGTGAGTATCCAAAGTGTTAGACCAAGTAATTACTGGAATCACACTCCAAGTAAAATTAACTTTGCACTTTGTCAGCTAATACATGTGTTCTTTTCTTACAATATATTGAAACATTTCCTTGGCATCATGGCAGATGGGAAATGGGTATCCTTGTAGCCTTTCAAATATTCCCGTATTAGTTAATAGAGAGGAACTTTAGCTTAGTTGTCTTAGGGGAAAAGTTAAGTTCCAAAAATATTTTCTTCTTCCATGAACATTAGAAATTTATCTTAATGTGCTGACCTTGGCTGTGCACACTTAAAGCAGATCCATTAAGGTAAAATTAACTTATGAATTACCTAATTTGATAGACTACCTGACCTGTTAAGTACCTGCAAAAAATTCATTCAGGTATTTTTTGTCCAGAGTGCTTTATTATCTGGTGGTGAGTGCTTCATTATCTGATGATAACTGCTTGGGCTGAGCTGTCAAACAACTTTAACAGGAAACATTAGAAAAATTCAGAAATCATGAATTGCAGGCATTTGACCTACAATTCAAATTTGGCCAGCAAAATGAAGCAACGAAGTCAGATTTGCCACAGGCAGGGATTGAGACAGACTACTTGACGACCCTCTGCCTAGACTTAAAAATAGACTCACATTTGCTTGTAAGTACGTCTGAATGGATGGTTTCTGCACTCTTGAGACGCATTTTTAAGTGTGGTATTTGAGGAATACTGCAGTTCATGGGTTACTATGAATGGCAAAGGTTTGGAGTTGCACCCTTCTAATAGGCAAACCCATTTTTTCCTTGCCAGTATCTTCAGGGTCCTTTCTGGTTTCACTGCTCTGTAACAGCCCTATTAAGATGAACTTCTGGCTTGATGCAGTAAGGGCATTTGGTGTGGCTGGGAATGCTCTGTCATCACCAAGGGTTATGCTGAAGGGTTTGGCAGCTCTGGAAGCAGTGTAGGAGCCTCAGGTATTCAAACATGTGAAAGGAGTTTCAAAGTTTTTGCTTTCATCTCCTCTCAGCCTTATAGTTCACATGATGGCTTTGGAAGGGTACAAACCAAAGATACTGCCCTCTTTTAGAGGATTGGGACTTAATAGGGATTTTGGCTATCAGATGTGTCCAGGACTGAAATTCTAGCTGTTATCACTCACTTGCTGGGTGGCAGCTGGCAGACAAGTGAATATCACAGGACCATGCTGAAGGATATATTTTCCAGGCAACGTAGCTTCAAACAAGCAGAGAGGTGAGAGAAGATGAAAATGGTGACATTAGTGTAGCAGTAAAGAAGAGGGAACAGATTTAAATCCACACATCTTAGAAAACAGAGGATAATTTTTGGTTTACTCCTGTCTGATAATGATAATAAAAATGATAATATTATGGCCCAAATTTCAATGGGAGAAGTGTCACTGCATCAAATGACATAGCTTAGAAGTTAAAGTTCCTGATGGCTTTGACATGAGTAAAGTTTTTTCCTTAAAGGGTACCTTTTTGAAAATTTATCTCTGCAAAAGCAGAAAAGCAGATTTAATATCCTACAGCATTCAGAGATACTGTGAGGTTATTACAGTTACTTGTTCATCATTTCATCAAGAAATGTTATTCACTGAACTGTCTGGGCCTCTTCTTGTCAAAGGAATTTGTCTCTGAAATAGAAGCACAATGGGACTCCCAAGCTCTGCTTTATGCAATGTCTGGTCCTCCTCTGGTTTTATTTCTGTTATGCTTTTCTCCCTAATCAAATGAGAAAGGTCTTCCTACCCTAGGAGATCCTTTCTCATAAAAGATCACTTGATAACCTTAAGCCTTCCATATTAGTCAAATGGCTGTTTTGCAACTGCATTACTGCATGTGATTTGAAAAGTTACTACATTTTCCACTGTTGATGTGCCTAGAGTCTGCCAGTCTCATAAATGAAGTTGTTCTTAAACATTTTTTGGCTTTTTTTAACAATCCTGTTTTTTGGGAGACACCAATCCAAAGACCAAATTAAGGGAAAGGTAAATTCTAGGCAAGTGTTCTTTGACTTAAGATATTGTACAAATAAGATAGGGATAATAGCATGTGTTACCAAATTCCTGTAGATCCCTGACATCTATTTTGGAGCTATGTTAAATTGCATTAACATCATTATTACCTTTACCCTTGCCAACATGTCTGTGATTGCCGCAGCACAAAAGCCTGGACTGGGAACAGACAGTACTAAGAAACAATAAGTAAAAGGTGAAATAAAAAGAGAGTATTGTCTGGAGTAGTGGTTGCCAAGCTGGAGAAGGGAATGCTTTTGAACTGAGGATGTCATTGAAAGATAAGCAGGTGAACCTTCACACATGAAAAGTAGAGCAAGAAATGTATTCCTTCCGAATAGCATAATTGCTTCCAATTTTCAAATCTGTGAGATCCTAAAAAAAGATTTGAAAAGGAAAAAGTAGAGAATTGGAAGGGGTAGCCATGCAGTTTGACTCTCAGAAATGACTCAGAGTTATACAAGGCTTTCCAGAAGAAACTAAGGTAACTTGAAAAATAGATTAGAGACAAAAGGAACTAAAAAATAAATCAGACACATATAAAATTAAATGTGACCTAAAAAGAGTCAGGGGATTGAAGTCCTTTCCTAATATTGCCTTTAGTAAGAAATGGAAAGAAAAGGAAGGCTTGGCAATTAGAAAACAATTGAGATCATGTAACAACAGCTATTGAAAAAAAACAGATTTGGGAGTACTTGGAAAATGCGAACAGAGACAAATCAATCATTACAAATGATGCTTAATCACTGAGACTCTCTAAATGTCTGACTGCTTACAGAGACCACTAACAATGCGGATGGCACCAGAAACTCAGGAACAGAAAAGACATTGCCCAGTACCAGGACAGAAAAAAAAGGGATGACTGATAATAGCAACTGCTATCCAGTAAGGACAGCAAATAGATAAAGTGTGCTATGTGATAAAGCTATAGAAAAGAACAGTGTGATTTCATTGTGCTCTCATGAAAGGATCACAACATGGAGAACAGAGATGGCAGTTTATGTCAAAATTTTGTATGATCTTTCACCTATATTTTTCTTACTATATGGACAAATTAGAGCAACATTTCTAAGGTGAACAACAGAAATTATTGTGGTCTGGAGAAATCACTGTTAGGAAAGATTTAAAGCGCTAAAGTAGTATGGGAGTTATACAGTGACTGAGCGAAGAAAATGCAGCAAGAAATGACTGCTTGGAAGACTTGAACACTGAGATGAAAGAAGAACAGAGGTATGTCACCTTATAGGAGCTTATAAAGTCATAGAACATTACTATGGGTCTTTGTCCTAGCTGAGAAACAGATAAGGAAATTCCATAATTCTCATCCATCCCTACCTTCAGTAGGTCAGATCTGTCAACATTTAGTTGAGTTTAACCAGTAAATAATGTCACAGACCTCTGGAAATCAGGATTAAGCCTAAATTCGGATGGTGAATGAAACTGGACAATCTTGTTCCTTGTAAAATATGTACAAAATTGGTTTGGACTATTTTGTCTCTGTTTTTCAGCCTTTATATTTTTATCTTTGTCCTCTGTGCCAGTAGGTCACACCTATACAAGAAAGTATGGTGCCCTGGATGGCCACTTCCTGGCCCAGGTTATTCCCAAGTTAAGACTGAACACAGCTGTTAGCTGTTGAACGAAGCCGAAATTGTGCCATGGGACTTGCTGTGGTTTCTGCCATGTACATGATTGTATGTCAGGATGAATCTGTCCTTAGCCTTGTTACGGTTATTCCAACAGCTGAAAAAAGTCTTTTACGTAAGAGGAGCTGGCATAATATCATCCGGACTCTGGACTGTGCTTGAGCACCCTTTGTGTCATGTAACTGTATGACTCTTGGGGAACAAAAGGAAGGAATTTGTGGGTGTCTCTGAATGAAAGAAAAGAAATTATATGTGTGATTAGGTCAGACAGATCCACATACAGACAGAGTTCATGTTCCCAGCTTTTAGAAAGCTGCTGGGAAATCCATATGAACTCCTAAAAGGGAGAATCTTTCTGTCTCATTCCGACTGAGTGTCTCAGTGAAGACCATTGTATCTCTACTGTGCAGCAGATCTGCAATTGCCAGCTTAAATGAGTAAAAAAACTATTTAATGGTCTGTAAAGTTTAAGAGGTCTTGTAGTGACAGCTTCACAAAGGCAATTGTTGATCTTGGCACAACTACAGCCTGATGCAATGAAGCTAGGTATTAGTAAGCTTTTTTACAATGTCTCATGAAATCCTGATTTTCATTTTAATTCGAATAGTCTTTTGACATGAGTAATATAAGTAAATAACAACAACAACAACAATAATAAAAACAACATAAGTTTTAATAAATATGTAAAACAATTATAAATAAATAATAAATGTATTTGAAAATGAGTACAAATATATAAATTAATATAATTAATATATTTATTGTATTTATACGTAATTAATTATGGGTAGCTGTCTAGCAGAAGGCCAGAGATATCATGAAAATGAGGAAAATTAGGCTTATTTCCTTAGTTTTCAAAATGTAATGGATTTCAGTTCAGGGAAATATACTGGTATTCTTTGTGATGCAAAACAAAAGAATTACAAGATTAAATGCCTTGGAAGACACAGGGATGGAACAGAAAAAAATCTGATGAGTGATTGTAGTTTTGGAAAAGAGCAAAAGCAGCCTGTACAACATGAGAATGAACAGCATCAAATAACTCAGGGGAGTATGATGACTCCTTTTCTGGTCCTGTTTCAGCAGTGTGGCTGGCAGCCTTTCCAGGCATGTTGTCTTCACAAGAGACTCGCACACACGGACGCTCCACTTAGGAGAAATCGTAGAAACAGAAGACTGATCAACTTGAAATTAAAATTTACAAGAGTTAATAGGCCTGAATAGTGGGTTTCAGAGAAGTCGGTAATTTCAGGCTATATTGAAATTGGTTGGATGCAGCAGTAATTCCAAAAAGGTCTGTTATTGAATCCATATGATGAGGTGAGATTTTGGCCCTTTTTATTTATTAGCAGGGAAGAAAAGATTCCATGCACTCTATATTTGCAGAAAAATGATACTGAATGATTTAGGGTGGTCTTAGAGTTTACAACAAGTAATTAAATGAAATAAAGGAAATAATCATTGACCTTGACTATCTTTTTTTATTTTCTGCAGTATTTTCTGAGACCAACTGGCCTCCTGAGGAAGCAATATGTCATATCTCATGTGACATCTAACCTGGACTGAGCAAAGTGGCAGAAAATGCCCTTTTAAAAGATAATCCTGTCCTGACAGATGGATGGAGTAGATATATAGTAATAGTAATACTTTTATTGATATATGATCTGCTTATAAGAGATAATAACTCTTTTTGTTATTAATTTATCCAAGTCTTACAGTTCAATATAATACATCTATTCAAGTAGCAGAGGATTGCACAGGCAACCCTGAGGACAGAATTAGGCCCTCTTATTCTATCCTGCTTCTTTTGTTCAGTTTAGGCATCCGTCTCAGCGTTTACAGTGCTTATATTCAATCATATTCAGGCATGTACTTCTCAACCTGGACATAAGAATTTCAAGCCTGAAAGCACTAAATCCAGAAGTGATCAATTTTGAATCGATCTTAAGAAATAAAAATGCATTCAAAAATTTGGCAGTGGGCTAAAATATCAATGTTTCAATGAAACAAATTTCTTTTAAAATGTTTCAGTATCTGAAAACAGCATGATGTGGGCTATTTTATTTGTAATTTTTAAACCTTTAAAGCTGCACAAGATATTGCTTATTGTCAGTCTCCCAGAAGAGTTATATCCATTTCTCATGGAAGGTATATTCATGCCAGCAGTAGATCAGAGAAAACAATTGTGTGTCATGATGTGGGAGAAAGGAACTGTTGACTCTGCACTTCTTTTGGTTTAATGATCCAGAGAACAGAGATGTGGTTGAAACATGAAGTCTGGAAGACTCTTAGAGTTGATCAGCTTTGCTCTGAGGTTGTTCACCTTGCTAGTAAAGCTTTTATTGGAAGTAAATGTGTATTATATACTTGAGATTAAAGAAAGAAATTAGAAAGTACAGTTCTGTGTATTTGCAGATGCATAATTACCTTATGAATTGCATGAATTTCTTCTTTTTTTAAAAAAATCAAAATGCATTTGCTTGAATTGCTGGACGAATGTCACAGCAGAGAGGATCTAAATTTATATGGTCTTAAGAAGTTAAATCTTAAGAAGTTAATTCTTAAGCAGCTAACGTCTAAGCTTTTTAAGTTTCCTAATCAGTGGCTGTAGACTCTGTATATAATGAAAAAAAGCTGAAGGAAAATGTGAATAGAAACCTTTCTATTGATCACAACAAATTCCAGTAAAGGAGGGAAGAAATCCTAATTCTCAGTTGTTTGAGTAGTCTTACCCAGCAGTTTACATAACTTTTGGCTCATAAGCAGAAGTACTTTTAAAAGAAATATTCAGATGACATTTGAACCTTGGATTCTAGAATCTCACTCTATCATCCCCTCAGACTATTCTCTTCATAAACTTTTCCAAATGGAATGTTGTGTCTTGTGTTTCTATGGTGTTGCCGTTACAGACAAACCATCTGCAAGCAGCTGAATTGTATTCATCTGAGACTTCATCTGTCCAGCTGAATAAGGTGGCTCATATTGAGGTGCCTGTGAGGGAACTTGGAAATTTAGAGGGAAGCGATGCCATCTATAAGTAGATAACCTAAATCGGGGACCTCAGCTAACCTCTTCCACACTAAGTAATGTAACAGCTACTTGTGAGATTGCATGTGTGATGCAACCAGAGTGTCTACATCCACATGATGTGGAATGGACTCAGCACTGCTGCAAGGAGAGTATTGCCAGTTAAAAGATACCAGACTGCTCTGAAAATTGGCTCATCTTTTGAAGTTTTAAAACAATCTTATGGGAACTCCTTTGGAGTCCTTATAAGTTATATTTAGAACAAAATAAAATATCTTGGGGTTTTTGTTTTACATCACTGTTTGTGATGTACAGTATTTAAGAAAATCCATTTAAACCAAGGGGCAAACTGTCTGGCCTGATGAACTACTAAACCCCGCCTTTGCTGCAATATGTTTGGAAAGAGAATGTTACCTGAGATAAACTCGGTCAGCCGGTACTGGAGCAGCTGTGAGGGCTTGGGCTGTGCCACCCACACACCCTTCAGCCATGGCCCGTCTCAGCCACACCAGTACACATCCCCTTATTAAAGCCCCATCTTGCCTTTGCTGTTCCAGATGAAATTCTTGTTTCCCTGGGAGATTTTCTTGATGAAATGCTCAGGGTCCTGCTGATGTGTGCAGTTCTGTTCTGCTGAGTCTTCCCTAGCACAAGCATCTCACACAGTTTTAAAGCAGAAGGCACTGTTTTTTACCATAAGGCAAAGATTTAACACTACTTTGCAAAGAAATTCCCAGAGCAAAACTTACATGGTGTGGATGGGATCACGGTCATAATGTTATGGGTATTTTAAGCTCCTGTTAATATTTTCTATAAGAAGCATGCCCATACAGGATCAGATCACACTAAAAAAATAAATTTTTTCAATTACTTATAAGCTTGCTGAAAATATTTTTAAAATAGCTGTATTTATATTTAAAAATTAACTGTGTTTGGGAACAAAGTCAAAAGCTAGTGTTCCAAAAATGGTCTCTGTGTATATCTGCTGCAGGTAACATTTAATAAAGAGACACTGATCCCATTTTTGGAAGATACAGACTTATGTTTTAGCATGCGCTCCTTAAATTTGAAATAGTTGTTCATTCACTTCTTAATTTCATGACAATTAGGGGAAATTATAACAATTTTTAAAAACTGCATTGATCTTTATAAAAATGCTAGTGGTCTCAAAACCATTCCATAACATCTACTCGAATGTCAATATTCCAGAAACCCCAGATACTGGATCAGATCCTAAAGTGCTTGATTACTATTTTTATGCACTGCAATCAATAGGAATGTTGCTTGCACTTAGTACTTTGTTGGCATAGCCAGAATAAAGCATATTTAATTGCCAAGAATGACAGAAGAAAACAATCTAAGCTGTTTAGCTGTAAAATTAAAAAGTGCTTTCCATAGTGCAGGAAGCTTATCATTCTCTAGTGAAATGAATAGCACTGTGAGATGACAATTGTTTTATTTCAGGATATACTTGGAAAAAAGATTATTCATTTGTTGTAGACAATATAGTATTCATAAAATTTATCTGATTCTGTCATTCTGTGTTTGTTGTTAGACTTTGTAATTTTTCTTTCAAAAGGTAATTACATTCACAGAAATTGAGAGTGAATTTAAGTAATTCACATTTTAGAGCACTTGGACAAAAAAAACCACAGGCTAATACCTCACATCTTTAATTGGTGCTGTATATGAAGTTTAATGCTTTGATAATTGGGCTCAGATAAAATGGACAAGTTTTGATACAAGAATGGTTTAGTTAATAAAACCACCTTTAAATAGGTAGTAAGAACAGCTTAAGCTTACAGGTGGTGTGAATACAGAAGTCAGTTGTGCAACACAAAAAACATCTTCTGACATAAATGAGTAACTGCTTATGTGAATAAGCATTAAGACTGGAGGATAAAGATCTTACCCTGCCTTTAAGGAAGGAGTTCTCCTTCCTGTTTCTATCTCCTTTAAGAACTCAATAAAGCCACCCAATAGGTTGGAAAGACCACAACCTTTACTCTGTCTTGCTTCATTTGACCCTTCTAACATAGGCAGCTTCCTAGATGACCCATTTTCTGTATTTGCTCTGTTTTGGCTAGGATTCTTATTTTTTTTCTTTTATACCCCCTTCACATTAAATGTTTTTTTTTTCAGCTGTCATTTCTATTCTTTGCTTAAAATAGTGACAAAAATCTGTAATTACATTGATGGAATGAAGTCACAAGAAAAAGTAATGAAACAAAAGTATTAATTCCTAAGAAAATTGGTGGGCTAAACCAGCCTCTAAGCAGAAGTCTTTTAAATTTTCCAAGGATAAAATGAATGTAAATTTATGTTGCTAAACTAGCTCTCGGATACAGATTCCTGTGACTTTTCTAGGTGCAGGAGTGGTGCTTAGAACAGTTGGGGACATAAAGGGTGGTTGAGAGCTGCACTTTCTGCACCGACCTCTAGAGATGCACTCAGCTGCAGTGGGACCTGTTCAGGTGGGCTGTGAGAGAAGTGAGAGGTTCAGATGATTCCTCTCCTTTGCTGTGTCTACAGAACAGTTGTGACTTTTAAGCAAGGAGCTGACCTAAAGGGACTCTCCTGCTAAAGTGTCTGTCAAATGATGAGCAACCAGGATGTCAACAGATGCTTGGTGAAGATCACAGAGCTCTTATAAAAGATTGGTTTAAGCCTTCTGGTATATGAGATGGTGGTCAGTAGTGTGCTGTACTATGTGCACCAGTGTTTGCTAACACAAAGGCAGAACACACATGTGGGCAGTCTGTGCGACAGAAGGCAGTGTCCTTTCTGAATCCACTCATGTGGCACATGGGCAGTGTGTGCATATGCCCTCAGCAGAGTGAAGGAGTTGTATTTCCCTCTTCCTGTAGCACAAGAAATCCCTTTTCTCACAGCAGCATCCCAGGCACCAGTAAAGTAATTGTCCCTTGCTTGTAGGTAGACCGGGGGACGCTTGAGTGGTTGTTCCCCGTAAAAGAACCGCTGTTAGGTTGGTTGTGTTGCTTGAGTTTGTACTTAGCATCCGTCTGTAGGGCTGTCTAGGAAAAACAGCATTCTCAGACATGGATATAATCATGCATTACCATGTTTAAATGCAAACTATTGTTGATAGAGGGGATTAGGTGCTTTGCTCCTGACACTGTATTAAAGTAGGTAGTACATTTCATGGGTGTGCATTCACACAAGTTGAATTTGAACTGGAGAAAACTCTGGTAAGGGGAGAATAGCTGCATCTAGATTAAGGATTTAATAAGAGCCTCTATCCTGAAACTATGAAAGACAGGACCATACTATTCTCCATTTATATCAATATCAATAAAAATTAAGAAAGGCCTTTAAGATTTTTCATTGTACTTACAGGGTAGTGGATTATTGTCCCTATATACCCTACTTAAATTTTGATACTTTAAAAATGCCGTTTTGGCCACCAGAGGGCAATGATTTCTTCTATTCCTCAACACCAGAAGTAATCTGAGTGAGAGTCAGATGTTAATATAACTCCCTGACATTTTTGAGCTTTGTAGTGTGTGCACTTTCACCTTGAAGTTCAAAACTGGCTGCTGTTTGTAGTGACTCAAAATTCTTCACTTGTGATAGCTAATTAGTGCATGTGAAGCAACTATGGTCTTTTCAGTTCATTTTTTTAGGTACAGATGTCTACAACACAGAATTGATAGTTGGGCCCTGTTCTGGAAGGTCATTCAAGATCAAATGAAAGCATTTATGGGAAAAGTAGGCAAAATATAACATTAAAAATAGCCTCTCAACACTCAAGGATTAAAAGTGTGTGTTCCTTGGGTCTCCTTTGTCACTAGGACTTAACATTTATTTATCTATCTATCTATCTATCTATCTGTCTGTCTATACACAAACATCTAAGCTCCCTGTCTTTAGACTGAATGGATATAATTTTTACTAAAAACCATAGTAAAATTCTTTTAATTTGTGATATCTTAATGTGAATTAGTTAGAATAAGATTTATCCCTGTTATGCTGCCCATTGAATTATTTTTTCTAACTGGATTTTGAGACATTTTCATAGCTTACGATTAAAATTTCAGTAAAGTAAGTTAAAAGACATTTGGAAAAAACTACTGAAGGTTGTTATCTCTGTCTTATAAAGAAATTTCATGCCAAAATGAAGATTTAGTAGACAAGCTGCCAGAAGGCTTCTGGATTTTTTGCCACAAGGCTCATAGAGATATCACTGAATAACTGGGGTCAGCAGATTTGCAGCCTTTTCAGGTTTTTAAATTATTTTGGGTGAAGACACTCTTAAAGCATGCATGACTGATGGATTCATCTTGACCAATGTTTATTTTTCTTGGCCTGTTTTGCAGAGTTTCTGAGTGGTCAGCTGTCCCATTGCGGTGACCAGGCTCCCAAAAATCAAACCACTTGTCTGAAGTGGAGCACATCTGTGAATGTCCTTTGATACAGATCCTTAGTATTTTGATGGAATTATGAACTTAGGTATGTGGAATAGATATAAATAGGACCAGTGTGCCCCTGCTGTTTCTATTTGCACCATCTACTAGGACCTCGAGACAGAGAGAGGAGTGTGTCTGCAAGAGAAAGAAGCTTTAGCATCTGTTTCAGAGCAGATGCTTAGCATCATGTGCTACCCAAATTAGCTGGCCACCAGCCTCAACCTTGCTGGAGTCAGGTCCTGTCCTAATATATGAAAGAACAATCCTTTGCAGTAGGAACTCTTGCTGAGTGACCTGTGGATTTATTAATTACAAATCAAGCTGAGCTGTCACATGTACCGTCTGTTCCTGAGTTCAAAGCCATAAAAGTTTTCATTTAGGAAGTACTGATTGCAGCTAACATACTTTGTGAGATCCTTCACAGATATTATTCCTAAAAAAGATCAGTGATACTGAGAGAGGTTTGGAAGAGTATTTGTTGTATAGAAGCATAACAGATTGCTAAAAAAAAAAGAAGAGAGTAAGCCTTACTGATTTTGAGACTTACTGATTTTGGGACTTACCAAACAGAGTAGTTTGTAGCTGACATGTCAGGTTTGGAGTCCTTGGCCTTCTTTGTGAGCTCTTTTGTTACCTTGAGACTCAAGTCGGTATAAGACTGATTGGGTCATACCCAGCCAGGCTGTGTGCCAAGTCTCAGTGCACGTTGAATAAATTTTATGCAGTGGGATTCATAAACATTCTCCCTAGCACTAGCTCTGCTCCCGCAGCAGAAAGCTAATGAAGGAGTACTGAACACTTTGCAAGTGTTTTGAAGAGGAATCCCCAAATGCTGGGAAATCTCTTCCAGGAATGTAGCTGTTTTCCTGCTTTCGTGTCCATCCCATGATGCTGGGAGAACTAAACACCAGTGTCCTGGTAAGAGTCTGCTGCAAAGGAGGCAGGCAGAGAACAGGGAGGGCTGTAGGCAGCTACTTGCTTGAACTCACCATATATTCTGCAGAGATTATGACAATTAACTTTTGAAATATCCCAGTTTGTTTCACTATTTCCTAGGGCTGGGACCTGGTGGGATTACAAGCAAGAAAAATGGGACACCAGAAGTCTGTCTTAACTTAGTTGGAACTGTCCACACATTTCCTTCATCTTTAGTGGTTGCAAAACTTCTGGCATGGTTGTCAAGCATTGGAACAGGCTGCCCAGGGAACTGATTGAGTTACCATCCCTGGAGTTATTTACAAGATGTGTAGATGTGGTGCTCAGGGATATGGTTTTAGTGCTGGACTTGGCAGTGTTGGGTTAACAATTGGAATTCGTGATCCCATAGGTCTTTCCCAACCTAAATAATTCTATGATTCTGTGGGGCAAAGCCATTATAACACATTAGAGTGTGGTCCTTTGTGCAATGGGGAATGCCAGTTTCATGAGGCAAAAGGAGCCACTGCAAAGGCAACTTGATTCTCACTGAGAGGAGTTAGACGATGCGGCATTTGTTTTTATGTATTTTTTCACCAATGGTGATGTCAAGCAAAATGAATATAGGGTTCCAGGAGCAAGAGCTACCTTCCTGAGCTGCACCCTACTAGACAGCCTGATGACTCCACCTCTCCTCTTTGCCAGTGCCCTGGTGCTGGGTGGCAAGGGCACTCTCCTTAATGTATGAGGTGTGTTTAAACCTAGTCACGCTGATTACACTTGAGTTCAGCAGGTACTAGAAATGTATATACACCAGTGCCTAAATTAGTCATTCTGGGGGTGGGCTTACATTCTGTAACAAAAAAGGAGCAGATTAAAATAAATCAGTGTAAAGAAGTAGATTCAGAATATTAACTATGCATTAATATTCTAGATACATAGTTTTAAAAGCTTAAAGCTTTTCTCTAAAAAGCAAAATGAGGAAACCCTCATGCGTTCTTGGAGTTTTTCCTATCATTTTTAATGATAGGAAAAGTGAACTAAAATCTGTTTTCAGGACTTGGTGATGACAAGCAACCGTGGCATAATGATGTTATCCCCACTATTTTTTTGGTGTATAGGTATGAGAATAGTAACTTTTTCAGTTTTGTGAGAAAGAGCTTTGCTATATCTACAAGTTAGCCTTTGTCAGGGATGAAATGACAGTTTTTATTTCTTTTGAATGTAAGAAATGAATGAAAGAGCAAGTCTGTAAGTGATTTTTGGAATGTTTTTCCAGTATTATATAAGAACTCACAATTTCCTAATAGGATATTATGTGGTAAGTTTATACAAAACATATGGAATAGACCCTTTTAATAAATTGTTTTTGATCTCATGATTACTATGGTCTAATGTTCACAGTGTTTTTCAAGCGAGGTAATCCCTATCCCTTTTTGAAAGGATCGAAAGGGGAGATCTCATTAGTTTATGAGTCATAACGTTGACTACATCTAATTAGATATCTGGTTTGAGTGAGCACCACAGTCTGAAATTGACTGCAATTTTATTTTGATTGACAATTGATTCACTTGTTACAAAATAATAATAAAAAACTCCACAAAGATAAAATGGGATAAAATGAGTACTACATCAACATTTGGATACTAGCAACCTCTGTTTGTCTGGAATTTTGTGATGAACATTTCTTTTTTTCTTTGAAAATTATAGCTAGTTGAATCAAACTTTTTAATGCAAGTGTATAGTTTCACTGAAACTCTAATCTGGAAAGTTTTCCAGATCTATTAAGCAGTTTCTGTGCTTATAAACACATATAACTCCCAGACATCCCCCAATCCCAACTGAACACTTTTTGGTTTGTAGTTAGACATTTAAATTTTGATTTTCCACCTTTTAGAAACATCTCCTGTGCTAAACCATGGATTTGTTTTATTTTTGGTGGAAAAGTTGGGCATGTTGTGTTTCCATCCTCATGCAGAACAGAAAATATTTTGAAATCTTGAAATTATTGTTGGGGTAGAGAAACCTTTTCCCACCCAGCTCTGATAGCACCTTATAAACTATTTGAATAAACATGTATCTGAAAATGCTATATTCATTGTCTTTAGTATTACAAAGAGCCTTCCATAGGTTTTTTTTGGTAATTACCTTCAAGTATCATCAATGATACTTCTGTTTGCAAAGATCTCTATGCATATAATTTCTTCTTTGTTCTTTTCTGACAGCAGAAAAGAACAGCACAATATATACAGAAAAGCAAATAGACAATGACAATGTAAGAATAACATACTTGGGAGTGGCATTAGGAAATATGAGTGTTGTAAAAGCTGACGTTATGAATCAAAGTTCTTTGCATGATGAGAATAAATACTGTTTTCCCAAACAAGGTCATTAGAGATAATAACAATCTATTTCATCATAGATTTGATCTTATGGAATACATACTTCAAATGCCAAAGGAACTTTTCAACAAGCAGAAAAATACTTAAAAGATTATGCATGTAGGTTGGAGGGCTGGATAGCTGTTGGAAGTATAAGGGGAGTTTGTACACTTGCGTTCTGGCAGGATTTGGGAAACAGGATTTGGCCTGAGGTCTAAATGATGATGTGACCAGATATTCCAGGCTGTCAGCATATGTTAACATTTTCAATACTAAGTTGTACTCCTTTCCCCAGCTGCATTTTTCTGCAGTGCCAAAAAACTGATGTTTCAAGGCTCTTTATACCATAGTGACCTATTGTACTATTGTGAAGAGATAAGGAATCCGAAATAGAGGAAATTGATCCTATAGCTAGAAAATTGTCAGTTTTCTAGCCCTAAAGGTTTTAATACAGAAAAGGGCTACTGATTTTTAGCTATGGCAGTATGCTTGGAACATGATTGATCTATTAAAAAAGATAAATTACAGTTTCTGAATATCTGTACAGCATGTTTATCTGTCTGTGTGCTCTGATCTCCTTAATCTGTGCTGTGGCAAATACGGTCACTTCCTACTTTTCGCTTTTTCACTCTTAGATAGTGTTCATAGGGACTGAAAAGGGATCCCTCAAGGGATGTAGCTGCAGCAAGAGGATAGTGAGAGATTTAATAGATTAGTGAGGAAGAGGGGAACTACAGTAGTCTTGTTTGTTGTGAGTATATGATATAAGATTTCTGTGGCACAAGAATTTCTTAGCAGATATAGTTGTAGCAGATAACACAATGAATGTGAAAAATGACACCAAATTTCAGTACTAGTGTAATGTCAGGATTTTTCAGATAACTAAATACTCCACAGAAGAAGCTGTCTCTCAGGCAGGCAGAGCTCAGAGTTACATGTGTAGTACTGCACGTTTGTAATCACTTATGCAAATCCTTACAGTAAGATTGGTTGATGAGGAGTAATTTGCATAACTCCAGTATGATTATTTCTCAGTAACTTTATCACACATAAATCCCTTAGTTCTGGCAGTTATTTGTCACTATTACCTAATCAGAGTATAAATATTTGTAATAACTGTGATTATGGAAATCTCTGACTTTATAATCATTGGGATACAGGCAGTAATTGGTTGCAGTTTTTATTTTTATTTTTATTGGTTAGAGACAGTGAGCTCGTCCCGCTGCTGGGCTGCTCCTTGCAGTGATGAAAGCCTGGCTTTGGGCACTCTGAGAGAGAGAGCACAGGTTTTGTCAAGAGAGTCATCATCTTTCAGAAGCATTTTACCAAAAGCATTTTGCCAGAGGCATTCTGCTTAGCAGGAGATTTGTCTAGGGAGGCATTCCCTGGAAGCATTTCTCTTGCAGGGACTTGTCTGTAGAATTGTTCCCCTGAGGCTTTTTCCCAAGCAAAAAGAGTTACTTATGTCATAATTCAAATGTTTTAACAACTTATTATTTTTGTATTTTTAAATGTATATTTCTATATATATGTCAGTATGAAACAGACTGGCTATAGTCTTAAACTGATGGATGTAATATGTATCACAAACAGGTTTCTCCAACTACCTCTTCAATAGCAACATGCTAGCTACAAAAATGACCACTTCAGCTTCCCACTTCTTTCATTTGCATCAAATTTACTGTTACCTTCTCACGCTCCAGACGGCATATACATGGCCAGATTTGTTCTACCCTCAATTCACATACGTAGCACTCATTTCTGCTGATGGGAGTCACACATACAGTCCAAGCAGAAAGATACCATACTACATTTAGTTCAGGCAACAGAAAAATAATTATATTCATGGCATCATTTTGGGCTTCTTATTTTTCTTGAAAATGATCTGGGTGAAAGGTTGTGTTGCATTTTGCAGTTTCTAGAAACTCATCTGTTGCCTTTTAGTGAATATGAAACATCTTTGCTGTGTTTTTACCATTCGATGCTTTGCCGTGTGTATACATATGATGACAATTGTTAAGCAAAGCTCGCAAGTGAAATGTGCACATGCTAAATTTCCTAGCTGACTGCCTTTACAGAGCCTCAATCCACTGATTCCTACCGACTCACTCTTTACTTACACCACTACAAATGAAGAATTATAGAACACTTTCAGAGTAGGAAATAGGCCATTTCCTTTGTGGCTTCTGGATCACCTGAAATAGCTCAGAGGGGCAAATCTTTGCTGTATTGAAATATGTGAGGTCAGGGAGAGGACCCATGTGCTTAGAATCAGGTAACTCCTACAAGTACCTACTCTTTCCTGGACTGGACTCCTAAGAGTTTTTGACTCCAGTCCTTGAAGCAGTTAACTGTAGATAATGCTTTAATTTGGGAGACAAAGTACAGCCGAAAGTAAGGTAATTCTCTTTTCAGTGTGCTGTACGGGAGTTATGTTTTAGACAGCTGCATCTTTTCATTGCTGCACAGTATTTACCACTTTCCCAAGATGCTCTTGCCCTATTTTCCGAAGTTTCCCTTGAAGTACTACTGATTTTCTTTGGCCTTTAATATTATGCATTATAAATATGATTTGCTTAGAAGTTTGTAATGCCTTTTTATCAGTGGTTGGTATGACTGTGCAGCTGTTCTGCAATTACATACTATGGAGCTGAGCAGAAACTTTAAGACATGAAGTATTTCTATGGAAGTTTGGTAATTGAAAAAACCTGGCTTAAAAGTGAAACCTCAAATACTGGAAAATGGAAATAGACTTGTCTCTGAAAGTGTTATGATGATTTTGAATGTCACTGCATTTGAAGGAATATCCACAAGGAGGGTGCTAGGCTCAGCACCGATTTAAATCATGTTCTCTCCAGTAGAGAAAATTAGTTTTAAATGTCATCTGTTTAATTGTTTGTTATGCCTAATTAAAAATGTTAATTTATTTGATTTATTTGTAGCATAGTTAGTATGTTGCTTTATTAAAGAAATTACAGAAGTTTGATTTCTAATTACAAAGACTGAGGATTTATTAAAGTATGTATTTTGAAATATTTTACATTGGGCAAAATTGAGCCCATTTTGTTAATGTGGAATTCCATCATTCTTGAAAGATGGATAATGGGCAAAGGGAACATTATATCTTAATGAGATTATTCTTTCTTTATAAATGGTAAGCATGATAACAAGTAAATGCTCTTTCTCACCTGCAGAAATATTTAGCAACCAGACCCCTGACTTATTTTCACAATGGTTTAGCCACAAAGCTCTTGTCATGGTCTAGGACACACAGCGCAAGGGAAGGCTCATTATGCTGAGGAGGCTGGAGCTGAAGTGGCACTTGTGCTGGAATGGTAGCTGTATATGATGAGGTTGGAAAGCAAAATAAATATGACACTGTGCATTCTGGAGGAAGAGGTAAATGCTCATGAAAATTAATAAATCTTTTCAAGAGCTTTTTAACATAGCAGTATTTAAGAAAAATAAATTGATTATATGAGATGGACATTTTTTACAAAGGACATCTTCAAAATGATGAGGAAAGGGCAGAAATACAGCTAAGGTTTTTCATCCCTTTGCTGCAGTGAAATTGACCTTTTTAGCTAGTTGGTGGAATTTATTTATTTATTTATTTATTTTTTTCAAATACATAAAGAGCATGTTGCTAAAATATCTTGAGTTTTCTGTATGGTGGAGACTGTCATTCTCAGTAAGACACTGCTTCTGTATATGAAAAAATGAAGGAAGATGTGGAAGTCATCTTTAGGGCTGGTGGTGCCCCTCACTCATGGGAGAACCCCATGTACCTCTGGGAACTGGACCTTAGCAGAGAGAGGTGCACATGTGCCTAACCTCATTTTACTGCCCATGTTATACTATCAAAATCAGGATGCATGAGAAACCAAGAAGTTCCTTGGCATTTTGCTGGTGAGGAATGCCACTGGGGCTGCTGCAGAGAGAGGTACCATTCTTACCAACAGGAACTGGACCTCACTTTTTGCTGTGGTCTATTCCCACACTATGTGTGTGTGTATATATGCATATTTTAAGTAATCGTGAATGTTTATTTCTTTGTTCAATGCAAATTCTCCTTTTTGTGCTGTCACAGTGTGCTATTCTTGCCCATACAATTGGAAGTCTCTTTATTTACTATGAAATCTTTCATGTGTGTTTGATTTTTAAGGTTCAGCAGTATTTTGTCAATCTCCTTTACAATTGTCATGATTTACCATATGAAATTTTATATACCTTCTTTTCTGCACAGAAAGTCTTAGGAATTGCAGCTGCACAGTCAGGTTTTGGGGTTACTTTCTCTAAGGTAGCAACAAAATCTGCATAGGTTTTGGTTCTTGCATGTTTTCAGTGACTGTGTTATATTTACTTTCCTCTGTCAGGACGTATCAAAGGACTAAAATTAGGTCAGATGATGCGTACTTCCATTTAACGTCTATATTTAAATGAGAATCAAGGCAAATATTTGCTGCTTCTTTGGTACACAAAGATATCTGAATATTTTTGAGGCTGTGACTTTAATCTCTCTGCAGTTACTGGAGACAAATAGGTCTCCAGTAGAGGTTGATTAGTCCATTTAGATGTGAATTGCACAGTGGAGGTTCCTGTCTTTCTTCATGAACTGCAGAGAGCACTGAGGACAACTTAACTCAAAGCTCAATCCAGTCACCAGTAAGGTAGGATAACCCAGGCTCCTGCTCGAAGCAAGGTCAGCTATAGGATCAGACCATTTACTCAGGTCTTTATCTGGTTGGGTCTTGAAAACTCCCAAGAATGGAGAGATACTCCCTGGGCAGTGTGTTGCATTGTCTGACTGTCCTCTTATGGTGTAAAAATTTCTCTTCATGCTAGTCTGAACCTTTATTGTTTCAGCTCTTAGCCTGGTGTCTTTTACCCTGCTGCCCCATGGCTGTGAAGTCTGTCTGTATCTTCTGATGCTGAAGGGCTGGTGTTTAGTTCCTCTTGAGCCAACTCTGCTTTAAGCTGAATAATCCCAGCTCCCTCAACCTCTCCTCACAGGACAAGGATTTCAGCTCCCAAACATTTTGGTGGCCCTTTGCTGAACTTGGTGTAGTTTATCCATTTCTGTCTTGCACCGGGGGACCCAACACTTTGCACAGTATTCCAGTGTGCATTATTATCCACAGTGATGGATGGAGAGTGATAATCCCTTCTGTGTCCTGCTCCTGTTACTACAGCCCAGGATATTTCTAGTCCTCTTTACTGCCAGGGTGCTGCTGTCTCGTGCTGCTGTCTTCAAGGGTCTTTTCAGCAGAGCCACTCCCCATGCACCAGTTTCCAGCCTGTATCCTTGCAATGACCATTTCCTTCCTAAATGCAGGGATTTGCATTTGTCCTTATTGAGTTTCATAAGGATCCTTTTGGCTTGTTCCTCAAACCTGTATAGGTCCTTTTATATGACAGCCCTGTCCTGCAGTGTATCCACTGTTTCCCTCAGTTTGGTGTGATGTGCAAACCTGATGAAAGTGCACTCCATTGTCTCAGAAACCTGCAGGTCACTGGTGAAAATGTTAAGGACAATGAGTTCCAGAATAGACCCCTGCAGTAGTCAACTTTTTAACCAGCCTCCAGATAGGGGTGTGGCCCCTTAGTCATGACCCTTCCCAGATAGTCTGGCTGGATTTTTACCTGTCCATTTGTTCACCAGCAGATTGTAAAGTTGTAACTTGGATACGAGACTACTGTGTGAGACAGAGTCAAAAGCTAAAATCAATGTAAATGACATCTCCTGCTCTATCCTTGACTACAGACCCCATCACTATACTCTAGAGAAGTATCAGGGTGGTCTGGCATGATTTATTTTTAAGCTCTTGTTCCTGGCCCCTCCATCCTCCTCCTGTGTATTGCCTTTTAATGCCATAAGTTCCCTCTTCAGTCATGCAGATTTTCTGAAAAATTTGACTATCTTCCTGAATATTCTCGAGGACTGCTCTTGCAGTTGTAGGAGGCTGTCTGACAGCCCACTTCCCTGAGCTCCTTTACTTTTCAGACATGCCATAAGACCACACCTGCTGGTTTCCTGCGTAAGTTGAAGCCTGCTGACCTGAAGTCTGGACTCTGTACTCTGCTGTTTTACACTAAATACTAAGAAGTAGAGTCCAGCAAAGTTTTGCAGTTATTTGTTACGTTCAACATTAAATATCTTTATCTTATTTCTTCTCCTAGTTATTTTTCTTTCCTCATTTTAGCTATTGGATCATGTAATGATTTTATTTTTATAAGGAAATAAGTTTTCTGTTCAGTGGAAGAAACTGATGTATTAGACTCTCAAATCACCTCTTGATCTTTAGTTGTTGAATTCACTCTTATCTCAGCTGCAAGGCACTATCATTAAGAAGCAGCTGTACTAACAGGTGACTCATACAAGCAGGTGCAAATTGTCTGAGATATAGCAATCTTTCCCTCAAGCAGATATAATGAAGTATTAGCAGTGCTGGTTTTTAGAGAGCTGTTGTGGCTGTAGTCAGTTGTGGGGGAAGCTTAGGTTTCTATTTAGTTATTGTTTGAGATAACAGTAAAAATCGAAACTCAGGGAGTCAGTAAGTTTTGACTCTGTAGAACATCTGTTGACTAATCAAAGCGTGTATTCCAGACTCTACCTTCCAACTGTTCTTTAGATTTAATATTTGCAGTTGATAAAAAGGAGAACATATTTTTTTGCATTCTGAGAGAGTTCAGTATTTAACATGTTGCTTTTTGCATTCTAAACACATAAAACAAATTAATCTGTTCTGACTATACATCAAGAATTTATTATTAACTGGTAGGTTTGAATATGTTAATTTTTTCTTAGATTTCATTTCCACAGCAGGTATGAGCTGAAGTAAGATAAGAGGTGGAAATTGATGTAGTGTGAGAAAAATCTCAAGTGCTTCCTATTTCTTGAGAATATGTAGGTGTGGATATAGAAGTTTTTTAAAAAAATGTGTGAGAAGATCACATTTCTGATCATTATTTTTATTTTCATTTTTTAACTACTGCTTTCAGGTAAAGTTCCACATCTGTGAAAAATCTTCCTTGACCTTAATAAACACTGAAATAGTGAAATTAAATAGTTTGAGACTTGAGCATCTTATTCTCTGTAGAATGTAGGAAAATTGCATTAGTTTTGTTTTATATCTTCAAAAACTATAGTAAGGAGAGGTTGATGCTTACATCACATGAGAACCTGATTCTTAATTATCTTTCTGGAAGTTTATTCTGTAGAGCTGAGACTTCCACAGTCTATGATGAAATGGTAGCCTGAGGACAACCCAGTAATTCCCATGCAGAAAGGCTTTTCCTGCTTTCTGTATTGTGTGACCTGGATGCATCCAAACTGAAACAGAGGTCTGAAGAGGGCTTTTCTGTTTGTTTCTCTTCTTTCAGGGAAAGATGTGAAAATAACACTAATAATAGCAATGATTTGTGGTTTGAAGTGAGCAGTCCTGTTGTGGGAGGGGGGAAATAAAAATCACCATGTGGAAAAGTGGTGATATAATATGGTTGGTCTAGCCCTTGCACAGAGATTTAAATGATCTCCTGTCTAGCCAGCTACCAGCAGTTGCTGAGCTTTTCTGTGCCCCTATAACTTAGTCTATAAGCCTTAAAGTGCCGATACTACTTGTGCACTTAGTGTCTTATTCTCACTGATATATCCCTAACTAGAAGGACATGTCCCAGAAGCGCTGTCTTCTTTCTGTTGCTGCAGTTATGAGATGCTCCATGTGTCCCACACAGCGTATCTCTCCATGTGTGCAGCTCCTGGCTGTGATCGCACAGGGCTGGGTGGAGGGGCAACAGCGCTAGCACCCTCCTCGAATGGCAGGAGCCCAGAGGGAGGTTTCATTCTCTGGGTACTAAGAAGAATGCAAAGCCTTTGCCTGCTCTCTAGTGGGGTGAGCCGTGCAGCTCCAGCCTGCAGTGGCACTGCGGCTGTGCTCTGCCTCCAGCCAGGCTGCGCTGGGGTGGGGACCGTGTGCTGTTCCCACCCGTGCTTATCCAGTTGTTGGCTAGCGGGGCAGAGCACAGGGCACCTGTGTCTGGGTTTCCGCAGCCAACTGCCTGCCTGAAAATCAGGTTTTGCTCTGCAGTTGGCTGCAGAACAGAGCGGGCTCTGGAGACTCCAGCATTGAGGCTTGTGTGCACCAGGCCGTGCAGAGGGTCAGGTCTGAAGGTGGCTTTTGCTTTGACACCAGGGTGGTGGAGGAGATCAGGAGCTATTGGCTTCCAGCACAGGCACTGGAAGTATCTCTGCTTTTGCTCTTGCATATTCTGTACAAAACTCTCCTCTGCACATGCAGAAGTTCATTTGAAAAAATTCATTTTTTTTTTAGAGTCTGATCATTGTGGCACCTGTGTATATAAAGCTAAAATTTTTCACTCACAAGTGAAAT
Source organism: Struthidea cinerea (assembly GCA_013397865.1). Lineage (NCBI taxonomy): Eukaryota > Metazoa > Chordata > Aves > Passeriformes > Corcoracidae > Struthidea > Struthidea cinerea. Next base: position 596,275 of record VZTI01010898.1, read on the forward strand.
ATTGTTAATTATTAGCTCAGCTGACTTGAGTGAGTGGAAAGGACATATGCTATAAAATATAAAACATGGAAAGGGAAAAATGCTCAGAGATAAGAAACTGATTGATGTACAAACATATAGAAAATAAATTTATTCACTTGTATGGGGAATTCTGTCAGGCAGAAATTCTCTTATTCTAATAGGGAGTGAAATTACAATTCTTTAGAAGTCTGACACAGAAGATTTGCAGGTTCATTTTGAACCTGCATAATACAACCGTATCCCTTAATTTTTTTCATAGATCTGAAGAGTTATATTTGGACTTTCTAGCCCAGAGAGAAAAAGTAAGACCTCACAGAACCCTCTTATGTGCCTAAAGGGGCACTTGGGCATCTCAGTCTGTGATCTGTAAAGATGTTCTTGGATCTGTGAAACTTCTGCTGTCTAATTTTGGCCAGTGAAGTTCTCTTAGAGTTTGCAATTCTGTGACTGTATTTCCCCATGGAGGCTGTCACCTTGTCAGTTGCCTTATTTCCTACATGTTTGGCAAATGTTTTTTTCAATGTCAAACATAACTCAAGAGGTCAAGGCCAGACCCTGGCACCTGCACCAGGTCGGATATAGAATGGAGCTCTGCAATTCTGTCTGCTGCACTTGTTTTCCAGCTTTAGGTAACCAATCCAGGCAGGGCCCTGCTGCCATGGGAGGGTGAGAGAGTCCCTCCCATTTTAGACTGACCAGTGTTTCAGTGTTAGAGCAATCCCTTGGGTGATCTGGTTCTGGCTGTACGCATGCTAAAGGTGACATAAGAGCCATGTTTCACACTTTGGCTTTCGCTATAACTCTGTCTGTACTCGTTTCTAACTTAGAGGAAAGAGAACTGATGATCTCCCATCAGCCCTACAAAGAAGAAATGCTCTCAACTAAGAGTGAAGGTGCATGTGTATAAATGTGGGCTTAGTGGCAACTAACTTTTCTTAAAAAAACTAAATAGCCTTGTCAACATTATCCTTATCTCCAGACTTTTTTTTAGAAAAGATATCTGAACCACTCTGATGTGTGGAAGATGTCTTTGGGCTACAAAAGAAACATGATCTTGGACACATCTCTTGCTTGGTATTTTGATTGGCTAGCTCAGTAAGTATCATAAGAAGCCCATTCCAAGGTGATGAACTTCTGTTATGTAGGCAGCTCACATGTTGACAGAACCCACAAATTCTGTTTCAATAAACCTCAGTGCTTTGTGATTAAAAAGTAAGATCTACAAACTGTGAAAGAGAAGATAGACTAAAGACATCAAAAACAAATGCTTCAAAGTCGTGTGGGTTGTTTTTTCTTTTTTTTTTTTCTTTGAAAGAGATGTAGATGACATTGATATTCCATTGAAAAAAATGTGTTGATATCTTTCATCTGGCAATTTTAAACCAAATCTTCCTGTGCCTGGAACTGGATAGGTGACATTGATATGCAGAAATGTATTTGTGAAGCAATTTCAGTAAGTAGATAGAAATGGGATTGTATCAGGCTCAGCACAGGCTGGCATTCCCACACCACTTGTTGTCAGGAGCATCCACTCAGGCTTTTGATGTCTCCAATGTTTATTCAATGCACTTGACACTTTTGAATCTAGTTTAGTGTAATTTTGCTTTTGATGGGGTCTTTTAACATATGCAGCAACAGACTGAGGGAGGACAATTTCAAAAAAAAGATTTTCACTCATCAAAAGCTGCTGTAGTATTCAGAAGTGGCACTCTAGTCCTTCATACAGATCATTTATGCACAGTATTCAAGAGATTTCCAAAGACTACTGGTCAGTGCACTAATGCACTGCATACAGTAGCTGCAGACTGAAGCACTGTCAGGTAAGCATGGGGTTATCTTCCAAAGATCTGTACTAAAGCTGGGTTTAAAAAGGAGTGTTCTGCATCAGTCATAGGAAAAATCTTCAACAGCTGACGAGTATTAAGGTTCCCAGCATTTGGGTAGGACAGAACCGATTGGTTTCTTATTCTGCTGAAGAAAGACCCAGTGCTGTGGAATACATTGTGGGCTGACATGAGCATTTCAGCCCTTTTAGGTGGAAAAAAAAAAAGGTTTCCTTGGCTGCCAACTGAAGCAGTGCCTGGCTGTGCTGCATGGCAAAGGTGAGCTGATCCCTGCAGGTGGGAAGGCAGGCAGGAGAGCCGCTTCTCTGGGCACTGGAAAGTGGTTGTCAGCAAGGTCTGCCTCTGACTACTGACAACCTGTCAGAAATGTGAGTTGTTACTGGGATTGCTGAAATGGGAAAAAATTTGAGTGCAGGAGCTTTTTGAACTTATTGAAAGCTCCTCAGGCCCTCTTCTTTCATGATCCTGCAGAGCTGCTGAAGTAGGGTGTTGATGGTGTGGCCAGACTTAGAGGATCAAGCTAACTGAGGAGGACTTTTAAGAACCTTCAAAAGGACTTATATATCATTCTGTATTTGGACTTAGAGATATTGGAGAGTCATAGCTAGGGAGAAAATCTCCATTGCACTAGCCAGGAAGGCTAAGGCTAACACACTCAAACAAGGCTGTATGGTGGTGATAACAGTGATTTGTAGTTAAGTTGCAATGAAGAAAAATAGGGAAAAGGCAAATTTGCAGAAATTATGTGAAATACTCATCCAGTATAGGCTTTTTTCCTATATCAAATACTGCTTTTGCTGACTTTGTGGATGTATTCCCAATGCAATCATGGAGCAAAAATATCTATTGTGGGAAAGGAAGCCTTACTCAGTAGATGAGAGTGAGGAGTGACCCTTCCAGCTGTGTTTCACGGAAGAAAACCTTTGCCCTTTCCACTGAGTATCTCTGAACATGAGCTGCCAAAGGAGAGAAGCAGAACTCAAACTGAGTATACTAAATCACTCTTTAGGAACCAACCACTGTCTACTTTTCCTTCTGAGTTCAGTCAAGTTGTGGTTGAGGAAGAGAGAGTGAGAAGAGGTAGGGAAAACAGATGTGAAGGAAAAAGGATATCTGGGAAGAAAGAAGGTGTTCACGTAGAGAAAAGAGAGAGCGCATCTTGAAGAGAGCAGGAGGGAAATAGAGGTTGTTGAAATGTCTGAGGAAAGAAAGTAAGAATGAGACATACCTGACATTTTCTCCTTTTTTCTTACATGTAGCTATATATAGAAATAGGTTCAAGAAGAAATAACACGATTCAAAATAATATTTCCTCCATATTCTAATGATCTCCTTTAAATGGAGAATATATCGCTGTATGGGTAAGAAACCTCTGCAAGGTTTCTCTGTTTCTTCAAGCATCTTACTCCCTTTAGTCAGTGCTTTTCTTAAAGCTCATCTTGTTCAATTTGAGTCAGTAGCAATATCAGCTTAGAGATAAAATTTGGGTGGCCTCTGCAATGGGGAAGTATAAACCACTAACTGCTCTATCAGAAAGGAAAGAAAAAGGGCCCAACATATGGAGTATGTGTGTGCATAGGTGTATGTATATTATACATGCATAAAATACTTTTATACAAAAATATAATAATTTCTTCTGAATTCCTGACTTTCATGACAATTTTTACTTTTTGGAAACTTTACTCATGGCTGCTGATGGGGTCAAAACATGTGGTGGATAAGTTCAGACTTCAGAGGTATCTCTTATACCCCTGACCATGGGCACAGCCTCCTTGTGTTGTGATCTGTTTGTGTGTGTTGAATATGATTTGTAAGGCTGTACCTATCCTATTGGAATGGCAAAATTTATGAAATACAGGTATTTGTGAAAGTTGATTGTCTTGCTAATCTTAGCACTGTTTGTGCTGTTATGCCTCTTTGGCTGTGGCTCAGTCCCCAGAGAACCACGTCTATCATGAGGACCCCAGAGTCTGTCTGCAGGATACCTTGGTGGAAATGGTGGGTACAAAGCTGCTGTATGTGCTTGGACATGCAGGTTTCAATATAACTTTTTGGTGGAGGTAGAGGGCAAGGCACGTTTTTCTCCTTTGTACAATGTACTTCTGAGCCTGAATTACAAGGCTTCTTTTCTCTAGCCTAAGATTGGATAGTTCTTCTTGTGAACAATCCCCAGATGGTGGATCATGCAGTTACATTTGCTTTTCTGTGTTGCAAGCCTGGGATTTTCAAAAGGGACAAGTAAGATTAGCCCCTTGGCAGCCAGGTTGTACTTTGGAAGCTTTCAGACACTGACACCGTTACGCACAAGGAAAGAGAACACTGGGTTATTCCTTTTATTTTAAATCACTTTTATCACATAATTAACATAATCAGTATTTTTGTTTTGTTTCCCTCCCCCTCCACCTCATTCTCCTCTGTAAATGTTTTGCTTTTTTCTTCAACTTTTCTGCTGGTAGCAACTGCACTTAGCATTTCACTGTGGTAATACAGGAAATATTGAACTTTTTGGAAATGGCTTGGCACTGGCTAATGTTTTATAACTTTTAAGGTTAAAAACTCAAGGTAAAATTGTTTAACAGCCAAGTCGGATTGTTTTAAGAATCAAAGAAAATTCATCTGGACACAAGCAAAAGAGGAATACTTTTAATTTTTCTTCTAAGTCTGTAGTTTATGGGTTTAAGATGATGCTTTATAATCCCATATGAATTGTATGTGCTGGGAAAGGAATCCATAGCTTTGGTGACTCATAGGGATTTCCTTAATGCATTCTGATACTTGGTATGCAAGCCATTAGCATGGGACAGAGAGATTATGGGAAAGCTGGGCTTTCTCACCCATAGCTGAAGTGTAGGCAGTGTACTGTAGAGCACGTGAAAGTGCCCACTGAAGCACTGGGCCTATGTGTCTGGCCAGCTGAGCCCTGTTTACACATCTTCACGTTGTCCACAACTGTGGAGACAGCTGTCAAGAATACAAAATTTACTTTTCCTCCTCGTGATATTTTTCAATCACTTGTACCTCATGATGTTAAGGTGGCAGCCCAGGTAGCAAAAGGACGCCACTACTGCTCAGCCAGTCGTGTGAGCTGGAGTCGCCTTGCAGCCGTAAAAAGTGAATGCAAAGATCAGAGTTGTCCCTTTAGCAGACCATCCCGTCTTGCGTCTTGCTGAGAGCACTCTCCCCGTCACATGATCATAAAGGTTGGAAAAGACCTCCAAGGTCATTGAGTCCAGCCGTTGACTGATCACCATGTCAGCCAGAGCATAGCACTAAGTGGCTTGTCATTGTGTCTTAAACACCTCCAGGGATGGGGACTCCACCACCTCCTGGGCAGTCTGTTCCAATGCTTTTCCCTTCCTATATCTCACACTTCCTTCCGTAGTGATGGTCTCTGTAATCCGAAAAATTTCCATGGACGAGTGAATGAACCCATGGGCGAGGCTCTGAAATTGCTTGCTGTGCTCTCCATGGTACAAATTATCAAATGAATGTAAAGGAAACCTGATTTTGGCTGAGGGACACTCTGAGCTACTAGGTAAATTTGTTACTGCTGAATAATAATAAAAAGTTGGCTTTCCTAGTTCAGACTAAAGGAATGCACATTTTTGTATATTTTTCTCAAACTCATCAAAAGAGATTAGAGTTCCAGACACTGACATGACAAGCTCTAATGAGGAAAGTAGAGCTAGAAAAAGTGAAATATCAGAGTTCACACTGTGCTCAGCAGAGTCTGACTCAAGTCTAATATACTGATACACGTAATTAAGTGTGGGTTTCTCCGACAAGTAGAAAGGGAATTTTAATAGTTTAAAAGTCCCTAAAGCTATCTGGCCATCCTTGGCTTTCTGTTTGATCTGATGATTGGAGAACAGAAGGTTCTGTAAAGGAAGAGCTACCAGCAATTCCCAAGCTCAAGGTCCCCTCCATCCCCCCTCCTTGTGATTTGATCTCAGTGTGAATATTTCTCATTTGATCTGTTGCTTCTTCAGTTTATCATTCAGTGCCTGGACCTCAGCTGGGCTTAAAATATTTAGAAAGGGGCTGCCTAAAGATGGTGGATAATTTAGTGTGCAACTGCTTAACCCAGTTGGTTTTCAGAGAGGAAAATCCCAGGATTTAAAAGGATGTGGAAATATTGGGATAGAGCTCCCATACTGAGAAAATGCCATTGTTAAACATTTATCAATAGACTCTTTTACGTTGATGACAATTTTAGCTGCCCTTAGATAGATTCTCATCCTTCTGGAGTTACACAACGTTGCACAGTGTGACGAGACGTACTTCAGCTGTAAAAATGTTCATAATGCATAAATATTCTTTTAATGTTTGGCCCTAAAGTGCATCCCATACTTTCTGTAGTGGTGAATTTATTTTGTAGATGCTGCATCTATTGTGGGATTTGAGATTGGGATATCATATTATTATTATTTTCCATGGTATGCCTTGTGTATAATTAAAAGTAATGACTTCTAATGAGTCCCTGACCTACTTCAACCCACTGGAATGAGCCTAATCAAATTCAAACACTTAATATTACGTACTTTATATTATACACCTTCTTGCTTTATCACATCCTGTTCCACCAGGGCTGAAGGGCAGGTCTTAAACTGAAATACACTTGCTGTAGCATGTCTTGTTAGACTTTGTGAAAGATACTTTCTGGCAGGTGGTGATGCAATGCAACTTTAATAGTTTTTCAGCCCATTATCTGATACTAATTGCATAATTACATGTAATAACTATGAAAAATTACTTTTACTAGGGTAATTCAGTTTATTCAGACTACTGTAGTTGCTAGTCCATTTGACCATCAGCAATATTCTCAGAAATAAATATGATAGATAATTACTGTGTTTGTAGTGGAGGGGAAAAAAAAAAGAAAATCAGTTATGAAAGAGGATTTGCACGTTTGATTTTACCCCCATATTTCCACTGGGCTAGCGATTGCATCTGTCTCTGCAATTTTTCACATACCAGACCAACTTATGATAGTTGCAGAAATAATTTTGTTGGCAACAAATGGAGCTGCATTGATTCTCATCTATGTGCTTTCATGAAAAGATCAGTGCTGATCACTGAAGTTATATTCTGTTCAGGAATATGTCTTCAGAAGGAAACTGGCAGCAGAAGTAAACTCAATGAAAGACAAATAGAAAGAGAAAAAAAAAGTAAAATAATCTACCAGTTCTCGCTCCGAAGCATTGAGGTATGATAGATCACTTTTCTTCCTGTATTTGGGGCAAAAAACAGATATGTTGCATTTTATCACAAAACCTCATATCTTTGCAGAAAACCTGTACAAATATATGTGGAACTTCCAAAATATTTCAAGCAACTGATCCATTACCTCCTCATCATTAGGTGTATGAAATATTGCAAGCACCCTTGATAGGAACTGCTATGATATTTACTGCAAATAGAATGACTTGGAATAATTCAAATGGGTTTAAAAAAATCCTGCCTACCAAGTGAAATCAGCTAATGACAACTTTTTGGTTATATTTTTCTTCTTTCTGTTTCCAAACATTTTTAAGTTCTACTAAACTTTTTGAACTAAATGCATTTTAAATTGTATCCATCTGGGTGAAAAGCATACCTATGTTTTTTTTGCTTTTGCTCAAGTTAATATCATCATTTTTTTGGGGGGGGGGAAATAGAAATCTGTGGTAATTCCTGAACAACTTGCATTGCTTGACACATGATAAACATTGTCATTGAGTGTCCTCATCACATTATTTAGTTGAATGTATTCAGCTAAATAAATATATATTAGAATTGCCCGAGTTCATAAATATAAATGAATACATGAATTTATCTACTGGGAAAATATATTGTTTTAGATCACTCCTCCTCACAGTAAAATCCATTGAATGAGGCTGATTCAAAAAACTTCATATGTTGAAATTTTTCCATAAAATCAGCTCTAGCAGAGTTGGTTTGTAGCTGATGGAGTTGTCAATGTGTCACCCTGCTCAGCTGCTCTGGGCATTGAAAGGGGCACCTCACGTCTCTAAAGGCATTAATGAGTCTTCAAGTATTAGGTCTTTGCAGGGTGATTTAGTATTGGTTTATTCTGGAATGAATGAAACAAGGTATCTAATGATGACATGAGTGACCTCTTCAGTGATTGTCATAGAGGGAAGGATGAAGACATCATAGGATGAAGTTGAACATAAGGCATCTTAATAATCGTGTGTAGCCAAAGTGAGTGGGATTGTGAGATTCAATGGAAGACATGTAGCTGTTTACACTGTTGTCCTACACAGTGTGTAGAACAGTTGAATTAATCTCCCAGGCTCCCTTTATAGTCAGTGGAGAGAAATTTTCCAGGGTGCATTTCATCTCCTCCTGCAGTTAGTAATAATAAAAGACATTTTCAGTATTGTTTGGTTTAGAGTAGGATGTTATTAAGCTTTACCAACTCTTTTGAATCTTGAATGTCCTCCCTGAATGACTTTGGCATTACTGTGTTACAGGCTGAGGTTTTTCAGGAACAAAAGCAAATTAAGATGGTGCTTTGGCTGATGGCAATTTACAAATGTCACTAATAGCCTAAGTATGGTAACCTCAGCTCTCCTCCAGCAACTGTTCAATATCTAGGCCCTGAGGATTCATTTCACTGCTGTGAAGTTTTTGTACTGGCAAAGAACTCTTTCTTGCTGTACAGAAGAGGGAATAAAAATCTTGAAGAGACAGGGCCGTTAATGATTAATGATAGACATTTAAAATTCAAAGAATCATCAAGTTGAAAATATGTTTCCAAAGTCAAATTTTATTCCAAGTACTTTAACTACTTTGTAAGCTGTATTAGTCAGTGGTAAAATGCCAGTTGATACTGAGTAGTCATTAACTTAAAGTTTATTGACTTCAATTTTTTAGTTGCAATTATTACAATTTTTAATGTACTATTGCTAATATTCCTCAAAAAAAAAAAAAACAAACCAAAAAACCAAAAAAAAACCAAACTGCCCAGTGATGAGAAAATGGAAAAGAGAAATAAAATGCTAGTTGATATGTTAAAATTAGTAATGATAGGACTGAGTGGGTTGTGAAACTGAAGATGTGAGTTATTTAAGCCCATTACTCTGGGTGACTGTACAGCATAGTTACTGATGTGAGTGTAACTCATAATGTCTAATGTTTAAAATTGATGGTGATTCCTTTCTCAGGTCGTTTTTCTTATAAGCTTTGCTCATTTCACTGTCTGCTATTTTGTTCCCAAATCATGCTTTCAGCTGGAAGACTGTGTAAAGGAAGATGGCATATGAAATGGCCAGCTGATGCTTTACATTGGCAAATGTAGCATGCAAATGGATTTGAAAGCTCACTAAAAGGGCTCTAGTGAACTTTTGCCTTAAACTTGGAGAGCATGTAATTCAAGAGAAAGCATGCTAAAAACTGCCTGCTTTGGTGAAGACACTCTTCTGGAAGGGCACAACTAGGTCATGTTATTTCCTCTGTCAACCTCAGTGCAACTCTTTCTGTTTTAGGGTTTGGATGCCAGCTCTGGACCCACCAAAGAGATCCATAGGAATGTTCCTCTATGAATAGTCCTGGATTCAGGAGTAGTGGGTGGCTTTTGTTTTCAGTGTATGAGGAGCAAAAGGGGTTTACCACTTGGCTGAAATAAATAGAAAGTTAGCTGCCTTTGACCCTCCTGAAGTTGTCCACACTTTCTCCACAAAGAAGTACAAATCTGTTTTGTAGTAACGCTTGGTGCATGTCTCGTACTGATGTCATTCTCCCTTTGAAGAGCTGCCAGAGTCGTGCTTGTGGACAGTCACTTCTGAAAGTACCTGCTCCATCTTCTCTAATCCTCTGGGAAGGGGAGGTCTTTACAGACAGATTTTAAATCAGCTAGGAGGTATATACAGAAAGATCCAGGAAAAACAGACTCTTATGGACTGCTGATTTTGGCTTGAATGTATCTTCAAGGATTAGGTGCTCTGCTTAGTTATCAGCAATTTTTTGTGTGTGTGTGTGTTTGGGTTTTTATTTTTGGTTTTGGGTTTTTTTGTTTATTTGTTTTTCTCCGAATTGTTTTATTTTTTTAAGTGTGCAGAATAGTTTTCTGATGCCAGTGACTGAATAATAGAATGAAATGAAGCCACCACTGACTTAGATTAAAGGACTGAACGATCACTAGCAGCTTTGGCAGTAGTTCAGTAAGTATCAGGGTTAAGACCAGTATGTAACTATAACTGGATATTGTTTTAAAACATCACAATAGGATTTTTTGGTTTTAAACATTTAATAGCTAGTTTAAGGTTTAAAAATAATAAAAATAAGGCTTCTATGAATTCATCTGTATAATAATTTCAAAGACTTCAAGTCTGTCACCCACTAGAAGTTGAGTTTATCAGCAGGTTATAGATTAATGGGAGACAGTGGCCAAACCATAGGGCAGGAAAGAATGGAAAAATTATATCAATTAACAGTCAAACATGAATGCTTTTAGCAATTGTCAGTGAATGTGACAGCTGTTGTGCAAGAACCAATTCAAATGTGGTTATATAATAATTTTTTTTTCCCCAAAAGAGAAGGAAGTACACTATTAACACTGATATATACCACTTAAATACAATGTAAATGTTACAGGTATTGCATTTAATTTTGAAAAAATAGATTGAGAAATCTAGAATGAGAAATAAAACTCCTTCTTTACAGGTTTCTTTCAAAATGCAAATTTAGATCTCAAGAGACCAGTGGAACTTGAAGTAGAAATACAGTCTGTATTTAGGGAGTTTTAAAAACACACATTACTGAATTGATAGAGCATAACAGTTCCCTTGCTTAGGCAGCATTATGCTCCATCTTGTAAAATGTACTTGGGGACATGTAAAATGCTTTATTAAACCTACAGTCCATAACTAGAGTTGTTACATTTTAATGTATATGTTTTTCATTCATGGATTATTGAACCACTAAATCCAAAGAATTTGACCTCATGCCTCTTTGAGTCTCATTCTTGAGTGTTTTCACTTCCTCAACTGGAGCATAACCCAAATTATCAAATGTTAAAGCTATTTTTCAGACCTTGTTGTATACAATTGTACATTTACAAGCAGGCAAGGAAGGAACTTGCTATTTACTTTTGGATAAACTTCTTTCAAAAAAAAGAAGTCCATGAAGCATTTTTGGGTGGGAGATCTGCAATTCTGGGGAGAAAATTCTTGAACGTAGTGTTCTTTATAAGTATGAGGGATATATACAAGAAGAAATGAGGAAAATAATTATATATTTCATTGCAAGAACCATTTTTTTTCTCCAAACTTAAGGTTGGCTTGCTATTTAGAGGGTGTCTTTTTCCCTACTTTCACGTGGCATATTGTTCTTTCCTGCTAGTGAAAAGCTGGCAGATGTTATAAAACAGTGGTGATTTAAGCTTACTAGTGTGCCCAGTGATTTCAGGGTATTGTGTTTGTATTGTATTTACCTTCTGTTTTCTTCCACTGTTATTAGAAATAACTCTAGGGAAGAAGTTGAATTGCAAAGAGCTGAAAAGTAGCAAAGTAACATCTCTGCATTTTACAGGCTCCAAAAAATGATATTCCTGGTACATAAATTATCTCTATTGATCTGAAACATCTCATTGCTGTGGTTGAACCAACAATTTTCCTACAAACACATATCTAGGATTTGTTATTCATCTCATGTCTGAAGTGAAACAGGAACTGAGAGTTAATGGATATAAGTCTGTGGTCTAGGCTTCAAGGTTTTCAATGCCAAAGTATCAGTCTAAAAGATTTCTTACTGGTGTTGATTTTATTGACATTATTGATGAAATAACTTTCAGCAAAGCAACAATGGAACACCAAGGAGCAAAATGAGTAAAATAACAAAGGTTGTCTTCATTTTTCTTATGCCTGAAAAAAAAAAAAAAAAGACTGTTTTAGAAAGTAACAGAGCAAGTTTGGAAAGGCTCTAAATTGTGCATAATAAACATGTGCTCCAAATAGGCATAATTGTATTATTACAGGCCAAAAATATTTTGTCTGTAAAGAGATAAAGATGTTTCAAACAGTTTCTGAAAGAAAGGGAATTTATACAAGGCAAGTTTTGTAAAAACAATTTATCCTTTAGTTTTACTTGGTGTATTATTTCTATGTTAGGAATATTGATTTCCATGAAATATAAGCTCTAACTTTTTCTGTGATCCTCCCTCTCCTTTTCTTTTCTGTTCTCTTTGCTTGTTATTTTAACAACATCTAAGATTTTTGTTCTGATGCATTTCCATGTGTAGAAAATTTGCTAAAGAAGAATACAGCCAAGATACATAAGAGTTTATTTTGTTAGTTTCTGGCTGAGAAATGACTGTGCCAACCCTTAAGCAATGAACTGTTTTTTCAGGCTGTAAGAGTCTACACTGTCTGTGCAGGTATGGTTAATGACCAGACTATTTGAACCTTGCATTTGCCCCAAATTCCTTTTTCAGTTTGTACTCATGAGGGAGCACTGTACAGGACATAACAGTTGCACTGAAACCTTCTACTCTAACATCTAATATGACAGTGTGTATTTACCAGATCACCTGTTGCCTGGTGCTCCTAAATTCAGCTCTCAACAGAATCAACTTAGGAACTCCATTCAGATTGCTTTCTTGAAGACTATTTTATGTTTTGTGACATGAATTAAGCACCTATTATTAATATAGATCACAATGCAATGCAATATTTGGAGTATCTTTTGTTTCAAGATAATGACTATTTAATCAATTTTACCATTTTAAATAAGAAAATAATTCTCCTTTTAAGTTAGCATAAATGTCAATTAAATTTTCTTTCACGAAAATATTCTTCAAAATAAGTAAGTACTGCTTGCAATGTCTCTTCTGGACATAGCTGAACCACCTATATAAGACAAGAGTTAACAGAAAACCACCCTTCTTTTTTTTTCCTGAGAGAATAATCATGTATTTTAAAATGTGTTTCAGTTATTTAGGTTTGTTTCTACTAAGAATATTGAGGTGTTTTCTATGAAATTTACCATCCTTGTAACCTTTCTCCTTCTCTGTATGGATATCATATACAGGTAATCTTTTTAGGTGTGGTTTTTTTGCAACAGATAGCTTTTGCTAATTAAGACATAGCCTTCATGTTCTTAATCACACACAAGGCACTATTAAAACTGGAAAAGGAAAAACCTATGACAGAGAAAGCTTGAAAAATAGTTATAAGATGGGAACACACATTCATATACATAAATCAAATAAAAAAATGGAAATAATCCACATTTTACTTGTCAAATTTCAAGAATCACAGTCATCATAACCAAACTTTTCATTTTCTGTTGTTATGGTAAGAATTCTTCCTTTTTCTTTTTCCCCCTATTTTTTTACTTCACTTGCTTCTACTAGAGCCAGAATAAAAAAAGAAGTTTTTACATTTACATGTCAACAATCATGACATCTGGAGCAAGGCTGAATGCATTATTTCTCGGTGAGAGTGTTACACAATAAGGCTTGACTGACATACGAAATCTGAGATGCTTTCTGATCAGCTGATTTAATTAAAACAAGATATTTGGTTCTGCACAATGCCCGTGTATAACCTATTATAAGCCTTTCAAACGTACAAGTAAATACTGTAAAAAGCTATTAGATTGGCTTGCATGACTTGTCATTCTGTTTGCAGATACCTCAAATCAGCTATGCATCTACAGCTCCAGAACTGAGTGATAACACCAGGTATGACTACTTCTCTCGAGTGGTCCCACCAGACTCCTACCAGGCACAGGCCATGGTTGACATCGTGACAGCCCTTGGGTGGAACTATGTCTCGACGCTGGCTTCCGAAGGCAACTATGGAGAGAGTGGTGTGGAGGCGTTCACCCAGATCTCCAGAGAAATTGGTGAGTGTGTGTTTATCAGGTTTGGTATTTATAGCTGCCGAGTTGCAGAGCATCGCTGAGTTCTGCTTAGGTGTATGCAGTGTGATCAGAACACCGTGGGCGTGTTACCTGGACTCAAGTGGGTGATTTTGCTTCTGGCACATCTTCCAAGGTGACGATTCTGGCAGCAATTTAAGAAAAGAGGCAGTAAATGTATATCTCTTGACCCTTTTGGAAAGGGCAGCTCCTTGATGAGTTAGGGGCAAAAAGCAACCATCTGCTGAACTGCAGCCAGATTTGAGGAAATGCAATTTTTGATTTAGCTTAGGAAAATTATAGTCCAGTGAGAGCTTTTTCCCTGTTCCAGCAGGGAAAAACCTAGAGGATAAACCTAGGATAAACCTAGAGGTTTTAATTTTGATTAATTTTAAAAACAACAAAACCCCTCCACTCTGAAGCAAAAGACATAACCTTGTCATTTTTCCTCCATAATAAAATGTGCTGTACAAATACAGGCATTATGAGAAGTATATTTAAGTCCCTTTGATCTTTTAAATTTTTTTTTTTCCCACTTTCATAGTTTTTTCTGGCCTGACAAAAATGGCTGTTGCTCAGGAACTGTAGGTTTTGGATGCCAAGGAATAAGATGATGAGTTTGAAAAAGAGTGGAATTGGTCTTTGACCCAGCAGAGTGTTAAATGACATACAACTGCCCCCGCAAAAAATCTTCCTGTCCTTCCTCAAAAAGCCCAGGTTAATCTACTAGATTTGACTTTCAGGGCACGTACATATAAACTCCAGCTCTTTTGAATCAGCTTGGGTGAGAAAATATGATAATGTCTCCCACTTTCACTAACTGCATGTGAATATAGAGAGCATCTCTATCATATAGGAAGGAACTTGTGTGTTTCAGGTACTTATGCTTGAACCATAAAGGTAAGTGATTACTTGCAAGAACCTGGCTGTAGAACGAAACTACAGCCATTCTCGACATTAGGGAACCAGTGTATGTAATATGCTCAATCATTTAACTGATAAATATTCTTTTTCTAGCTTCCAATCATTGCTGTCAGCTCCTAGGTGTCTTCATGGGAGAGCCAAAGCTGTCTCCTGTACATTGCTTTGATCTGGAATTAGCAAAGGCATGGATAATTCTTTCACAGTTCATATCTAAAAGAGATGGTTCATCTATTGCAAATAAATTGGCTTCCCCAGACAATCATTAAATTCATTGGCTGAAAAATCATTTTTTCTTGAAACCATCGCAACACAGCTAGTTCTGAGTAATGAAAGCAAACAAATAAAGTACAGGACTTTTTACTGTTTCCCATTTCCAGGAGTATGAGAGAACTTCAGATGGGTGCAAGCAAAAACTGTAATTACCTTATAATCACAATTACTTGAGTTTGTGCCAGTTGGATCTTCATTGATCCTGGAATAAAAAACACCATTGTAATTTGATAAATAATTAACATGAAAAACAGAAATAAACATTATTAACAGAATTGTGAATTCAAAGCGGTTAAAATCATGAAAAGGTGTCCTAAATATTACAAAATCTGTGTAACACCAAGAAGCATAATAAGTTGTGATTTGTGGTTAGATTTTTTTTTTCCTGCTTATGATTTATGTTTTCTACTAGAACACCTGATTTTTGTCAACCTCTGTGCTCCCAGCAACTTACCAGCTATGGTGGGTATCAGGGACTCTAATGGTTCTGAAGAAGGAAAGCAGAGGGAGGCAGGACAGACAAGTAATTTTTATTCCCTAGAAAAATGTTCAAGTAAACAATCAGGTAAATCATATGTAACCACAGGGACATGGTTGATAACCCGTGCAGAATTGTCAAGAACAAGCAGTATCAAATCCATCTAATAATTTTCTTTGACAGGATAACATCTTATAGCTGGAGAAAAAGCACTTGATGTGTCACATCTCTCAAATTTTGTAGTGTTATCTCAATTTTCCCATGCACTATTCTCTACAGTATTCTACAGTGATCTAGGTGTAAATAGGCTGGAGGCAGCCCTATTTAGAAAATTTTGTTCAGAGAGCAATCAGCAATTATTTCTGTTTAAATGAAAGAATATGTTGCGTGGTATTTGGCAGTTGTTTAAGCTGCATCAGGTACTAGCCAATGTTTTCATGTTTAACCCAGACGGACTTGGAATGTAGAATGCTGTAAAACCTGGAGGTTACTTTAAGATCAGAAGGACTAAGACTAGGACTAGGAGAGTATCTAGAAGAAATCCTTAGAGTCCAAATATGAAAACACTGTCTGGAAAGGGACAAATTTGAGACACCAGAAGACATTTGGCTTCTGCAAGTAGGATCTGTACAATGAGGAACTCAGACAGACTGGTCAGAAAATACTGTTTAAAAAAATGATGCAAGGATGATAGTAAATTATAACCTATAGTCCTCATGTTTTAATGGAATGTGCAGATGGACATACCATCTGTAAAATAATTTGAGTAATCCTCCAATTTGTCTGTCAGTTGTGGAACATCATTTTGACTCAGTACAGGTTTCGCCCCTCACTTCAGAAAAGGGGAAACTCCTCAAGCAAGCAAGAGCAAAGATGAATCTTGAAAATGTGGACTGTGAGGAGCAACTGAGCAGGTGGGGCTTAGTTAACCTGAAGAAGAGTTGACTAAGAAGAGAAGGTGATAGGAAATAATGTTTTCAAATAGGCTTTTGCAGAAAGGTAGAGGAACACTTGTTCATCAACATACAGTGTATGTAAACAGAAGTAATGGAATTAATCTCTAGCATGATTCTGTCTAGATTTGGAGAAATTCCCTTTTAATGTTTGAGACATTAAGTATTATAGCAGCTTGCCTGGGGACATTTTGGAACCTCCATTGTTAAGGATTTGGGAGAATGCATTAGACAAACACCTGCCCAGTGATTATGTAAGTGTACTTAGCTCTTGCTTGGGGCTGGGAGGTGGATTGAATGATTTTTTGATGTCCCTTACAGCCTGATCCTATTGTCCACTGTCCTCAGACTTTTCATCTGAGCCATAGGGCTGGAAATGCTTTTAAAATGGAAACTGAATAGCATCTAACTATGAGGTCTGAGACTATAGAGTCTACAGGAATCATCACATGGTATAAGACTGCACACAACAGCAAAACTTAACAGCTCTGTGTTAATAAACTGTGCGTTAAGAGAACCTAATCAGGACACTATGCCTCTTGTGCAGCTGGCATACAAATGTACAGGATAGCTCAATTCCTTGCTGAGTACTTTATGTCCTGCTTAAGATAAGTAGCCAACAACTGGAAGCAAAATGAATGTGAAGATCAGCATAATGAAAAGCAAAAAAATTGAGGAAAGGATGTGAAAAATATTGATATATTCACTTCTGAAAAAAATTTATTGTATGAAAGGACATGAGATAGCAGACGTGAAAATATAAATAGGAAAACTTGTTTTTTTTTTTTTTTTTTTGTTTATTATTTGTATTGTTATTTAAAGTTGAGAGTTGAAAAAGGGATAGGGTTTTACATTATTTTAAAATAGAGATTAATTTCATGAACTTATATTTTAATGTAATTTTGAGTCTTTGCCTCCTATTTCTAGTTTGATTGGCTCTCTTCTATTTCTTGATCGGTAACAGAAGCAAAAGGAAGAAACAGGCTGCCAAATGAAATGTGGAATACTGAAAAGGTCAAAGTGGTGCCACCCTGACATGTCACCAAATATATTACATATCAAAATCTGCTCTCATTTTAATGACAAAGATCCTGCCTGGGACAAAGCAGAGCTGGAAATTAAATATTTTACATGACAATGATTGGAAGGAGATTATTCCAACTCATTCGTCCATGCATTGTTTGAAGACAATGATTAAATTTATAGAATTTTCTACTCCCATTAAAAAGTTAATGATAGCATTGTAATCATTTTGACATCATGATCAAATCATTTTGGTACATTGACCAAAGGAATGAATTCATACTAATTGCTTAAGAGTTTAATCATTAAACTGAAACTTGATTCACTGATACAAACTAAAATGGGGAAAAAAAGGAAGCTCATTTTACCAAGTCCTCATTAAACTGTCATGCTAAATATTAGTCTTCTGTTTACTTACTGTTCATTATCTTTGACCAAATAAATGTTGGAAAGTTTCTAATCCAACTTTCTTTTCATAGTTCATTCCCCCTGTTATTAGAAACCAAATGAATTTACCATTAGAGAGAAAATCATCGGATGCTTTTACTTTTTTTATTTTCCAAAATACAAAAGCATTTGATTCAGACAAATCTCTTTGAGTTCAAAATACTTGCTCAGTTAGTGCAATGTTTGTACTGGTAAATGTAACAAATCTACAAATAATATATGAAATGCTACACGACAGATTTTATTCACCACTATTGGTCAACTGCTGATAGGTACTGGCAGTGAAACACTTATGAAACTCTTAGAAGAGGAAGTAAAAATTATAAAGGCAGGTAACAGAGCTGATCATTAAGAACAGGTGAGAAACTTCAGCACTGCTTGCCCATTTTTGCTTGTAAGTTGATTTTGCATGTCTTGCCAGACATGTAAAGACAGCAAAGAGCATTTAATCAAAGAGCATTTTTTTCATCTTTGACTGGTCAAAATAACAGCTTCACGACTGCTTTATTCCAGAAGAGAATGATTCACTTAATATCGGGGTGTTACCTTGAATACATGTTTTTAGGAACAAGGTTCTGTAGTTTTACCTACTCCTTTTATACTGGTACATTGCAGCTAACAGCATTGTTCTGAGGACTACAGTTACTTTATGATCTTTCATAATATATTATCATTACAGTGACAATGAAAACTTTATATTAGTGAATGCATGTGCTGAATGAAAGCTACAGTAGCTTTATTTGTTTTAGAATTCAACATGGGTAGCTATATTTTGTTTACATAGGGAATGGTCTGTGACATTTCTTTGACATAGGTCTTCAATCATGTTTGTCTCTTGTCAGTTCTTTCAGTGTGTTTACTGTTGTGCATTGTACCTCTGCTTTTCTCCAAATTATTGGA
Source organism: Struthidea cinerea (assembly GCA_013397865.1). Taxonomy (NCBI): domain Eukaryota; kingdom Metazoa; phylum Chordata; class Aves; order Passeriformes; family Corcoracidae; genus Struthidea; species Struthidea cinerea. Next base: position 615,000 of record VZTI01010898.1, read on the forward strand.
TTTCTTCTTCACAGAAGAATCACAGAATAGTTAGGATTAAAAGTGATTCTGAGGATCATCTAGTCCAACCCCCTTCCAAGGCAGGGTCGCCTACGGCAGGTTACAGAGGAATATGTCCAGGCGGGTTTTGAATGTCTACAGAGAGGCAGAATTACCTTTAACAACTTTTGGACTTCAAACTTTCTATGGAGAAAGTGGAAGTCTATTGGGAAGTGGGGAGGGAGGTTTGAGCAGGAAAATAAAACTTAAGATGTGTAACATTTCCTTTCCACTTAAACATTGATAATTTAGAAATAAGATGTGTTGCTGTTAAGATTAATTCACATTTCCTGCAGTAATCTCTGTATACATTTGATATAAAACTAAAGCTTTTTGTATTTTGTTAAGTAAGATGAATGGACTTCTCCCCCAGCCCCAAGATAGTGTTTAATAGAAGATTAAAAAATCTTGCAACATGGAGATGAAAGAAATACAATACATGAAATGTAATCTTTTCCCCAGAGATATTTCTGCTTTATAGGCTGTTTTCAGGCATAACAAATTAATTTTCATAACTAATAATATTCTAACATACCCTCACTAAGGGTAAACAGTTTAATTCAATTTTAAGTTTTATTTTCATATTTATGTAGATAAAACTCTATTGATAGCACTGTATTTCAAGCTGCAAGCTGTAATTAATAATAACGCTATATAATTGGCTACAGGAGCTTCAAAGTAATGTTGAAAAATTACAAAATCAGATGGTAGATGTATTAATATTGCAAAAGCTTGAAAATTATTCCAGCAGTTTTTAATATTTGCACCAATTAGTACCTGATAAAGAACAGTATAATTTCTAGGGATTTAAAATGAAAGACTATTTTAATTTCTCTCAGTGGTGCTAATCAATGTGATAATCTTTAGCTATAATTATTTCTTTTCTCTATAGTTTTAGGGAGATATCTAGGAGCGGTAAGCGTACTTTCTGGTTATGCTCTCTGACCCTCCAGTAATTGTAGGAAGAGAGACTTTAATAGCTCTTGAGCAGTTTCTTCTTCAGTCAATTAGTTAAGGCACTTTTAGAATGTCCTATAGAAAGCTCACTAGCTACAGTACTATAAGTACTACAGAAGTCTCTGTAGTAGGACCTTTTTCTTTTTGCTTTCTGTGAACACCAGATGTTTGCATTGGTTGTGAACACAAATTCAAAGAATAATAAAGATGTCCAGGAAAGTTTATTTCAGCAGTACTTTTACTACAATGGCTTGTTTGTAGCCATTTCAAACCTCTTAACTTATATAATTCAATTTTTTAAATGTATAAATACAGACAAAATTATAAATGTGATTATGCTAATTTTAAGAAAACAGACTTAATAGATTAAAAATTAGATTCAACAAAAATATTTTTGTTGAAATTCAGTGTGTGATGGCCATAACGAACAAGGTTTTTCATGAAGAAAACTTTTTTCAAATGAGGAGCATTTTACTCTTTGCAGATTGGAAAGTCTTAGTGTCGATAAACTGAAATCAGTAGTTTTAGGGAAACCATTTCAAATAAGATGTAAGGTGTGCTTTTTAATATTAGATGTGAAAGGGCATCTTAAAAGTAAGGGACAGTGGTATATTTATTTGACGTTTAAATCGTTAGGTGAAATCTTTCTAAAAGGAAAGGCCAAATTTAGAAATCATTGCTTAAACTGTAGCCTATACTGTGCTTGAGACATCTATGATTATAAAGGATCTTTTCTGGCCATATAAACTGTTATTAAAATTTCTGAAATAAAAAGGAATATAAATATATAGGGTTTAATGTGTCATCCGATCATTGAGATGACAGGAATAGAATTTCTCAAGTGTTGCTGTTCTGTGTATTGGTATGTATTACCATTGAGCCTGTAGCTCCTCACAGACTCTGTGACTCTCTTTTGCTAGAAGGAGTCCAGAGCAAGCAATTCACACATAATTAAAAAACTCATGTGAAAGCAAAGTTAGGAAATGTCTAAACCAAAATGTAATCATTCTAGTTGTTTACGACCAAATTTCACACAGTCCCATTAACAGGAAGTGGAATTTAACTCAATTAATACCAGTGGATTTTCTTGTGTTAAGGAAAAGTATTTGTAAAGTGGATAGTAGAAGGAAAATCATCAAGGATTTGTGGTCTGAATAAAGCTACCTATGCTTTGTTTTTGTATCATTATTTTTTTTTGTGGTGAGAGGCAGAGGACAGCTATTGGAAAGAAATTGACAGCTTATTTTCCACAGTGGTTGTGCTTAATTAAAAAAAAATTAAAATCTGTCAATAATAAGTCCCAGAAGCTTTACAGATTTTGCCATAAGTAAGATTTTTCCCCTCCTTTATTAAGAACTGAGTTACTCTGTCCTTTATTTTTTTATATAAACTTCTGTTATTGTTACTTCTGCAGAAAGCTTGTTTTCACACAGGATTCAGCCAAGCACCTTCTGTATTGTAGTGGTGTGAATGAATCAGGGATCAAACAGGCAGATTATGGCATAGCCTTGATCAGAGCCTGTGTGAGTGAACTTTGCCAACACAACATTTAATGGTTTTGCTTTCCTGGCATGCACAGACTTTTGGAAGGAAAGCCTGTATTTAAGGGCACCGTCTGAGTAAAAGTGACAGGAAGGACCATGGTGACGTGGTTTTGGGCTGTATTTACCTGATTCTTTTGTTAACATGTCAAAGGGTTCACAGCATTTGAATTATAATCTTGGTTATTCTCCTGTCAGGCAAAACTGTTTCTGATATCACAGAATATTCTGAGTTGCAAGGGATCCACAGGGATCACCAAATCCGTTTCTTAAGTGAACGGCCCATGCAGGGATTGAACCCACACAACCTTGGTGTAGTTAGCATCATGCTCTCTCCAGCTGAGCCAATCTCAGGGTCTTCAGTGGTCTAGAATCAGTAGTCTCATTCATGTTAAGAAGGTACACCTGATAAAGACAAATTGTTGAGGCTCTTGAGTTTTCTGAGAAAATTTCATTTGTCTCTCTGTATGTCTTTTTGTCTTGAAATGGTTCCTATTAGTTTTAAGTATTTAGCATTTTTTAGGAGGCTTTTCTTTCTATCTGGAGAACTGTAACTTTTAAAAATTATGTGAGCAATGCCTCATGATTGATATTTGCTATATACACTTAGTATCAGCTCTTTTGTGATCTGTGGCTGCAGTTAAAACAATGAAGCACTGGAACTGTCAGACTGAGTCAGACACTGTGAGTCAATATCTTGTCTACAGTGGTGGCCTCAATACATGGAACAGAAAGACACCAAAACCTTACTTAGTCACTGGCAGAAATAATTATCCAAGGAGTGTTCTGTAACCCCAGGTATTTAGTGGTTGATACTTAGATTTCCTGAAGCATGAAAATTTATATCCATTATAATTTCTTTCTGGTACCATTTTAACCTCACTCGTTAAATAATCTCTTGTTTGGATGCTACAAATGGTATGCAGGAGAATCCAGTTAACCTCCTTTGTAATGTGCCTTCTTACTTAACTCTGGGTTAGAAGATATGAAGCAATTGCAGTTTAATGGTTTCTGTTGTCACTTTCTGAAACCTTTATTTCATTTATATCTCTGTTAAGCTGTGTAGCCATGACTGAACACTCCAAGTAAAGCTTTACTGTTGATTTATGTGGTATCATTGTAATCTCATTTTTATTCTCAGCCCCAGTCTTTATGCATCCTGACAAATTGTAAGCTTTTTCTGTTGGCTGCTGGGTATCAAGCAAATTATTTCCAAAAGCAATCTGTTTTGACACTCAAAGTTTATTAACAAATGGCTATAGCTGATTTAGAAGTCAATGATGTGTGTGAACAATTCCAGGTATTTCTGCCAGCCTGTTCTCCACTGTATTTGTCAATAGTCAATATTTTTCTATTACATACTTGTTTATCTATGTGTGAATACTGTCTCTTCTCTCTGCTCTTGTTTATGTCAAATAATTTTATACCATTTTCAAAATTACCAATCTTTCTCTTCAATAAACTCCCTCTCCTTTTGAAGAGAATTGTGTTATACAAATCAAACCCTAGTAGACTTTTCTAGAGCACATGTTTATTAGCCTTTTCCAGTGCTGAATTTTGACTCTTTCTTTCTATTCCTTCTACTCATTGTTTTTGATCCTCGGGAGTCCCTTCACTCGCCCCACTCCCCAGTTTCTAACTATTCATCCAAAAGTATTCTTAAAACTCTATTATGAATGTTAATATTCTATATGCAAAGCTGATACATCAGTTTTGGTAGTAACTACCGTTGCATGTTATCTAAGCACTAAGAGCAGAATGCAGAGAGATTTGAACTTACCTTGTAAATGTATCTTGTATAACTGTATTCTCCTCCAAATTTGTCCAAACTAGGACACCCTCCTGATACCACTGGCTCATATCTGCCACTGAGCCAGTGGTACCGGTAGTTGGAGGGTGAAGGTTAGCTACTTAGCTAGGTTGGATTCTTGTTATCATCCAGCTGCACATGAAGCCACTGACTCAGTCACATAGCCCATGGTCTTTCAAGTATTAGATTAGCCCTAAATGAAACTTGGAATTTCTCTTCAGAACTCTTGACAACTGATAGTTTATGAATTGAGACAGAGGGAAATTGCATTTTGATTTTTGTACCAACTTCTGTATTACAGCTGAAGCATATTTTGTTCAGATTTCAGTATAATTTTATTTTTGAAATCTATAAAATGAAATAGAAAATGAATGTTTCATCTGATGGCTTTGCAATTATGCATTGTGATATTAAAAAGAAAAAATTAAATGCAAAAAATAATTGCAAATGCAACCAAGACTATGTTTTCAAGATTTTTCAACATTTTTGTCTGAATGGTAATATCTATCAGAAAAAAATAATCATAAAGATTAATGCTACCCAATAATTATCTTTCCTACCTTCCATAGGCTACATTTTGTTAATAAGTGGTGTATGTGCATGTTATATGGTTTACTTTCCTAGGCAGTCCTATGGACATGCGGGAAACTGTTAAAGCAGACAGTGCTGGGATTTTTTTTTTTTCTCTGAAGAGGAAGCAAAGAGAGAAAACAGATATTCATTATTCTATGTTTATGCAACATATATGTGACTTTATGCACATTGTTATTTACTGTACTGTGATATACTTCAATAGTAGGTAGATGATAGTAGGAGAGATAGAGGATAGTACAGCCCACTACCTTTCTTCCTTTATATTATGGTAAATTTCAATGTGTTCAGGGCTTTACAAGTGGGATTTTAATTTCTCATTTTACTTCTTTATGATTTTCTCTACTTGTTCTACTGTTTCCTTCCCCGTATCCTCCATACAGAAGTATCCACAGCCTGCTTGAGAAACAACAGTTTGTTGTCACTGGCTGCTATTTTCAATATGCCATGCTAGTACAAGATTCTTGAGCTTTGCTCATCTGAATGACGTAGAAGGGTTGACTGAGTTGAATGTTACAATGCTGACAGTATTCTTGCAAGATTAAATGCAAAGAATGTCTGATTGTAAAAGTCAAAGAGATATTCTTGTCTTCATTTTGCTTATTTCCTTTCTGTTGTGGAAGGGCAGGGAGCCATATTGTGCCCTGAGTCACAGTAAGTGCGTGTTTGCTATTAAACTTGCAGTGGCGTAGCTTAGCAGTAACAGCTGTCTCTTGGATGTCCAGACTGGGGTAGTCCTTCAGATACAAGTCATTCCCTCAATTCTATTACCTACTGAACTGTCCACAGAGTTCCAGAGGATTCTGTTCAAAGAATAGTATTTCAAAGAATTGCTCTTTGTTTCAGAAAAAACAGGCATATGTGTATGCCTCACTAATATTTGGAAAGACTCCTTCACTGATTTTTTCCTGTTATAAATGCATGATTCTTATGCAAAATGGCAAGCTGTGATACCGCCACTTTAAACTGGGATGGCAGAAGTATGCATGTTTTGAAACCTCACAGCTTATGAAAAAAGATTTTTTATTCCTCTTGCTGGGAAACAAATTGTTTCTTGGGTCCTCTCAAGGACAGAGTTTTGTGTGATGAAAAGAGTGTTGTTTATTTCTCTGCTTTCTTAAATACATAATGATTAGTGACTTTTCATCACATTTTAGAAGAAACTGAAAGAGAACTAATTGTTTAAAATGCTGACATTCTAACAAAAATGCCAGTGTGTCTTTAATATTGTTCATAAAACCAGGATATTTTGACTAGACCATTAATCAAGAGAATGAGTTACAAAACAATACCCTTGAGTAGCAGAGGTGTCATACAGATAAATCCCTGTGTTGCTGTGTTTGTATGCATCCCAAAATTTCCCTGCCACGTTCATCCAGAGCACACTCTTCGGTAGCATACAGGAATGCAGATTGCCCTTCATATGCCTTCAAAAGTCATCTTCTCCTTGGGCTGCTTGCCGAAGTGCTGTGATTGGGTTGTCACAGACAGCAACAAAATTTCAACCCCCTTGCAAACACAAGAACAAGGAGGTTGTAGATTTCAAAATTGAATGCTAAGTCCATTGAAATACATGCACCTGTGAAATTTGTAGATGTTTTGGGAGAGAGGGAAGGAGGGCTAAGAGAAACAAAAATATCTCAACGCCTCAATGATTCCTACAAACATTTATGCTGGAAATGTTTAACTGTCATTAATTGATCCATGAGATTTGTATGATGTAATTAACCCCAACAATGCTAATGCTCTCTGAAGTAAGATCAACCACACCTGTTTCCAGGAGTGCCAAGTCAAGATCTGTTTTCTTTTAAAAATGGGAACAAAACCTCTGAACAAAACTTGTGGTGAACTTCTTTATTTTTTTTGTAGGGATTCCTATTTTCCTTTTTACCTATTTTGCTTTATTTTGAGGGTGGATGGGTGTCTATCTTCTGCATTGACTACTTCCTTTAATACAGCATGCAAATCCTGGAACATCCTAGGCCCCAGAAGGATGAGAGAGAATGGTACTGAGTAGTCCCAGGAAATAAGCAACCTTAATTTTATAAAGTTTAAGCTGAAGTTTGGTATGAGTACCATGAAATCCTGCTTTCACGGCTGAATGGAGGCTGTAATACACATCAGAGTCTGCCCAGGTCCTTGGTGACTTTGCAGAGTTCCCATGGATCAGGGGAATAAAGCACAAACTGAGCCCCTGTTGCTGCTGTGTTCAGAGGTGAGCCAGATGAAGGCGGAACGTCTGTGTGTGCTCTGCCACGTGCATTGCCATACGTTCTGCTGGCATATTGGATTTGCTGTGGGATGCATTACAACATTTGCTATGGCTAGTAAATTGAGTTATACAATTGTAAGTATTCTACCCAGCATGTTAATGCACTTAACGAAGTGCAGATAATCATGCTGCTCAATTTATAAGAATTGTCAAACCTCATAATTAATTCCATTATATTATGGTATTTTATGGATTAAATAATTGCAAAGTTTATTCAGGAGGTAGAAATATTAATAATTTGTTAAAATATTTTAATTAGTTAATGTTTTTAATTTTTTTTCACAGAATCATTAGTTTTGTAAACTATAATGCCCCTTTCACAGAAGTGAAATGTTAGAGCCAACCTGAAGATATTCTTTCCGTTGCTAAAATGCATGCAAAATATGTGGGTTTTTTCTTTTTCCTCCAGTTATGTGCAAAGAATTTGGTTTAATAATTAAAAAGTAACCTATGGAATGGTATTGGTGGCATAAGTTTTCACAGACTTAGTCATGGACTTTTAATTGTAGTTAATGCACATTTCATTGTTGAATCCCTTAATTATTTCGATATTTAAGTTAATCAGATGTACATGAATTGGCAGTGATGACTGTACAGAGTCTTTTAAAGCCATGGAGTTTTGAGAATGCTTTTCTTCCTATGTAGACCTTGGTAGAGTCTAAACACCTAAGGTGTTTAGTCTCTACCAACAGTCTGAGGTTGGCTGGGGAAAGGAGGATTTCAAATGATGGCAAATGTTCAGCTGAGATGTAGAATGACTTTTCAAAGAGAGAGCAATGGAAATGGCCAGTTTTCACAATAATGTCCATGAAATTGTAAGTTTCATTAAGTAAGGTCAGTTTAACTGGAGTTACCTTTCTTTGTCTTTCTGTGATAAACAATTTCAAAGGAGACAGGTTTTTGGAAGAGGACATTTGGATGTGTTCGGGAAATGTGTTAGTGACGGAAGAGCATCACTTCCCATATGTACACTTGCCACAGGCACTGAAAGCTTGTGACAAGACCCTCTGGGCTACCTACACCTCAGGTGCCTCTCAGGAGGACTGGTGAAAGGCATTCAAGGACTTCTGTGCTGGCTAGAGAGTCGCTTTCTGTTTCCTTCTAAATAACTCTTTCTGCTCATTTGTTATTTCAGTTGTTATACAGGCATAGAAAACCTTGTGTAAGAAAAGATTATGTACAGGCTTGAATGGTAAAATACATCGTGTTCAAATGCTTTTTTCCCCCTAGTCCAATTACAGAGTTTACACAGAAGAAAACAGGGCAAATGGAAAATGAAAGAAGGGAAAGAAAGAACATAAACAAAGAGAAAAAATGCTTAGTGGATATCCTCTGTTATCTGTTATCAGCTTTGAGTTCACATTATGTTCAGTCTAATAAAGTGTTCAACAAAATACAGTTATGTTTCATTAGGAAGTGATATTCCAGGCAGTGTAATGTATTGCTGAACAGGGAAGTAAGCCCCTGAATTCTGCCCAATTTGGTTTAATTTATGCATAGGAAGGGAAGGAAAACAAAGCAAGTTTCAAGAGTGGACCTGAGCAGTTTATAAAAAGGACTGTTCAATGCATTTGCTTGAGACAGAGTGGAATCTGACTCAGAAACCCAGATGATCCTTTTTCACACTCTCTTGGTCTTAGGATTTGCTCAGGCTCAGGGGTAAAACAGTTGTACAGGCTGAAAGCCTGAAAGTTGAGTTTGGTTCCATCTGAGCCATTAAATCATCCTTTCTTGCTTAAGCAATTTATCACTTCTTTAGGATGGTATTCTGATTGATGACTCTGTAATTTTATTCCATTTTCAATGGATTTATTCAAATGAAACACAAGTCTTGAGTAAATGTTTCTTTTGATGGTGCACAAAATCCGTATGCTCTACCTCACTCTGTCTTAAATAACAGAAATGAAATACATCCACAAATATTTTTTGCACTCCAGTTCTGAGGCATGATTTTGCAATCCAATTAAAAATGTGGACCTTTTAGCTTGGAGAGTGTGTTTTATACTAAATCACGGTTTCAATTAGAAAAGTTTGCTGTTGTAGCAGTTGTAGCTTTATGGATTATAGGGCATATCAGATGTGACCGCTTTTTTTTAATTCTGGTAAATTAATTAAAAAAACCCATAAAAAAATTAGAAGGTTAATGCAGTAATAAACATTCAACTGTGCAACTGAGCTCAAATCTTAGTTATTTGTGCAAAAGCTGCTTTGCTGTCTCCAAAGGAGAGGTATCCCAGTGTTACGAGATCTTCATGATTCACCATTTAGCAGACTACGTTGTGTGCAGTTGAGAGCATGGTGAGAGATTTATACAGTGCTGTTGCTTTTGCTTACCCAACATTATTAATTCTTTGCTTCTACAGTGAGTGAATTTCCCACCGTTCTAATTCATTGCTTTCTGAACATGTGAATAAATCGATTTTAGACAATTAAGCAATTGAAATAAGCCTGACACCACTAGAACATAGCATGATGAGATACCAAGATTAGCCTCAGCCCTTATCCAATTAATTTGCTCCATCAACATTTTATTCTTACTGAAATCATTGTTCACTGCAAACCAGATAAAAAAATAAAGCAATCATTCTATCAGAGAGGCAGTGTGAGGGGATGGAGGGCAAGAACCTGTAATTTTTGTATTAAAGCAATCCTAATACCACTGAATCTGTAGGAATAAGATAATGGATATGACAAAAAAATGCTTAAATGGCATATATTCCTCTATCTTTTGCATTTAATATAAATTCATTATAAAATTTAATATTAGGTTTAACCGCTTGATTTTTGATTGATGTTATGCATCAAGAGGAACACAGTTATTGAAGTAAAACAAGTTTTGGAAGGCAGAAACAAACCTGGTATTTGTCCATTTCAGACTTATGAAAAGAAAGGAAGTAAAGGTATCTTGTGGACTTGCACTATTTTAATACATTAAACTAGTTGCCAGAAAATAGTTACTTTTGATTTAGTTTTAGATGCAACATCCTGTGCTGTTTTTTCCAATAACTGAGTGGTTCCTGCTTTTTCAGGTTTTGTTATTGATTGTGTTGAGTTGCAGAACTTAGGGTATGTGTATATACATATTTGTGGTGGCAGTGGGTAGTTGAATGAGTGGTGCTGATATAAAAGTAGAAACAGAGATCAAAGTCCCAAAGCTGATGGCAGAGTACTAGGTGAAATGAAAGCATTACAGATGCTATATGCTACCACAGGATCTTTGTGGTGGGGAAAATAGCTTTAACTTCTCATAACTTGCTCATGACAGCCTTTCAGATTAAGAAAGGGGGGAAAAGGGAAAACAGGAGATGCAGTTGCTTGATGATAAAGAAGGATTAAGGGTGAATAATAGATAATTAATTCTGTAGTATGACATGAGGCCGGAGCCCCAGATGGCCTTCCAGCTGTTGTTTTTTTCCAAGATTTTAACTCCTAGATATCCAAATTCATTCCTTTGAAAGTTCCTGCTTGAGGCTTCTTGTTGCAAGCATGCCATGTCCTCAACACTTCAAAAATCCTCTGAGAAGTCTGAAATAGTGGCTGTGATCGGGAGTTTGATTTACATCATTTGATGCTGTGGTCATCTGTGAGGTTACTCTAGCACCAGTGGATGCTGATTTGTGAATGACCTTCCCAGGCTGACTGCAACCAGAGCCTACCTGTCTAGGAGGGTGCCTTCATCTGTAGGGCTGCACACAGAAGGTGCGAAACCTAAAAGTTATTTGGGGAAATTAGTTCAAGTGGTGCCTTTTAATTTGGAATCTCTAAGATTGAGAGTAACAGATATGCAGTCTTAGACCCACAATCTCAGATATACAAACGGAAAAACAATATCTGTCAATTCAGAACCTTATTTGGCAGAAAATAAAATGCAAGAATATGAACCTACAAACTTATTTATTTTCTCACAGCGTGCCTTAAAAAACGTAGCTGTTTAAAAAGGATTTGCACTATGAACAATCACATCTGTAGTCAGTCCTTTGTTAATTCAGCAGCTCTTAGTTTCATCAAACAGGAGTTATATTTCCAGGATTACCTGTGGCAAAGGAGTTACCCAAAATCTGGAAGATCATCCAATTACAGTTTAAAGAAACTTACAACAAAGACAATTAACTAAAGATAGAAGTCTCTGAGAGCATCAGGAAAAGAGAATGAAAAAGTGTGACAGGGGATGTGTCAGAGCAAGAGCTTCTCTTTTGTCTGTGATTAAAACAAGGGGAATTATGTTAATAAATTATGTTAAATAAACCTGTTGTTTATTTTTTCAGTCAAAGTAATAGAGATGCCTGGTGTTGGGACACCTGCTTGCCTTCCTTTCTTTCTTCTTTTACCTCTTTTTTTCCATTTCTCTCTCAATTTTACTATGAACAGACCCCATATTTATATGAAAAACTGATATTTGATTCAAACTGGAGTGGTTTTAGATTTATATATGTTAACAAAAAGGGATCCGTGGTCTGCTGCAGAAGGAGAGAGGTGTAGTAGGATAGTGAGATGTTCCTCTGCATTTTTCTATTGACTGCCTAAACTCTTTAGAGAGTCCATTTAAGTGGATGGAGAAGTCCCCACTTGGGTCCAGACACTTAAAATTTCAGTCAGACAGTGCCTAAATTGATCATCTCATTAAAAGGATTTTATTTCATCCCACTTGTATTCTGTGACAATAGAAGAACTATTAGAGGAAGGAAATCAGGGCATTTTGAGCAGTCCATTATTCAACATTTTGAAATGTGGACACCATTTCATTTAAGGGATGTAGTAGCAAATGCCTGAATTTTTCTTGTAAAAGTAGTAAGTGAAATTTAATTATGACTAAAGTAATTATCTAGAATTCACAAAACATGAGAGCCTTAATGCATCTGAATGGGGTCTAATAAAAGGGCCAGAAAGCTCAGGTCTCTGTCTGTGGCAAAGGAATTTTGCAGAAATAAAACTTCCTAGGAACGGGATGTGTGTAAAAAGTGGTTCACCAGCATTTCCTAGACCATGAAGTGTAGTTGGGCCATTTTATTTAATAGCCATTTGATCAATCCCCTCTCCCTGAATTTATTCATTTTTTGTAGGAGACTGTGAACATATAAAAGGCTTTGGGATTTTCTAAGCTGCAAACATCTCTGGTTCTAAAATTAAGGAACAAAGAGTTTCGATGAGCAGGGGTATAATGTAGTCTTGTGAACTGTGGCTTAATATTTTATGGTTGAATTGGGTGAGAATTTTTGATTAAAGTTTTATCTGTTGGAGCATTTGAAGTGACTCTGTCCTGTGTGGATGCTATAGTGTCTACCAAAAGCTGAAATTAGCCTTTCCCCAAGGGACACCACTTAACTGAATCTTGTCTCTAATCAGCCTTGTGCTTTCACAAAAGATGAATGTACTTAATAAGCTTTTGGACCTCTATCTCTCTGTCAAATTTGGCAAAACTGTGAAAAAATCTGGTAGGTTATGCAATATGCCAGAAAAAGGGCACATTGATCCACACAGAATATCATAGCCTTATTGTATAGATTTTGTTTCTTTAGGAAATAAACAAAGAAGAAAAAAATCTGGAAGGTACGAAGCATGCCGATAATGTGGTCGAAATTCAGTTTGGGGTTTTAAATGAATGGCCTCTTATTTAACTTCTGAAATTAGAGTTCTTTCAGTAAACACTGTTTTTTTCCTTCTTAGTAATTATTGGGAATAAAAAGAGGAAAAAAAAGTCTCTTTCCAAAATTATCTGCCTCCTTACCCTCCCCCTCCTGCCCAAGAGAAAACTAAAGGCATCAAGTAAAGGCTTTTATTTATTGATGATTTATACATTGTTTATAAGATGCCATCAGTGCCTACAACTTTTATCCATGGCAATATTTACCTTCATATAGTATTTGTGGCATTCAGAACTCAGTGTGGCATACTGTAAATATCACAGTAATTGTAAGTACTGTGTGTGGTAAATGTCATGATTTTAATCGCACCTAAGCCATAGGCTTCTTATTGCTTGTTTGGAGGAAGCATGTAATGAGCATCTCCCCAGGACATTACGTGATGAAGGGATTCATCAACATAGTTTACCTGATGCTGCTCTGTGAGTGGAATGGTTAGTGTGTAGCTTTAGGCTGTAAAAACAGAACCTGAGTAAAGGAAAAAAGGAGAAATGTGTTTCTGTGATAGTGTCTTTCCTACATACACAGCAATTTAATATCACCACAGTTAAATAAATTGTCAGTGCCATAATGTGGATTTTGCCCAGGTGCTGCCTAACCTTTGCAGGATATAAATAAAGAGGCTGTTGTCAAAGACTGCAGCTGGAAACAAATAGTGAAGGAATTTAACTCTCTGTACTATTTTCAGCTGGTTTAAGAGTGCTTTCTTCAACCGTGAACAGAAATTAGTTCTTAATGTTCAAGTCTGCCTCGATCCTGCACAGTTATGACATTTGTGGGCATTTTTCACAACGATGTAGACAGCCAAGACCTGCCTGAGGAGCTGGCTGATTTGGACTAAGGCAGGTAAAAGGTCTCAGTGATGTGCTAAGCACAAGCTTCCACATGAGTTTGTCCACTGTAGTTATCAATGCCCAAGACGCATCCATTGTGGGGGTGTGCTTGAGGTGGAGTTGCAGCAGGTTCAAGGTTATCTCCTTCCTCTGGCACCAGAGATTAGAAGAGAAAACAATCTTTTATCTGAGTCATTTTTACATTTTTACTCTCCTCTGACTTTTCCTTAAATCTGCAGCACCAGGGAGTGTAATGGTTTTCTTCTGGACTGATCTTGTGTTGTGCAAATACTTATTGATGGGCTGCAGTGCTTAACCCTATTCTACTTCCCATTTGCCCAGGATGTGCTGTCCAGTGTTCCTGTGGTAGCAGTTCATACATGTAGCCTCAGCTCCTCCAAAGCAAGATGCTGAGTGTTGAGTTGTGGACCACCAGTGTGTTGTGTTTGTTCCTTGCTGTCACACAGCATATGGAGAAAGAGCTGGGTCTTCTCCCTCAAGGGTGTTTCTCTCCCTGCATATATCTCCCATTTATGTGAATAGAGAGCTGCAGGTTAGCTCTGGATGTAAAAAAACCACAGACCTGAACCTCAGCACAAAGATGCTCTAGGAAGCAAACTGTGCTGTTGAAAAAATTGTCCCTGTAAACTCTCAAGGCCTGCCAGTGGGTTTTAGGTATTAATCTCAGGGGCAAGATTGCTCTGCAAGCATTTTATATTCTGTTGCATTGTGTGAATTACTGTAATGCTTGGCTGTTATTTCTTCAGCTTCCTGGTTTTTGAAAGTGTTTGGAGACAGGCCTTAAACTTTTGGTTGTTATTGAATGAGGGCCCAAAGTGATGTTCAGTGAATCTGTTGCCAGACAGTTTGCTGTCACTGAGAATGGGCTTGAGGACCCATCCAATTCCATCTAATATCATGTTCCTGTGCACTCGAGCGTAGTGTCCTCTGAATGACAGAGAGATATACCAAAGCTGTTCTTTTCTAGGCAAGCAGAGATTTTCCAGCTTTGTTAGGATTTCTCAAGAGAGTTAGTCTGTTATAGGTGACTAAAGAAATACTTATGTTAGTCATATTCTCAAGACAGCATTTTATGAGATTTTTTGTAACATTTAGGTGATACTATTACTACTTTTCCAGAGCTCTTAATTGCATTATACATCATCTGACTACATAGAAAAAAATGTGCTGAAATCTGGAAATGCATGAAATGAATGCTTGGATTAGTCCCATGGCACAATATTTTGTTCTAGAAAGAAAATAAAATCTTTTATTCTTTACACCATAGGAGAAGAGGAAAAGCTGGTTTGGATTTACATCCATTATAATTCTGCCCCAGTGACTTCAGCACATTGTGATGTGTTAGGCACTCATGTTCAATTATGGAAATGATGCTTTAGAAGAAGCTCTTTTTAATAAAATGCATAGAAGTTATGAAGGAAACAGGCTGATGATCACTGTAAGATGACAGATGGAGGCAGAATAAACAGTTCAGAAGTAACGTTATGGTATTCTGTGGGTTACAGTTGGAATCTGGGTCGTAGACTATCTAGTATACGTATTTGAATAGGCTTTGCAAGTACTTCTTGCTCTTGACCACATTAGGATCCCAAGGCATGACAGCATGGAGGAAATTGGCCAGATAACTTGGATATGTCTGTCTCAGTTCTTTGTAGACCAGCAAGTATATCCTGCTTTTCAGAAGCTAGTAGAAAACAGAGCTGCAGTATAAAAGTAGGTACTGTTTATTTTAATTAAGCATAGTCTTTGATGCTCAGCTGTCTGGCTGATTTTTTCAGAGTAATTACTCTGGTAGTGTAAAGAACAAGAGACACAATGCACTCTTGTGCTGCTGCAAACGATACAAGCACCTCTAATAGTCACTCTCTAGAAAGAAACGTGTGGTCAAAAGGGCCTTCTGAACCTTATTGAAATGAGAGGAGAAAATAGATGTCTAAAAGCCTTTCTCAGCTTGTTATGATGGGATCCAAGCATGGCATTGAGATAAAAGGCAAATCCTGTAACTGCATCTTAAAGGCAGCATGGCAAATGTTAATAATGATATGCCCTGACTTGAGAGCTGCAGAAGACCAGGCGTGTGGCATTCATTTTCCTGCCTGCACAGGCACATGATATCATGTGCAGAATCCCCTATTGCTTTCTTGAGGATTGTGACCTCTTGATGACAGCAAGAATGACCTAACTCAACATAGCAGTTTAGGATATCTGACGTAATGAAGTGGGCCATACTGGAAACATTTTCCCCTCAAACGTTGTTGAAAATAATCTGTTCCATCTGCCTGTTGAAACCCTGATGCTCTGATATTTTCAGTAAGAACAACTCGTTTTCAATCTGCCTATCAAGAAATATTCATGAAAACTAATTGGATACACCAGTTTTGAAACATGAGTCTAAGAACTGCACACTAATTGTGTCAGTATTCAAGCATAAGAAGAGACAAAATTCAATGAATAAATGATTCATCATTAATTACTGCCATTTCATGGGCACTCAGAGTATGACAGGGATATACAAACCTTTGCCCAAAAATCATCTGATAAAAAAGAATGTCTTCCTGATGATTGAATGAATATTAGGTGCGGGCCTCATCAGCAATGCAGTAGCAATATTTATTTTTAAGAGGACTTTATTATTAGCCTTTTTTTCAATCTAAATCTCACAGTTATTCTCTGAAGTCAATGATCACTTTTGCCTCACACAGCCTAATTTGGTGTCTTCTAATGTGCCCACCTGTTCTTTCAAATTCTGTCTTGACACATTTCTGCAATTCTGTGAGGAGTCTGTGCCTTCAGAACCAAGGCAATGTAGTTGAATGTATTATCTTTTTTGTGGATGTGGGAGAAGCAATGGATTTTGCAGAGTTATGGGATACTAGCGTTGTGCATCCAACGTTACAAAATAATTCATACAGTTATCTTTTAAAAATAACATTATTGGAACATTATCTGTGGCTTTGTAGAGATTAATTTGTTTACCATTATGTAATTAATTGAAAGATTCATGCCATTAATAAAGCTTCTGCTCTTGAAATGACTGCATTCATGTAAAGTGGTCTCAAGGCCCTTCCCTGAAAGTGGGCACAAGGTTACAGAACTGAAATGTTGCAAGCTTCAATATTTCACTGGCTTTAATGGTAGTGTCATTTGAAAAAAAAATGAACAACTCCATGCACTTCAAATGTGTACCGCTCTGTAGCATTAAATTTTGTTGTTCGCGATTACAGCAGACAGTGCATGCAGTGATGCCATGTGTAGCAGCTGTCACACAATATCATTGGGAACAAATTTTCCTTTGACTGTAGAACGTGAACTGCAGCTAAAGAAAATGTGGAGCTGAGTATCTGGAAAAATACAAACTGGGATGTATTTGGACAGTCCTTTCTGGCAGTCAGAGGAATTGCGCACCTGTTGGTATCTTCTAATTCAAACTGAAATTGCTTTCTGTATATACTACATACAGATGATTTACAGCTTTATAAACTGTTATGGCAGTCCCTGGAACAATTCAGTAAAGAAGTAGAACTGGTTGGGTTATGGACTACGGTGAAAAAAGTTACGTTTTCTACATTTACATTTTAAATCCTAGTCTTTTGGTTTAATTATACAATTAAGATATAAAGAACAAATGGAGACAATGTATTAAATCTGTGTTGAGACAGCTGAACTGAGCCATAAAAAAGACTGTGGAAGAAGATGTCATGGTTAAAGAACTACAAGTCTTCATGGGAGTGAATTTTAAGAGATATTAAAGACTGTTGGACTGTATAAAACCGAGGTCATATCCGCTACTGCAGAAATTAGCCAAGGTGCCCATCTGTCAGGCCCACTGGGATCACCACGGAGAACAGTAATAACCCAAAGGCTTATCTGAGCTGCAGCTCAGTTTGTTGGTCACTGAGCCAAACTATCCACTTCTAAATTTGAAGAATATGTTTTTAACAGAGGAATCAGTATGTAGAGCACATTCATGTTTTCTCCCTCTTTTGAATAACTGGGAGGTTCCATTCATCCATTGCTGGCATAAATCAGACGTGTTAGAAGGATAATAATATGTAACTGTACATTTTTTTCTGAACTCTGAAAATCTTAGCTATTTTGATGATTACTGGCCTGCATCAGGGTAACAAATATGGACCTTACCACAAAGCCCACTTTTTTTTCTTTTTTTTTCCTTAAATTCTGGATTACAGAATGCCTGGCTGGGGTGATGGTATTTAAACTCTGAAGGCAATCCATCTGGACCCTTTGAGTAGGACTGTGAGAAGACACTAGACCATGTTGCCTTTGCATCTCTATCTCTTCTCTTGGCTTATAGCAAAATGAAGCTGCCAGCCCTTTGGTCTACTGAGAATATTTATGTTCTCACTGTTTACACTGAGGAAAAAGCGGCAACCCCCCTGTGTGCAGGAAATAGTGGTGGTTTTGATATTTGTGGTTGTATAAGGCTTCTAGAAACTGCCACTAATCACAGATAAGTTGAGTCCATTGTAGTTACTTCATGTTTTCCCAGGATGCAAAGCAAAAGCTGGGGTTTCAACCTGTACTTTAAATATGGTGAAGTTTTGATAATGCTGAACAGATAATCTTTCTTTGAGGTAAGAAAAGTCTGTAAACGAAAACAAAGCACTCTTACACTTACTGAAAATGGGAACTTGAAAGTGGTAAAATTTAAATGCTGGTGAAAGCCCTAATATTTGCAAGAAAATACCTTAAATTCTCTGATGAACAGACCATGCATGTGCTCTTACAGTATGTCACCTGTTGATAGGGCAACTGTTCTTTTGAAGATAGTCTCTCCAAAACCAAATTGCTAGAAGATGCAGATTTAAATGTCTGCAGGTAAAGAGGTGAAGTATGTGCTGAAGACTTCACTAAATATAAGATCTTCATACAGTGGTCTTTTTGAAAGCCTAAAATTACTTCTGTCATTTGTTAAATTTGTTAGTCTTTTTAAAAAATTGTCTTGATTTCTTTAAATATATTTGCCAATACTAGCCCTGTGTTATATTTTCATGTTATGATTTTATTTTTTTTTGTTGTTGCTAAGACTATTTTAAACAGGAGGGCTATTAAAGCAGGCAGATGAACAATGCACAAAGGCTACAAAGATTCTGTCCGACAGCAAAATATAGCCTGAAACCTAAGGGATTTGTTATTTCATTTTTACTAGTGGTAGTATGTTACAGGAAGCTAGAAAGGTATGAATTACGGAAGAACATGAAAAGTTAATTATAAATGGTTTCAACAAGCGAAAAATTTGAGGCTCTCTAAGCATAAGGTTACCTGTCTAGTTCAAGTGGAAGTTTTACCATTTGGAGTGCCTTCTGTTACTTCTGGCTGTAGATCTTTAAAGTGACACAGGAAAATTAAACACAGTGCTTTTAAGTTCCCTGAAGCAAAACCAACTGATAATCTGTTTTAAGATTATCTTCTCTTCAAAAAGGGACCTTTAAATATTTTCTGAAGAATTGTGATTTATTATATGTTTCATGATCATATGTAGGGCTGCCTCCCTTCTAGAAAGTTTTAAGTCTTTTAAAGGGGTAGAAATTTGCTTATGAGAGAGCTAATTTTTATGTTTCCAGAATGCAGATACTTCAGGAGTGGAACCTGCCATGTTTTATTAATTCACAACACCTAAACCAATGATTTAGGAGGAAAAGATAATGTACACTTGGGATGGGAAAACAATTCCTGAAGCAATGGGAGAGGTGTTATTGTAAAATTTGGCCAAACTACTTGTTAAATAAGTAACCTAATAGCATATATTCAAGCATATATCAGAAGTATAAAATAAAAGCTACCTGTTGAAAGAGGATAGACAGTTTTATTTCTGAGGCTGAGAGATTTTTAATAAAAACAAAAGAATAAGAGGAAGCTTTGGATTTTAAAGGTCTAAGGTAAAAGAGCACTCTGACCTTTTAGGTACATGACTACTGTGATTAATATGATTTACATGGCAGTGAACTGGCAGCAGAGTTATAGATCTATAAAAAGCTTAGAAAAGAAAGAAGGACGAAATGCTTCTGTCTTCCCTAATATTTGGGTATTTTGTTAATTTTGTTATTTCAGCTTCACTGTGTTGGTGGTACTAAGAAGTTGCCAAAAGCTGAAAAGAAACTGCAGCAGTGTAATGAGAAATGTGTTGCTGCTGTGGGTATTGGGAATGTCTGTATTAGTTAAAAGCATTTTTTACATTGCAATAGGAGGAAAATATGCCTTAGATAATATGAATGGTAAACAGGTCTGTTTCCCAAGGGACATATTTTGTCTGTTCCAAGGGCATATGCCATGCCCGTGCTCATCCTGATGTTTAGAGAGCACTTGAGGGTAGCAGGAACAGCAGTAGAGCAAGACCTGTCTGTGTTTATATCCCTTTTCTCTATACTCACATCAGAGGAATATTAACAGAAAGGTGTGTTGTGCATCTGCCTGGAGCAGACCTGATACCTGGAAATGCCTGAACTTGTCTTGCCTGTAGATAAAAGTCCTTGTTGGGTGATACAGAGAAACCCGCAATCTCAGCCCACTGACCGTTCATTTCACTGCTGGTAACAGGCTGCTCTGGATGCACTGAACAGTGGAAACTGCTGTTTTCATTTGGCAGACCATGTATTTATTCCCATGGGCTGTCTTGTCCTGTTATTCTCACTGCCTGTCCCTTCCTCTTGCTCTTTCCCTTCCCTCATTATCCTCCTTCCCTACTCTTTAGCTTTGTCCTTCTTTTTTTTTCCTCCTGACCGGCATACCAAAGGCTCTTGATATGCCAGTAGCTCTTTTGTATGATGTGTAAGCTCTCCATGTTTTTGTTTTGATCTTTTTTTTTGTCTCAAGGGTTGACAGGGCAGTTATTGTGTCCAAAGTATACAGTAAGATGGCACAGTCCTGTAGATGTTACCAAAATGTAAATAATCACTTGAATAATAATTCCTCTATTTCTTGTTGTCTAAAGGTCAGAAAGCTGTGATCATTGTGAATGCACAAGACATCTGTCTGGGTACTGATACTGTTGGTATACAATGTATTCCAAATGCCGCAGTCACAAATTAAATGAGAGCTATAATAAGAAACCATATGAAATCAGGGTGACAGTGATACAATTGTAGTGTTAGCCTTGTTTTTTGTCTCATTGATGTTCCTATCAGAAGAACGTAGGGTGCTGTAGTTTAATCCCACCTGCAGCTTAGCCCCAAGCAGCCCCTTGCTCACTCCCCCACCCTGCAGCAGGATGGGGGAGGAACTTGGAAGAATAAAAGTGAAAAGACTCGTGGGTTGAGATAGAGACAATTTAACAGGTAAAGCAAAAGCTGTGCACACAAGCAGAGCAAAACAATGAATTAATTCATCACTTCTTATGAGTGGGCAGGTGTTCAGCCATCCCCAGGAAAGCAGGGCACCGTCACGCATAACAGTGACTTGGGAAGATAAATGTCATCACTCCAAACATCCTTCATTTCCTTCTTCTTCACCCAGCTCTAAATGCCAAGAATGACACCATATGGTAGGGAATATCTCTTGAGTAAGTTGGGGTCAGCTTCCTGCCTGTGTTCCCTCCCGTGCCCTTATGCACCCCCAGCCCACTCACTGGGAAGCTGGGGTGAGAAGCAGACAAGGTCTTGACTCTGTGTAGGCGCTGCTCAGATGTAACAAAAGCGTCCCTGTGTTATCAATACTGTTCTCAGCACAAATCCAAAACATAGTCTCATACTATGGAAAAAAACCCTATATCCTAGTCAGAACCAGCACATAAGGCAAGAAATGAAGCTGCTTATATATATAGTGAGGGAAACTTTATCTCAAGCATTTTCAAGTGTAAGTCCATGTCTGTGGCATGTGCAGTAGAACAGGTAGGCAGGCAGGGTGGTGTTCACCTGCCCGAATTTAAGGGTTCAAACACTGTGTATTTATGAGGGTGTTGGTTATCATGACCTGCCTCACATTCAGCTTAAAAAGATTAAATCAGCTTCAGAAACCAATTCAATTGACTTTGCTTAAATATTTGAAAAGGGATGAGATTAGCACTGTTCTGGTAGGGGCTGGTTTCTGCCCAATGATGATAATCAGAGCCTGAATGGCTGCTTTATGTTTTATTATCTAACTTTTAGACCCTGAAATTTCAGTGATGCTGCTGTCATTTGTGATTATCTGATTTATATATACTTTTTGGAGAAGAGACAAAATATTCAGGCCTAAGGCTAGTGGAACATTTTGACAGTTCGTTTTTGCTCCCTATATGGTCTCATTCCACTCATACTGCTTCACAGCACAATGAAAATAAGGGCAATGAGGTCTATGTGGAACAATCACATGAGTGCCTTTTGGCGCTAACAGATGTTCAATAGTGACTCTGATCATGATTTGCTTAGGATGCACTCTTCTGCTTTCTACAGCTGTCTGCCCAACCCTACTGCTGTACAGCAGAGTACCCTTAATAAAGGTAATTGAAAGGGCTGTGTTTCTGGGTCTCAGTAACCTCTAGGGTACAATGCTGCCATATCAATATATTTCTGATAAATATGCATTTTATTTCTATTTTATCTCTGTAGGGGTGTAACCATAGCACAAACACGTATTATCTGTCAGAGAAGGGTGGACTAATGCAGTCATCTCCAAAGAGGAGTTTGCACACCACAGAGGGTGTGAAAACCAGCCTGTTAGGGAGCAGGAAGATTTTTTTTTGATAGTATTAATAAAAGAAATAATGAAAAACACCAAACACAACCATAGTGTTATATTTCATCTTTAACTTATTATTATAAAAATACCCAGAAACAAAAATTTTAAAAGGATATTAATACAATATTATTATTAGTAATAGCACCATATACATATATACACAGCACAAATGTACATGTACAGCAGTGCATGTATATAGTTCATAAATAAAAATATATTGGGGTGTGCGCTTGAAAATTTTTTACTGATAAAGGTGCATGATCAAAAAATCTGGGAGACTACTGGTGTAGTGGATATGAAAATATTTAAAATTTGACAGCAAGATTTGCTAGAGGATGTCTGTCAGAGCCCTTCACAGTGTTTTTGATGTTTTCATGAAACTAAAGGCTTCTGTTCTGCTGATCTCATCTGATGCAGAAATTGTCTCCTGTTTATTCAAGGTAAACACTACCTTGTGCAATGTATTCTCAAGGTGAGAGACCTGTCACCACTTAGTGGAAAACACAGTATGGCCTCTAATGGACTCTAGAGAGAGCAGAAGGTAGGCACATCAAAGCAGGAGTTTTAAAATATATTTAAAGTGTGAATCATGAAGAAACAGACCTCGCCAAGGAGTCCCTGTTATGAGGCTTTGAAAGTAACAGCGTAGTCATCTTATTGGCAGGGTGGCCTATGAGACAGACAAAATTGATTGGGAGGCTACCTATGCCTCTGTCATTTCAGACAGGCAGGCTTGGGTCCAAATGATGCCAATGGTTTTTATCTTCTTCTTCTTTATGGATTTAAGCCTAGGATAAAACCTGGTATTTCACCTTTTTTATCACATTATGAGTTATTATAAATTATTTATGTTTCAAATTTGGGGACTAGGATCATGCTGGGATCAAATAGGCTAGTAAAGGATGATAGGAAGTGGTGTGTCAGAAATTGTCAAGAAAGATCAGTGAAGCATTTTGGAGAAAGAGTAAGAAAGGTATGCACAGTGGTGCTGTAAATTGTGGTAAGTTGTCACTGAGCTATTTGTGAGATTGCCTGTGTAGGATGAGTTGTCCTGTTCAGCCAGCAGCAGAACCTATCGGTTCCAGTTTCCTACTGGGATAACTGTCAAGACCATGTTGCGTAACTTTCCAGTCTTCTAGTGCAGGAAGAGACTGAACTTCTTGCAACAAAGGAGACTGTACCTTCACACTATTTTTTTCAGTGTACTCATAATATTTTAGAGCAGTTTGGGATCTTTGAATGGGGTTTTCAGGACTGATTTTCAGTTCTGAGAACCTGAATTTTCAAATGAAGTCTTTAGTAGTGATAGAACTTAACATATCTGAAAATCTGATCTCAGAGATCCTTTATGTTTTGTTTATTCCTTTAGAGTTTATTTGTTGAAGAATAGTTATAAAAGGACTGCTTTCCTCATGAAGGACAGTGTCTGCATTTTATCAAAAATCTACTGTTTAAAGCTACAGGATGTTGATGTGACCCAGGAGCCATTTTCTCTGAATGATGGACAATACTCTTGGGTTCCAGTACTTGCAAACTGAAAACATCTGACAACCTTTCCTTAGGTTACTTCTGCAAATTTCCCAGCTCTGTCTTCAGATCTGTCCAAATTTCTTAATTGTGCTTTTCAAGATTTGAATGATGAAATTCCTCGGGGAGAATTGCAAGCTCTCCAGCAAGAGTCTCCATTTTTGTAATTTCATCATTTACAAGATTTCACTTTAGGTAAATGCACATTAACAAACTATGAGGGGACACAAATTTAACCCATCATTTATAAAACTATGGCATCAGCCTGGACATGTGCTTCTGTCCTAATGTGATGTAACTTGCCTCCAGAGCATGTATGTGAGTATCTGTTGCACAGCAGTGGAAAATGTTTTTTTACATTAATGTACCAGCATATCTGTAATTTTTCTATGTCGCAGTCCCGCAGATAACCAAATGACCTGTAAAGTCCAAGCCTGAACTTTTTCTATGAAACTGGTTTTTCACACTACTCTTAACTCCTTTGATTTTAGTGTCATGATGGCTTGGTTTGCATTCTAATGTTTGCCAGGCACAGTTCGCTTCTTGAAGTGAGAAACACTTATGCTCCTTCTGCTTCTGTACTAGGGAGCACTGATAGCATCTGTGTGAGAATCTGTAGCATAGATAACACAAAAAAAAATGGGGATCAAAGACTGTGAAGCTAAAAAGAATCTTAAAAATGCATAAAATACACATTGAAACAAGAATGAGGAAATGTTATTGCTGTTCTGAGCTCTGTTGGAGGGTACTCAGGACGTACACTTGGTTGAAGTGTTTATGGCTTCCATTTGCAAGCGTGCTCAGGGATCTCACATTTTGTATTAACACATTTAACCCAGGTATAAAACGTACTGTGTATAAAGAAGTGATAGAAGGTGTGATTAATGTCATCAGGAAGCAAAATGCATCATAACTTGCCACTTGTCTTCCCCTTGTTCTGAGCCTCTTCCAAGTCATCTAAACCCAAGAAAGATCTTCATGATATGTTTTTACGACCTTTATGAGTAATCAAACTGCTGGTTTTCTGGGTTTGCTTCATAAGAGTGCAGTCTTGTTTTTTCTCTGTCTTAATTCTATAAGCTAGTTTTAGTTCTTTTTTACCCCTGATAACTCCCAAGGGTTTCAATGAAAGTTGGGTTCCTCACATATTGCTCACTGTATTGATGAACAGAGAATGTCCCTGTCCAAAGACTTCATAGTATATGGAAACAGGTTGTAAATTATTTTAAATAATGGCTAGACTGGAGGAAAGTAAATGATGATAATGAATATTGAGAAATATAATCACTGTCACTGCATTTCAGTTCTTTCATTTCTGTTAAATATAGCTAGATAATCCTTTCTACTGAGATTTGCATTGATAATCAACAGATGATTTCACAGGGGTGGTAGGAAAAGTATAAGTTGAGAAGGTCCTCCACAAGAAAGAGGGAGAAAGTTATCTGTTTTCTTGCCTTATGGAGAAGTAAAAAATATAATAAAACTTGACTGAAGCATTTCTTTGTAGAGGGGGCTTTTTAAAATGAACAGCAAAATTTGGATGTCTTGCTGGAGCTGAGATATTGAAAAATATTCAATGCCCTTTTTTCAGAAGGTACAGACTGTCACTGTCTCATTTTGAACCTTCTCGACAAAAATGCTGGCAAATTCTGCGCTCATTGTGGAAGCCTCAGAATGACCTGAATCACATCAAGGGTCTTGCAGTGGAAATCTGTAGGGAAACTCTAGTTCAGATTGATTTTTATGCTGCATTATAAGACAGAATTTGACATATGGTTTTCTATAGAAAATTTTAGAACTTTAATACTAAAAAATAGTTTATTTTCATCAAGTTCAGGAAGGCAATCACAAGTAAACTTAGGAGAAAGAATTATCTAGTTTGTTCAAGTTGCAGAGAAGCTAGAAAAGTAAAGTTTTTAAAGTTAGAAAGGTAAAGGAGTTAGAAAAGAAATCAAAATTGTTTTGCCATAGACATTTGTCAAGGTAATACATTTGGTAATAATATCACCACATCAATAAACAACTTTAAAAAACCCCAACCTGGTAAATCTGTTTCTTAGAGTAGGTTGATTTTGGAGCTTTTTTTCTTATTGTATAAGAATGCGTGTCTCCAAAAATACAAGGTTTTCACACTCCAAAAGTAAATAAATACTCAGAATTTTTTTTACAACAGTAAAAAGTTGACTGATTATACATTGCAACTACAGCTGAACTTTATGGAAATGAGCATGCAAAAACTAACATGTTCTGTATTCCATGGTGTTAAGTAAGAGTCTGTATAACTTCTGAATTTCTAAGTAGGACGATTGCAGAGATGAAGGGACTGTCTGCCCCCAGCAGTTGGTCCCTAATTCCCTGCTGTTACTTCAGACACCTGTGGGTTTCTGGTGTGGGTTTCTTAGCTTCTTGCTTACTCAGTGCTGTGCCTGACCTGACCAGGTGAGAGGGACAATGTCATAGTGTAAACCCAATGTGCGCTGAACTCTGTCATTCCCTCTAAGCCTGAACTCCTCTGGGTGAGTAAGCCACCGGCGCAATCCCACTGGTTTTTTGCAATTCAAAAAGGTGACATTGGCGACAAGTGACTTTTTAATCCTCCTCTATGACTTCGAATCATGATTTTCTGTTCCTTACTAGAGCAAATCTTCTTTGTTTTTCCAAGAAAGAATGAGAAAATGGTAATTATACATACACATACTCTGTGGACTTTTTCATGTGAAACCACCAAGGGAGTGTTTCACAGAACTGTACTGGCAGGATCCTGAAGAAGATTTAAAGAATGGGCAGGAAGTAAGATTGATTATATCTGGGGAAAAAATAATCCCAAACACCTTCAACAGGAAGAAGATTGATGGAAATCAATAATGTTGAAAAGCAGACCTATGGGCAATAATAGACAATTAGATATAAGTTTGTTGTGAAATATGGCAGCAAAAAGTCAAAGCCATTTAGATTTAGAGGTATCTCAGCTAGAACAGGAGGTGAAAATGTGCCTTTCTGAGAGCTGCTAACACTACAGTTAGAAAAAATGTTACAGTGCTGGGCACTTTGGAACTAGAAAGACACTAAAAATATCAGGAAAGTGACATGGATAGCCACCACTGTCTTTAGGAACCCGACATTATTACCTTGGGAAGGAACAGTAAAGAATGAAATTTGTTTTTGATTAATGCAACTTGAAAAATTGGACTTTATTTGTGGTGGTTATGGTGGTTATTGTTGTTGTTTCCCTGCCCTCAAAAAATAGGTTTAGAGATACTGAATAAAATGTTGATATAACAAAATCTTTATTGTTATCAAAATGGAATTTTTATTTTCCTCCATTTATTGCTCCTTTATATTTTAATTTTGTTTAGAGTTGTATCTAGTATTACTACATTGACAGAAATTGAATGGGTATGTAGTATTTTTATTTGTTGCTGTACCATTTTGTATTCTGTGCAGTGATTTGCTATTATCAGAAAAAGGGCAGAATTGAGTGGCTGAAAGAGAGACACTTAGTGATATTTAGGTATTTTTGGGTAGGTCATTTTGCCTCCAGCTGTGGCTCCCAAAAGGCACTGGCTGCCTGTTGCTCCTGTGCCACCCCTGCAAGGGTAGAGTTGGTACCTCAGGTGCTGCTGTGCCCACAGGAAAGGAGGAATTTGCAGCCCCTAAATGGATGTCCATTTTGTTTGACTGAATTCTACATTAAGAATTTAGTGAAATAGTTTCTATTTCTTCATATTTTTTTCTTGATTTCTGTTATTAGAGAAGATGGTTAAAAGAACCCTCTCCAAAGAGCAAAATTTGTCTCTATTTCTGATAGAAAGATATCAAAATCGTATAAAGATACAGAAAGTAAGAAATGTTAAGAATGAAATACAGAATCAAAGAAGGTTGTTTAGGATGTCTGAGAGTTGAGGGGGATTTTGATGACTGTTAGGATGGCTTTTGAGATTGCCTACCTTCCTGGAGTATCAACCTGCATGTTAGCTGCTCAGGCATCCCATGGGAGAAATACTGGAATTAAATGACTGTTTTGTGTTTCATTTGATACTTCTGTGATAAGCTCAGAACATGCCAGCCGAAGCAGACTTCAAAGGAGAATTTACTACTGCTTTAAGGTGACCATGGGAACCACAAGTAGGCCTGAAGTAGGGATGTTCCACTGCTGAGCACACACCTGCTCAAGAGGGATGTAATTTTAGAAATGGAAGGAGTTTTGATTTCTCTGTGCACTTACAGGACTTGGTGTAAGAGTCCAAGAGAACTGGTTTTCTTGGTTGTTCTTGAGGTTATTAAGTGCTTAAAATCTCTATAGTTCAAATTAAGGTGATGTAGGACATTCTGGATCTTGCTCAAAGTCAGAGATAAGATGAGGCTAGCCACCTCATCTACAGTTGCCCTTGTTTTTCACCTGTGAAAAATCTGGACTATTGTTCACTGATTCTTTGACAAGCATTTCTGGGTGACTGGAAGTGGTCACCCTACTGCTATACCTGTAATGTTCCAATGTTTTACAAGGGAAGAGATTGTAACAGTGTTACCAGGACCTTAGTGATAAAGACAGGAATCAAAAGAATTTATGAGCACAGAGACAATATGACACCTTTTTCCTTTTCCTCCCAACCCATCTAGCACATAATATTGTCAATTTAAGAACACTGGTTTTATGGAAAAACATTCAAAAAAAGCTGGATAGCATCAATGAGGAAAAATGTTCTGAGAAATGAATCAATTACTGAGAAACTAACTGTTCTCTTTCTCTCTCTGTATGTAACTTATATCCACTTAAATTCTCTATGTGAGTGTACCCTCAAATATTTCTTTTCTTTGAAGGGAATTAAGGCTGATACTGATTTTTTTTTTTTTTTTGGTGCCTGAAGGAAAGGTAGTAAATGAATATTAGCAGCATATAAACTCGTTTTCTTTAAAGTCTTGAGGCAAATGATTATAATAGAAATTATTTAGACTAAATAGGACTGAAATGTGTACTTTGGATAAAAGGAGTCATATCTGCTAAATATCTTTAACAGAACAATATCCAGCCGACAAATCTTTCCATGGATGAGGACTGAGGAAGAGGAATAAACTGTGATGAAAATAGAAATGTCTTTACCAATTTTGCTACATGAAATGCTATTAATGAAAGGAAGAAATATTCACATTGATTTAAAAACCATAAAAAAACACCAAGATGTTGGTGTCAATTGTGACAAGGTGCCCAACTGAACTGTAAAAATGCAAAGGGTATTGTAACAAAATGGAAGGTTACTCTATTTTAGAAGTTTTCTTGTATATGGCAGCAACTGGAAAAGCAGTTGTTTTGTTATGTTTGTATGTTTTATAATGTGCAACATGAGCTTTTTATATAATCAGACTGTACAATTGTCATGGTTTAATCCCAGCCAAGAACTATGCACCAATGAGCTGCTCACTCCTTTCCCCCAGTGGGATGTGGGACAGAATCAGGAGGGTAAGAATGAGAAAACACATGGGCTGAGATAGAGACAGTTTAATAGGTAAAGCACACACAAGCTATACAAAAGAAAGAATTTATTCACCACTTCCCATGGGCAGGCAGCTGTTCAGCCATCTCTAGGAAAACAGGGCCCCATCACCTGCAACACTTACTCAGGAAGACATCATTCCAAACGTCCCCCTCACTTCCTTCTTCTTCCCCCAACTTTATCTGAGCTGAGCACGATGCCGTATGGTCTGAAATATCCCTTGATTCAATTGGGGTCAGCTGTGCTGGCTCTGTCCCCTCCCAACTCCTTGTGCACCCCCAGCCTCCCCACTGGTAGGGCGAGGCCAGAAAAAGTCTTGACTCTGTGTAAGCTCTGCTCAGCAATAACAAAAACACCTCTGTATTGTCAACAATGTTTTGATCACAAATCCAAAACAGAGCCCCATACTAGCTACTGTGAAGCCAATTAACTCTATCCCAGCCAAACCCAGCACAACAATATCAAAAAATGAATATGATTTTACTTACAATTTTCCACAATCTGTTGTATTACTTACAATTTATACACAATCTGTTAATATAATTTTATGTAACTACACCAGACTTAAGATCTGCAATGCAGCATACAATTATTTAAGGTGCTGGTAGGATCACTCAGCATCATCAACTCCCACTGACGTCTTCTCAGCTTCAGGAAGCTTCTCAGCTTCAAGAAAATCTGTAAAATGCTATATGTCGCCAGTCAGAATCACTGTGATGAGCAAGGCTAGGAAGATGTTGAGAAACGCAGTTTTTTTGAAAGTTTTAATCTTACTTTTAATCTTCTTTGAATAAAACCAAGCAAAAGTGTATTTGCTTAATAAATTCTCAATTTCTATGTCTTTCTAATTTTTTTTGTGGTTGAACAAATGCTCTTGGATGGAAGGCATGTTTGTAGAACTTATGCAAATCCACGTCTTCCTGCATGTGCACATGCAGTAGCTCTTAGTAGTGCTTGAACAGCATTTAAGCAACACTTTAGGTGCCTCAAAATGGGTAGATTTGTATTATAGAGTTAAAATAGGAATCCAGAATTGGGAGAATTTGTCAGGCAAACCTCTCTTCCTAAATCTAATTCAACTGCTTTCGCTTGATGAAATGATCAAAGCTGTTTCCTGCAGTGCTGACATTGTTTTGATCAGGTTAATAATCTGGTATATAAAAGGTTTATAGTCGATAACCTCAGACCCCCCAGTGTGATTGCTTAAGCTTAATTGTCAAATTCCACAGAAATTTTACCATTCTGTGTGTGTGTTTGTGCACATAAAGCACATACACATAGCACAGGCATTTGCAGATATTTTGAGTGTGTGGATATTTCAAAAAAATTCTTCAGAAATACTAATCAGGACTTGAACTTGGAATTTTCATTCCAATGTGATGAATTTAAAGACTTTTTCAAGTGAGAAAAAGTACCAAGAAGATCTGTCTAATCCATAAATTGTGCAAAATTGAGTAAGGGTCTGGTGAGACAGTTTAGTATTCTAGCTGCTTTTATGCTTGATGTTGCCTTTTGCACCTCACAATGAGCCTCTTTCAGACGAACCCTAACTGCTTTCTCATCTAGCTCTGCAGAAACAGGAGTGCAGACAGTGCTGCAGAGCTGTGATATTACTCTCCAGATGTCTTGTCACATGAAATAGTCTGCACGTGGCAGTAGCATGAAGAAAGGAGAATCCTGTGGCCTAACTTTCATCACCTTACTTAGTCATGGTGGAAGGCTAATCTGTTCAGGTGGCCTATGAAGTCTGGAAAAAATCTGGTGTCTTCTGGAAGGTGGTTCAGTTTGGAGAGTTTAGCCTCCTGGATAAGAAGCCTTACACTGGTATGTAAACTCAGACATTATGGAAGGTGTACAGTGTATAACTGAAAGGGCTAAAACCTACTTAATTAATTCAGTGAATAAGCTAGTGAAAACATGTTAATAAGGCCATATGCATCATTTGGACAGAAGCAGAGATGTATTACCCATATATAAATATAAAATATTAAGACTGAGGGGGGCAGGACTTGTTGGATAGGGAGTTGTTCATGTTTATAGGTAATGCAAAGGATAATGAAGTGGTAAAATAAAGTAAATTACAGAATGTTCAGAACAAGTTATACCTATAAACAATATTGAGCAAACAGGAAAGATGTATGCACCTAAGCCACATGACTTTGAAGACATTTAAATGCAGGGTAGTACAAGAAGAAAATTATCCAGTAAGGAGCTTTGCCTAGCTAGGTTAAAGACATCATTAGGTATATAAATGAAGTATTAGGATAGCAAAGAGATATTTCCTCTATCTGTGCTAATGAGACTAATATTGAAATAGTGTATTCAGTTTTGAGTCCTGCAGTTAAATAGAAGGTTCAGAGAAAGAAAATGTTTAAAAGCCAGAAAGTATATCTTATGATGGGAGACATAAGGAGCTCACTGAAGAGAAGGTCAAGAGGTGATTTGAACTAGTCTGTGTGTCTCTTTTCAGGAAGTGAAGATATCCTTTGTAGAATGAAAAACATTGCATTATTTAATAGCTAAAACAGTGCTGCAGAAATTTGGGAAGACTTTTTAAAATCAGTGTTATTATCTAGGATATTAAAAGTACAGCAGATATAAGATAATTCCACTGCTGAATACTTGCCTCCATATCTGGAAATTTTTTACTGAATGCTGTAGACTGCCAGTAGTGTGGTAATTGTTGTGCAAAAAGATGATTTCTGCATCTGGGAATTCAGAACTAAGCAGAAAACACAAGAAAAGAGAAATCACCATTTCAGCCTCAAGTTATGGGTTTAAATTAGAAACTTCTAGGTGATGTAGCATACACTGTACAGGAGATAATACCAGGTGTTAGTAATAAGTTCTAGATTTTCTTTTAAATAAAAGAATTGCATCTCAGAATAGGAACTGAATGAAAAAGGTCATATAAACCTTTTCATTTTGCAAAACATTTAACACTGACTGCTGAAAGAGGAGACAGATCAGACATGAAAGACCTTCTGATCAAGTAGGCTCTCTAAATGAACTCCCACCCACTCTCCAATTACCAGTAAGAGGCCAGAATGCTGTTTCCATCCAGAATTTCCTCAAGTACCTTGCCAGATAGGCGCATAACATGGGAAACCTCTGTAAAAATTATCCATGTGACTTGGCAACATATTTGTAATATAATTTCTTTCTATTGACATAATTTGTATTCAGAGATATTTGAATCAAGAGGTGCTGCTTTAGTATGCTGCCAGGTATAACTGTCCAGGCATGAAGTACAGTATTTGGTCACGTATTGTGGCATCCGAATCTATCCTGGACATACTTAAATGCAAGGAAAAAGCCCCTCAGGAGCTGGAAAAGGAAACAACTGGGTGCTAGATAAGTGGGTAGAATTAGTATACTTTGAAGATGCTGCTAAGCTAGTTCTCATTGCTTTAATACCTGTGCTCATGGGAACAATTTCTTGTGTCATTGCTTCCTAGATGATTGTTAGGGAAGAGAGAATCAGATTCATTGTGTATAGCCCATGCAGTTCCTGTCCTAGCTCCTTAAATGGAGATCTGCGGTGACATGCAGACCATGTTTACATGTACCGGTTTGGACAGTTGTGCTCCCACTCCATCTGTGCTCTCAGACAGCTGAATGCAAGCCAGCAGCATGTGTTACCACGGTGCTATTCCTAAAATAATAAACCAGGTAACATGGCTCCACAAGTTTTGGACTGGAGCTGGCCTATATCCAACCAGCTCAGACCTCAAGTGAACAACTAACTGCATCTGCTTCTGTGATTATGCTTGTAGAATCACACAGGATTTTGTGCATTCCCAGGATGTTCATATCTTTTGTTTTCTTTCCATCTGTTGTTGAATTTAGGTGGTAAACGTAGGACAGGGAGAAAAAAAAAGAAACTTCATTCACTGATGTTATGCTGACAGTAACTCAGCTATTCCTAAACTTTTTGGTTTTGTGCATTATACTTGATGTTAAGTATGGTGCATTTTATCTCAACAGCAGCTCTTTATCATTCTTACTTTCTGTTACTGGAGGAGAAGGAGGAGGAAAGAGATCAATAAGCTCCTGGTTATCTTGGATTGTCAATGAGCAGTATGTTTCTAGCTCAAAATATTTCAGTAGATGTTCTTGGAGATCAAACTTGAATATGTGCACATAAAGGCTGCAGATTTTGTTTCTTTTTCTGTTTAAAAATTGCCTGTTGGTAGGGTCTCTTCAACTGAAGCTGGTAGAATTAGCGATGAATAAGGAGGCAGTTTAATCAAGGTACATAACACATCTGCTTACTTTTTTCTTCTCTAATATGTGGATACAGAGTTTTTCTCAGCTAGCTCTAAACTCTTGACCTCCTGTGAGAAATTATGGCTTTTGGCCTTTGGTCTCTTCTGATCATCAGCTGTCACAATTGGGCCCTGTTGATGACCTTACAGTGGTTCTCAAGATAGGAAAAGGGTTTTTAAGAGGTGTAGAAGAGAAAAGCAGACAACCAAATAACTGTGCAGTATGTGAGCTGGCTTACAGTCTTCTCTACATACCCATCCATGAAGGTAAACAGGGTCATGCCAGGAAGCAGAAAGGCAGAAGGAAAAACATCTGAGTATTAACTGCTTGACCTCCTGTTCCAAAAAGAAGGAGAGACTGGGCTAGAGCATGGGAAACTGAAAAGTCCTTCACTTAGGGTCAGCACTGCTTAACAACAACTAAAACATCAGCATGTCCTCAACATTTTTTGTTATATTAAAACCAAGATGCAGCACTCTACCAGCTGTGAGGAAGAAGATGACTCTCATGGCCGAAACCAGGGCAATACATATTTCATGTTTTTTCTGTCATAGCAGGAGAAAATCTGGAAGCTCTTGTCAGAGAAGACAGAAGTACTACAAGGCTTACTTTAACACACTGACTCACACTAAGGCATCCCAATTAAGGGCAATTACTATTCCCGTTATGAAAGTCATTGACGATGAATGTGGCTGGACCTAAATGTGTTCACTGGGAGACATCCTGATTAAGAAGATCTCCTGAGTGTATATCCTAATTAAATAGCGCATCTAATAATAGATGTTGCAACAGGTCATTGGCTGGGTGACAGGATATTCCTCCTGAGCAGGAATCTTGAAATCAGGTTTATTAATTTATTATGAACCACTGAGAACAGGAAAAAAAAAGCTTACTATATAATGAATTCTGAATTTCTCAGAAAAAAAGTTCCAATTACTTTATTGGATTTAATGCATTGATAGAACTTCATAAAGAAAATAGAGAGAAACTTCTAAATTAGTGATTAATTGTGTAATAGATTAGTAATAGCAATTTCAGCCAAATAAGCTGACACAATTTGGTGAATCAGCAATAACAGACATGGTTGTCAATAGGTTGGTGGAAAATATTGATTTTACTGACACTACATATTGGGAAATGTGGAATAGGTGACACATCTCGGGTAGTAAAATCTTGATTTTATATATTTATAGAATTGCAAAGTAAAATTTCATGGAAGAAAGTTTGGAGCAAGATATAAGAAAGTCTCTGTGTTCTGCAACTTTCACTGGATGTCACCACTGTCTGTTACTGCCGGCTCCTGAGAACCGGGGGAGACGATGATCCAGATACTAACAGAAGGCTGAGTGCCACCAGGAGCAGCATCAATTCCAGTGGGCTGGGGAGAGGTTTCTGAGAGTCCATCAGGGATTTTGCAGAATTCCCTGTCCCTTCCTATGCTCCTGAGCAAGCTGAAGTCAAACCTGACATCAAAGACTTGTTGGTGGGAGAGTTGTTTAAAACCTCTCTTTTTTCTATA
Source organism: Struthidea cinerea (assembly GCA_013397865.1). Taxonomy (NCBI): domain Eukaryota; kingdom Metazoa; phylum Chordata; class Aves; order Passeriformes; family Corcoracidae; genus Struthidea; species Struthidea cinerea. The sequence goes on from VZTI01010898.1 coordinate 650,186, forward strand.
CTGCGATACCTGATTGCTTTGAGTTTTCTCTCTATAAAGAGTTAATTATAATAGACAAAATTCTAATGATTCTGGCCTTTTTGAGTCTGAGAAATGTAAATGCTTTTTTTATTACCCTGTAATATGGAGAAATTCTTGATAGAGCCATCCAAGGCTCTATCAAGAAGAAGAGGCATGAAGAAGGAACAGCAGATGTCTCTTCACATTTCCAGAGCTCACACTTAGAACAGTTGTCTAGAAAACAAGCAAGTGGAAACAGGAGGAAACAGGGAGGATAGAAATTGTAAAAGCATTTCAAAGACAGAGTGATAATGGAAAAAAAATTTTAAAAAATAAATCAAATATTGAAATATAGAAATATTTTGAAGTAAAAAACCTCCAAAATTGTAACAAAGTGAATGAGGATCAATAGACCAAAAAAAACCCCAACCTCCCAACATTAATCATACTATTGCAAGCATTAGAAATTACTAAAAAATGAAGGACTCTTAATAGAAAAGTGCATGTTTGCAAATGAAAGCAGATACCTTCTGCTAGAGCTGCTTGCCATTGTTTGCAGAATTTGAAAACATGGCACAGTTTCCTTTCCCCATCTGGCTACACCTTTTTTTTTTAATTCCAGGTGTTTCTATTCTTCTTCAAGCTACTTGTGCTTCTGATATTTTTTTTTTTGTTCAGAAAACTGTGAAATTGTTTGCGTCTATTTTTTCCACAGTACTATTTTTAGGTTTTAAAGATCGTACTTAGCTATGTTAAATCTTCTTTTTGTTGTAAAAAAGTCTTTTTAATGCGTTCAGGAACAAAGTTTCAGTGTTACTTAAGGTATATAATAAAAAGGTAATTTCCAAACTGCAACATGCTTAATATCCGGTTGTGAAAAGAAGACTGAGATGTGGTGTTCAAGAGGGGAGGAACTTTTTTTGTACAGTAAGCAATGCCAACAGATATGTAGTAACACTTAATTTTTGTGGTTTTGTAATCCTAAATGTGCTTTCCTTCTCAATATTACAGTTAATCTCTTTTATGTGGATTTATGGGTCTGTTTCAAGAATTGTACCTTGCAATACAGATATCAGATATTCTGGCCTTTTAGAACTCAAGTGATGTCCTTTCATGAACTGAAGAAGCTTTGTTAACTTTTAGAATTCTCTACTTGCTGATCAAAAAAAAATCAAAAATGAAGAATTAAAAAAAATCCTTCCTGTTATCAGACACCATGTATTGTAATTTCTCCTAGCCTCATATTCAGGTGGTAAGAGAGATTAAAAAGAAGCAATAGCCTAAGCATCAGAATTGTCAAAGTGGACTCTCATTACCTGCATGTGCAGCTTTAAATATAAACTTGCTGCATTTTTCACATTTCGTCTCACATATACATGAGAGCCAATATATGTATGTACATTACTGTAGATGAATAAAAACTCATCTTATGGATGTATTATATATATTTTTCTACCATATGAGGTGCCTTTCTGTGTCTAACATTAGGTTGCTACATCTTGCAGCTTCTGTGATTTTTCTTATGAAACTATTTCACACTTTATTACATTCTTTTCATGCACTCTTTCCTGACATTCAACTTAGTGAAACCATCACTGCTAGAATTATGTGTTACACCATTCAGCCGAGTGCCTACAGTTCCTCCCTCTGAAATTCCAGACTGCTGAAATAACCACACCTCTTGTGATCATCAGTAGAGCCACTGGAGAATTTATAGTAATATATCCTAACATTTGGAAAATACATTTTCTTTCCTTTAACAAAAATCAACCAGAACTCAAATAGTGACTTCAGAATCAACTGAGGATTAGATATGGTGTTGTTTTAAAGATTGATTCAGATTCAGAATCCAGTTTGCGATTCATATTCAAGTTTTTGATTTGGATTGGGTTCAGATTCTTGTGTCTTCCAGTGCTCAGACTCAATGTTATGCAGTGGATGAATAGAAGGATTTAATCCATTGAGTAATTGATTGCAGGTGCAGCTAAGGCCCAGATTCTTCCCATTTCATTTTAGATACCCTTAGGTGCCTACATGTGAGAGAGACAGAAAGTGAGAAAATATGGTTGAGATTTTGATTGCGTTGAAATGCCTGTGGACAAAGTCTGTTGTTTTTATACAGACAATGAAGGGACAAGAATGATAAGGGTCTTAGTGTAGGCATCAACTTTGTTACAGGTTTAAAGTTAGACTGGATCATCTTTGGGACTGTGGAAACACATGAGCATTTAGCCTCCCTCATTTCATAAGGACTTAAGAACACGAGTAAACAAATTACCCAACATTTGTGAAACATGCCACAGATGTAATGGAAACTCATTTTTCCTAGTTATGATTCTCTCCCTTTACCCCATTCTCATGAGTCCTCCACCAGGAGTACTACTTCCAGCTGTGGAGTCCCCAGCCCAAGAATGGCCTAGAGCCCCTGAAGTGAGTCAAGAGGAGGACCATGAGTGTGGTCAGAGGAATGGGGCACCTCTCCTAAAAAGACAGGCTGAGAGAGTTGGGGTTGTTCAGCCTGGAGAAGAGAAGGCTTCAGGAAAATCTTAGAGCAGCCTTCCAGAATGTAAGTGGACCTATGGGAAAGCTGGAGAGAACTTTTTACTAGTACATGTAGTGAAAGGACAAGGGCAAATGGCTTTAAACTGAAAGAAGATAGCTTTAGATTAGATTTTAGGAAGGAATTCTTTATTGAGAGGGTGGTAAGGCACTAGAACAGGTTGCTCAAAGAAACTGTGAATGACCCATAAGTGGAAGTGTTGGATGGGACTTAGAACAATCTGGTGCAGTGGAAGGTGTCCCTACTCATGCCAGTGGGTTGGAACAAGATGATCTTCCGTGTCCCTCCCAGCCCAAACAAGGAAATTGAGCTAAGAATGTCCATGCCGTATTTGAAATGCTGGCTGATAGACTACTTGCTCCTTCTGTTCAGTTACTGTCGAGTTTCATTCTTATCCATTAGCTGAGCTATACACCTTCAGCTTTTTTTTGAACTGATTTTTTTCACACCATTGTCGTTTCCTCTTTCATAGATGTCTGGAACATAACCTATTGTATTGCTGTTTTATAATGCTCTTGTGTTTTAGTTATTACTTATAATTTACTCTTTTATGGGGTAAGATGAAGTAAGCTGTTTATGATGTCCAAGGAGTTCCCTTTTTATGTGACATAAGAAGGGAATGTCCTCGTTTTCCTGATAGGCCTATGCATCATATACTACACATGGTGGGAAGCAAGGCGAAGTTTGCGTTGTTGATTCAGGTTTGATCCTCTGCTGAGAAATATGTTCAACATGACAATGAATACAAAATGCAGTTGAAGAGGTATGGGTTAAAGTCTATTAAAATACCATTTTCTAGGAAAGTGAGTTTGTGGGTGTAGTGCGCAATTAAGCTGAGAAAATTCAAAGGATAGGATACAGTATAAGTTTTCTTACACTTTTAGCCTGCAGAGATCAGCAGAAAATCTTTGTGTGCTTTTCTTTTTGCCCCCTAAAAGAACAGAATTTTATGCTTAGTACAGAACACACTGTAGTTCACAATGTGATGAGGCATTCCCTGAAATACTTTTAATGTAAGTACTGCTGGTTTGAGAATCAACAGAACATCTTTATTAGAGTATTTAAAGTAGCCAAATTAAATTTAAACCTTTGATCAACTCATCTTTAATCTGATCATTTCTCTAATAGAAAATCTAACATTTAATTATAGAGGCTTACATTAAAGTATTAAATACCAGAGCGTTTTACTGATCTTTTCCATGTGACTTTGAAGATTGGAAATCTTGCTTCTTTTGTAACTGTCATCAGAGAACATTTCTTAGCTTCCTTGTCTCCATAAAGCAGGCAATTTGTCCATGAATCTTTTTTTAAGCACAGAGGTTAGATGTCTTAACTTTTTAATCTTATGGACTACTTTTTAACCCAAAAATAGAGTTAGAATTTGATTATAGCAGCTTTTAAGTGACAGAGGCTAGGAGAGACTAGAAGAAATTATTCTGTGCCAAATAATTCTCAGTAAAGTATTCTAAAGTGATGAAAGACTAAAGAAAAAGGGGTGTGTGTCATGTGAAAAGGGGAGGTTTACCTGACCTTTAGTGTGGGGAGATTTACCCAACCCTTAGTATTTAACTTGTCTGTCATGGGGTTTGAGCACCCCAGGAAAGCCAAGACCCTTGTGTCCGACCAGTCTGTCATGGGGACCCTTCACTCCTGGTGGATTGGAGGGTGGTTTGACTGACTGAGGGAAAAACACCAACAGCACAAGGGAGACCCCTCAGCAGGTCTTCCTCTTTATTTCAGTATATTCCCTGCTTTAGGCAACTGCCAGCACTTGTGAAGGACTCACACCAATGGTTTATGGAATTACACTCTTTATTAATATAAAAGTGTGACAGGTTAAGGTTCAAGGATTGTTGGTAATAGTACTGACTGCAAAAATATATTCAAAACAAAACACAGCAAGCTGTAATCCCCAATAAAAATATTCAGCACACATAGAGTATGGTTCTCACCCGATAGGCATCCCTGTGGAGGAAGACAGGTTCAGCCCATCGACTGATGCCAGCAGTTGCAGTCAGGCTTCCCTGACCTTTCCCCCATTCTTGACTTACTTTCATACTATTTCCTTATGTTTGGGTGGAGCTTGGGTGACTCTAGTCATGCATACCTGTGTTACTGATCAGTGTAAAATTCTCTCTCTCCACATTTAAAGATACAGTCAGAAAGAATATAGAGCAATGCCAAGTGAGGGGTGGTTGTACCTTGGAGATTGGTAACTTTGGGATGGAGGGGTGTGTTAATATTACCATTAGGCTTTAATGAACCAAGTTCCTGTGAGGAGAGTGATTCTACCACAATTGTTGGCTCAGCAGCAGGACATCTTCCCCTCTCTCCCCTGGCTGACACATGCTATGCAGTTTCTCAGCTGCAAAGTACCATCGAGTTCCCCTCGCTACAAGGATTTTAACAGTGCCTGGCCATGATTTCTCCACTCTGCTCTGCCCTCCATTCGATGCCCCTTAGCACGTGCTCACAGTTGCAGATTGTGTGCATGGGAAATCATCGTGGAATAGGTTTCGAGCATGCCAACCACATTCCATACAGGAAACAGCAACTGTATTTTACCCTATAATTTCCATACCGTTATAACTTCTGCTAGGATGCAAATGTAACTTCTCAGTTTCCTCTAATTGTATCTCCAGTCATCTTTCCACAGAGTGGGAGAGGATTACAATTTTTTTGTGGATGGACTTTTTTATCTGCCCAGAGAAAAACTTTGCAAGATGGGGATGCTGTTAAACACAGAAATGTCATGCCAAGTTGCATTCTGCTAGCAGGAAAAAAGAGCATAATCACTTTTCCCTGCTCCTTGGAGGCCTGAACACACATGCTCATTCAGCTGCTGCTGGGCCAGCTGGGAGGGTTATAAACCCTGCAACCAGGGTCATTCTCCCCCTTTGTCCTTTCACGTAACAAACTCAGTTGCTGATGGTATTATGTCCTGACCATAGTGAACTCAGGTTAAGCTTAGCTAGTGCAGTTAGTGGTAAATAGCATTACTGGAGTTACGACTACAGAAGCTTTAGTGGCTTGGATCATGCCTTTGGATTGGGTATTATGGTGCCACTGCAGAAACAGCTGCACTGGCAGGTCCAGAAATGCAGTGTAGATATAAGGGGTGAACGATGGGATGACTGCACGGGGTGATCACCTCTGCTGGAGTGGAGCAGGCTGGGTGGTTGCTGCCATGGTGCTATGGTGCTTTGGCTCCCTGGAACACAGATCCAGATATCTTTGGGTTACTTGTCTCCTCCTGGATATGTGTGTGCTTTTAAGGTTCTTCTTGTCTTGCTGCATTTCAAATGTTTCTGACATCAAAATATGTAGCTAATGGTATGAAGGTAATCCCTGGAGAAATTGAAGTCGTGAGTAGAGGAGACATGTCTAAGTCACTTTGCTATATGTCAGTGGCATTTTCATTATTATTTAAATGAGATCTTGCTATTATGAATGAAAATAATATTAAGAAATGTTGCACTGTGTAGCTTTTCTTTATAATTCTCTTCACCTGAGCCATGTCACTTTTATGAGTTTTTAAATCCCAACTGGGCAAGAAGAATAAAAGTGAATGTCTCATCAGTTGTACTGTTGGTTATACTGGATGCTTTTGCTTTCCCCTTCATTCTCACACTCTCTACTTTAGAAGTATCAGTTCCTGAGGGGTGTGCTTTTTGTTAACAGGTGTTTAAAGAAAGAAGTAGGCTCTAGAGATAAGTTCAAATACTAATTTAGATGGTAGTATAAACTTTTTTAAATCCATTTTTTGAACTTTGTATTTTCCATGCTTCCTGCATATTCTGGAATGTCTGGGGTAGAAAGGACTACAAGAAGTTATTTAGTCTGTCTCACCCACAGGAAGATTGACAAGACCTGTAACACTTCAAGGTAGATTTTTGTTTATGCTCTTAGATATTTCCAATGACAGCTGTGTCACAGCACCCTCAAGCACCCTGCTTGAGTGTTTTAGATGCCCTGCTTCTATGGATGCTTTTCCTGTTTCTAACCTGAATCTTTCTCGCTGTAATTTAATCTCATTACTTTTGTCCTTTATACCATGGGTGTAGAAAACATATTGCCTTCTGTGCAAGACATTTCATATAACATTGCATTTCATCTGTCATTTAGTATTGTGAATTAGCAGATAGGCGTAAGCTTTTTAAGTATGACTGATTTGATTGGAGGATTGTTGATTTAAATGTGAGAAGAAAAGAATAGTAGGCAAGGTATCTGCTAAAACCAGGAGAATTACACAGACATTTAATGATAAGGAATGCCACTGGAAATGTAAGATAATGCTGTTTGACAGGAGTCTGCATGATAACAAATGCTATTAAGAGTATCTTGTACTTGACACAAGTAATTTGCTGGGAGCAGGAGAGAGTAAATACAAATATGCAGTCATGAAGGGAAAGACAATTTGGATTTTTTGTTTGTTTTGTTTTTATGGTTATTACAACAGCTAAATATGTGTCTTCCATAAGTAGCCAATGTTAAGAAAACAAATTAATATACCTGTATTTGATTATTGCTGAGATGTTCAGACATAAACTGTTCTACTATAACCTGCACCGAGTTGCCTTTCATTATATATTTCCAATGGTGCAAGTACTTGTACCAAAATCACCATGAAAATTCGTCATTTCTGATGTGAGCATAGTTTAGCTTTCTGACACTGGTGATGGACAAACTCCTTTGTAGTGATTTCAATAAGTACCAGTAAGATGATGTCCCTGCACTGCTTCTTAGTTGTTCAAGGGCTGTAGAACACGTTGTAGGCAGACAGTGAACCCTGCCAGTCTCTGGAACAGATTTTAAAGAAACAGCAATTGGTAGCACAGAGCAGATTAAATGTGTATTCCAAGAGTTTCCTTGCCTTGCAGTCATGGTGCTAAAACATGCCTCATCACATCTTGGCATGCACAGTGGAGCTTCTGTTACCTGTAAAGAATAAAAGTAACCAGTTTATTTTAAAGTCTGGTGAAGGGATGGTTTCTGGCACTTTTGTTCTTAATGTGAGATTTTCAGAAGGCATCATGGATCTCGCAGATGTGTTCAAGGATAAAAGATCAATTAGATCAATTATGGGATTGTATCATTAGCAAAACTTTTTTTTTCCTTTTTTTTTTTTTTTTTTTTTTTTTTTTTTTTTTTTTTTTTTTTTTTTTTTGATAGAGAATTCTACAGCATTTCTGTTCTGCAGAGCTGTTGTGGAGCTGAAAGGTTGTTTATTAAAAACCTTGGTCCATTTCTGCAAACTCGTGTAATTTTTTTAGCTCTACCATGCAACTTCACAGTAGTTTTCCTGAGAAAGGCTGAAAATAGTTTGTGGAGATATTTCTTGTGCTATTTCTGGTTTTTTTTTGCTGATGTGACTTACTGCTTTGATGTCCCTTGCTGCATAACAACTTAATGTCATCTGCAATGATTTCACAGTGCAGAGAAAATATGGAAGTTTGCAATTGTTTACCTGCTGTGCATATGTGATGGAAAGTTTGCACTGGGTTAACTCATTCTCTTTGTCGTGGCTCCCATTAATCTGAGATGCACTCTGCAGCTGTGCTGGCAGCACTTCAAACAAGGGAGATTCAGACCTCTGTAGTTTGAAATGAAATACTGAGTTTCTGCTAATAATATAAAATTAAAAAGTAATGTAACCTTCATTAGTACATTTTCAGCATGCATTTTATGGAGAAAAAAAAATATCCTGAAGCACTTTGCAAAAATGTCACTGATTATGATACCTGTGTGGGTGCTCTCACCTTGGAAAGGTGATAAAGCCAGTATATATTAACAATGAGGGAATCTTTCTGCTATGCAGCTCTGTTTTAATACAGTGCTGACAAATGTATTCAACATATTTTCATGCTGTCCTATATTTAGTGATCCTCTGTAGTATTTGCAGCCAGGAGCTGTATGCCTTTAGATATGCTATGCAGAAAAGAAAGGAAAATATGAAAGTAAGGAAAAAGACATTCTTTTAAAATAGAATTTCTTAATGGAACCAAAACAATTTTGTGCTGGTAAGTGGAGGAAGTAAAAGTGATGTGATATAGAAAGATTTTTCTCATTTCTGTTGTGCATTTGCCTTTTTAATTAAGTTAACAACTATGTACTATTTAAAGCTTTTCTGCACATGCCACAGGGCTTTCAGTGTCCTGTCATGATGAATCATCATGTATTAAAAAGCTGCTATGTCAGACAGACTTTGCTGTTTTGTGATAGTGTTGATTCAGCAAATGTAAGACAGGGGACCAAGCAATAGGGTACCATTGAAATATAAACCAACTCGTTTCAGAGGTGCAATGTCACCTTAATGACATGAGCAGCTGGCAGAATGGTCTTGCACTCAAAATATGAGGGGTAGGTAGTCACTCAGTCCTCCTGTCAATCCCAACTCACACCTGCATAGGCGTCTTGGCATTCAACTGTTGGTGAAGGGTGTGTTCTCAAAATAAGAAGCAAAACTAATGATTTCAAGAATCAATATGTTTTGTTCATGTATTAGGAATAGAAATGTGTTGACTCTTAAAGAATGACATGATGCTGACATTACCTACCTCTTTTTTATGTATAACTCTGTGGTGTTAAAAGAACAAATGAATGATTTGTATCTTGAGTTAATGCCTAGACACTTCTCTAGCAGTTGTACTTAATGCTATCCAACTGCAATGAATTTGCTTGTAGATCAATAGATAAACTGTGGGCTAATGATTGATAAATGTAAGAGCATGTGTGCCTGTTGAAATAATATAAACTCAATTTTGGGCACTGTAATTGATATCCTCATTATATGACACATGTACAGCAAGACCTGGGTTTATGTGTCTTTGGCAGCACTCCCATAGAATGATTTAGTGTAATTACCATCATCTGTGTAATCAGTGGGAGTTTTGTGTAAATAACAGAAAGATTGAGATGGACACATAGCAGAGTGTGACAAAACCAATTTTTTAATGAATTGTGCAGTTAAGCTTGAATTGCTATGTTTGCATGTCTTCTGCATTTGCTTTCAAAAGTGCTACACTGGATGCCACGAGTACCCATACAGAGACTTCAAGCCGACCACCAAAATCAATTCTGTGATCAAAGTAGAAGTGTGTCTTTTATGTTAGCCTATAACAAGGTCAACAAATTGCATGGCAGAGTACACTGAAAAAACCCCAAAAAACAACTAGAGATGACTTTATGTCTTTCTTGCGTGAATAGTATCATGGCCTCCTATTTTCCCTGACTTTGACTTAGCTGGTTAAGTAAAGCAGAAACATTGCTGTTTTCCTTTATGCAGCACAGCTGCTGAAAGGACCACACGATCTTCTGTTAAAGATCACACATGCTTCCAGAACTCCTAAAAAATTAAACAAACTGATAAATAAACATGGACACTCACAGTCACTCACTTTTAGAGTAGACATGCACAGAAAGAAGCAGATGTATACAGCTGCTGTGTTTACCAAGTGTGATTAAAAATGCAGAAAAAGCCAGTCCTTCCTAGAAATTTCCTGAGATTAGTCACATTATAAAATGTCTACTTATTTAGCTCAAATGCTTCACTCAGAACAATTTTAGCTTAAAAAGTTTTGAGTGAACATTATAAATTTGTGCCTAGCTTCTTGTTGGACTTCACCATTGTAAATTTTTGGGATTTATAATCTCTGATTTTGGGGACAATTCAGTAACTGAACTTCCTCCTCCTTAGAAATGACTGGTTCCTGAAAAAATGGGCCCCATGAAAATGCTGTTTCACTACTGCTATTAGCAGTAAAAATGATGGGAACATAAGTTTTCACTGAGCAGATGCACTATCTGCTCACAGTAAGCAAATATCAGCTTCAACCCCAAATTTAGATAAGAAATCTAAATTTCTTTATAACCAGACATATTGTGTTTATCTGTCTAGTCTCAGCTCCTGTCATTACTGTAAGTATTTCAGATAAAAAGAAGCATGTGCTTTCCATGTAAATAAGAGATTAATGGCAGGTTTTCAGTTTTGAAGATATTCTTCAGTTTGTAATAGCAGTCAAAGGGCTCCTGCAATTTGACTTCTTAATATAGCTTTTCCTCTCCCTCTTGTTCTTCCGTTTCCTCCCCTTACAAATTGAGTACAAGTGTCTATGGTTTGTACCCAGCTAAGAGCTCTCCTCCAGATACACTTGTATTGAATGCAGTTTTTCTAGAAGAGATTAGTCTCAGCATATGGCTGAAATGTACGAGTTCCTTCCCATCATATTTAGCAGTCCTGTTATTTTTTTGGCATTAATCTAAGTGTTGTTTTCCTGTAAGGAATGTTTCTTTCTTTCTTTCCTTCTCCCGTCTCCATCACAAATATGTTTTTAGATTCCTTTGCATTTTACTTAATTTTTGATCTACAAGATAACGTGGTTTGTGCAGAGGTTGGATACTAATTATAAAAGTTTTTCATTACTAAATGCTCAATGTTCAGGAAGTTCAGATGAATAACCAAAACCCAATATTCAAGAGCTATTCCATTGATAGCACTTGCTATTAGTCCTGTTAGTGATGATTTTGTATTTGGAAGAATAAACTCAGTAGTTTTGCTCCCAAATTAAAGCATGCTGGCAGATTTGCTGGGTGCAAATGCAGTTTTACCGATTGCTTATGATATTTTGAATTCTCATTTTGCATGAGTTCGAGTTGGCAACACAATCTGTTCTCAGAGAGAGATACATTAAAAGCTGCCTCTCTTTTCTCAAAATGGGAAGACATTAGCAGGTATAGAAGGCTGTATACTTTATATCCAGTTTACATGGCAACCAGTTAAAACAAAACAAAAATCCCGAGTCTGAACATAATATAAACTGAAGGAATGAAAAAGGAATGTAGTGTCCCTCTTTAGAGATACTCCATCCTCCTCTGCCACTTTATTCTGCTACTGTATAGCATGGAAATATTTCTGAATGTGAAAATATTTTTTTAATTGACATTCAGTATAACCTATCCTTGTAGTAACAATGGAAATACTCAGTTTTGGAAAGTTAGGAAAGTAATGAAGCTCAAACAAATCTTGCATGGCTGCTTCATATTTCTCAATGGGATTACTAATAGTGAAAGGAAAGAGTCTGTACTGCAGTCACAGCAGAGAGCTTCTCATCATTTACAGGAGAGGGGCTGAACAATCAGAAGAAATGTAGAAAATTAAGCTGTAATTGAACATATTTGAGATTTGAAATATATGCTGAAAAAATTAACAGGAAAATCCCTTGCATTATATTTGTGTGTGAGTATGGTTGGTGGTACAGTAAGTAAGAATAAATTGTTTATAAAAAATTCAAACTTTGTACTTTAGCTGCAAACACTTTCCCCTGCCGGCAGGAGCTAAAATTAGAGTAGATACATTTATATTGTTACATAAATGCACATTTTGCAACAACTGCGGATGCTGCCTGTCCTTGCAGCAGCTCAAAGAGACATCAGTCGGTACATGGGATGATTACGGGAACTTGCATATGTTACCTGAATTCCAATCAAATTACAGAATTATTCTGTACTTATGAAAATGTGTTGTGAATACTTCTTGGCAAATATTTATCTACATTTACTGACAAGTTTTCCAACATACACCCTTCAGCCTCAGGACAATACTTAAATTTTAGTGACTGCCCCTTGACCAAAAATGAATACACTTTATTAATCTGTCGGAAGAGGGTGGAATAAGACTAAACACAGAATAAAGAGGCCAAGTTTTTTATAATAGAGAGAAACTCCCAGCCTCACCTGGAAAGCCTATCACAAAACACTGCAGGTAAAAAGAGAGGAACTGTGTGTACATGGCTTAACTGTTGGTCTTGCTAAGGTGAGCTGGGCTGAAAAGACTCCAAGGTTCAGAAGTAACTCAGGATACACTGAAATGTCATGAAGATACTTAAGGTGCAGTTTAAAAGGATGAGAAACTCTGCATGTTTGTAAGACTTACCTATCTCCAGAACCATGTATTTTTCTTACTTATGTAGTAAACAATTTTGCTTTTAATTCTAGGTGTTGAATACCTCCAGTGTGACATGGTTATGTTGAGGAATAGTTCTCCTGTCTTTTTGGCATGCAGACTGGGGAGACAGCTGGCTGGTGGAGTTGAGAGATAATCTGTAAGGTTAGCCCAGGGACACAAGCAGGGAGATTAGTTGTGAGGCAAGTCCTGTTGGATGGGCCCTGGAAATGCTCAAGGAGGGAGCAGTCTGGTGGAAATCCTATGAAGTAGAGCTTGATCAGACCAGTGATGGAGCTGGCTGGTGAAACTACAAATGCTGCAAGCTTGAATGGCTCTAAAATGTAAAGCTTTATGGACCCTTCATGATTTCTCCTATTATTTATTTAGCAGCTTAGAGGGAAAGAAATATTCAGTAACTTGTATTTCTCTGTGAATATTTGTTTTATCTCCATCTCTCAACATCCTGTTTTCTGCAGAGAGCAGATGGACACTCAGGAGTACCTGTTTACAGTACTTTCCAGCAGCATTTTCCAAAGTATTCACTGATAGCTTTACCCTGCTTGAGTAGTATTTTCTGATAGGATGAACATCCTGTGTCTCATGAATAACTAAGCTCAGTGGGGTGGGAGGGTCAGTCTGCAGCTCTGCGATTCACCTCGGAGAGAAGAGGCTTTGATCTTGGCATTTTCTCTGCTTTCCTCAATACATGGAAATGTGCACGCATCTGGGCCAAATTGCATAAGCCTTGTTTGAATGTGCTCTGGGGAATGCAGGGGCCTAAAGCAGGTTGGTGTTATTATACTGTGTTGTTATGGTGTTTGCACACAAGAACTGGCCAAGCAAAGGCATTGTGAGAACAATAAGCAAAACTCTGTAAACATCGGTTGTCTTTGCAAACTGCGGCAAGTGGGAATGTCAAATTGCTCTCGTTCCGCTTTGAGTTCAGCTCATCTCTGAAACAGTGAATTCTCATCTGAATTACCTTGATCTACATGTGAGACAGACTGATGTCTCACATCTCACAGTCTCATTGGACTTTCCGTGTTTGAAATCCCAACGGTCCTCTTTTCTAAAACTTGCAGCTGACTTCTTCCGGAACAGGAAAATACTTTCTGAGCAAAAAGTTGTTGGAGTTCTTTTTGTTTGTCTGTTTTCAGTTGTGGTTGGGTTTTTTTGAGTGGGAGGAGGGCAGAGAGGAGGTGTGGTGTGGTTTGTTTTGTTTTGTTTTGTTTTGTTTTTTTCTGGTTTTTGTTTGGTCTTGATAGGAGAAATACCGTAAGCCTTAACTTTGAGTTTCAAAACAGTTTTTGATTGTGCTTTTAAAGCTGATGGATTACCAGTTCACATAGGTTTCAGCTATTATTTTGTGTGTTTTCCTGACCAATATTCAGATGCTATTGACTCGGAGTTACAGATTTCAGTGTGATTAGCACACAACCCTAACACCATTCAGGATGCTCTGTGCTTGCCTGAAGCTCTGTTTAAATGGAAAGAATGGCCTTTAACAAGGTCACAATCAGTTTTTCACCTTTCTTATGTAAACTTTAACATGCAGAGAAGGTCATTCTTCTCAATACCACCCTCATTCAACAGAACTAAGTCTTAAGTGAATGCTTATTTAGCCTACTACCTGAAGCTGAGCCAATACAGGAGTACATGAAAAAAACCCATGATTTGTGTCTCTGAAAATGAAGAAAATAGACTGAAAAGCTTTTTTTTAAAAAAATTATACAGTATTTCTGATGTTACTTTGACTTATTTAAATAATATTTATTTTTTTAATAAAACTGTCTATTGGCGAAACAAAGCATAAGAGCTGAAAGTGCTTAAATTAGTTATTCCTGTTGGACAACATTTTTGCATTTTCTTCAAAGATGTATAGGATTATTTTTCTAAAGTAGTTGGGTGTTATATTTTTGGTGAGTGAGTATGGGATCTATAAGGTTATTTGATTTGCTTGCTCTGTCACACATTGTAATCCTTAATTAATGGTATGTTTGTATGACTGACTGTACTTTAGATTGCTTATTAATGCTTATTTATGACTAAAATTGCATTTATTCTGTTCTGGTTTAACCCCAGCCAGCTACTTAATTCCACAGAGCTGCTCACTCACTCCCTGCCCCAGCAGGACAGGTGGAAGTGAATTGGAAAGGTAAAAGTGAGAAAAGTTTTGAGTTGAGATAAGAACAGTTCAGTTATTTTTCTTTTAATAATAATGGTAATAGTAATGAAAAGAAAAATAATAAAGGGACAGAAATAAAACTCCAAAAAGACAAGTGATACAAATGGAAGCAAGCGCTCAGCAACAAGTGACTGATGCCCAGCCAGTCTGTGAGTGGTGGTCCCTGAGCCTACTTCCCCCTGGTTTTATTGCTGAGCGTGATGCCCTGTGGTCTGGAAAATCCCTTGGGTCGGTTGGGGTCAGCTGTCCCAACTGTGTCACTATCCACTTTTTTATGCACCCCCAGGCTCCTCGCTGGGAGGACAGTATGAAAGGGCCTTGACTCGGTGTAAGTACTGCTCTGCAATAGCTAAAGTAACTCTGTATTATCAATCCTGTTTTCAGCAGAAACCCAAAACACAGTCCCTAGTAGCTACAATGAAAGAAATTAACTCCATCCAAGCCAAACCTAACACACTCAAATGTGTTTTAATTACAGTTCCCTGTAGGCCACACTACAATATCAAACTGTATAAGTCTTTCATGTTTTTTTTTGTTTAATTAGCAGAGGCAAAGTCCTTAGCACAAATGGATTACAATTCCCAGTACTAGATGAGACTGCTTTAGAACCACAGCATGCTTTTCTTTTGTTTGACATCCCCTTCTCCTCAATGTTTTTCTAATCCTATTATTTCCTTTCTTCAGAACTACAGAATACAGTAGTTGCATCCCTGAGAGGAAAGGACAGACTGACAAGATGACTCACTGCTTATGCTGAGTTGATAGGTTGTTTAAATCCTGCATTTGTAATGCAGATGGAAATAAACAGTTTCTGAGCAAAAGCTGATTAAAGAATTTAGTCAAAATTTTGTATCCCAAAGAAATTGCTTACTTAAGCAAAACAAAACCTTGATGGGGCCCACGTGATTGACCAGAAAACCTCACCAACCCCCTCAAAAACCAAAAGCAAACCAGAAAAAAACCATAAAAGCCTTGTCAGATACAAGACCCCCAAGTGACCAATTTTATGATGAAGTCACTAAAGTTTATTATTTTAACATGAGGGTAAAGGGTTTTAAAATACTGATGCCGTGGGATCACATAGCATTTAAGAGACTCAAACTTCAGTTCTGTAAAGGCAAGGAGGCCCTATGGTGAGAATTACTTTAACAAGCTCTGAAGCAGGATGTGTTTCAAGGTAAACATTCCAGTGAGTCAGTGTGCAAAAAAATTTTCTTCCTTCCTTTTCTGTTGTTATGCACATGCAGAAACTGTGGATGTAAATGAGATCCTCAACTGTTAATTAGAGCTGAGCCCTTCTATACTCTTGACCTTTTGGCAACTTTGGGCTTAGATTCCAAATCCTACGTTCACTTTTTGATTATTTGAGTTAGCCCTGATTTCTGTATGGGGATAAGAGAATTACAGCCAGATATGGGTGTGAACTCTTATTAGCCCAGACAGTGATCTGTCTTCTAAGCTGTTGTTTCTGCAGCACTGTCTACTCTCCACTAACTCATCAATAAAGCATATTTATTGAATTTAGTTTACTTTCTTGAATTTTCTGTGGCCTTCCTTTCTTGCCAGTTACTGTGAATTTATAAGCTTTTGTAATAAAGAGCTGTTCTTTAATATATTGCCTTTGGCTTATTTAGAGTCATCCTCTGAAATGCCCCACAGGGGGCTGTGATTTAACTTCACTTTCTAGAAACAGAAATCTGAGTGTCCTGTTAAAAGTGAAAGTTTAACACTGGAGGCAATCTGTGAATTTTAGGCTAACAAGCTGGATGTATGACTTGAACTACAAAATATGTATGAAAAAGTCCTCATCGAATAACATACTACAAAATCAGTGTTCACGGGAAAAACACAGAAGAGTATAGACTCCTTTGGGTAGCAACAGAGATACAATTTTATACGTAACTTTTTGATATTTTGACTGACTGTTAAATACAGATAAGCTGCATACTAATCCCAATGCTTTCTTCTGGGGATGCAGTCATCAGAAGCATCCACCAGGCAGTAACAAAGCAGCAGACATGCAGTGTGAGTGTGCCAGCACCTGAACTTAAAAGCAGCTGTGATGGTGTCAGTGGCAGAGCAATTGTTTGATGTAGCAGCCAGCGGCAGCTCAGTGCCTCCCAGGAGAGCAGGTGAAACTGATTTTGTTCCACCAGAGATGGCAGAACAGCCCTGGCCAAAGTTGTGCTTCTCTTGGCATGGGCAGGAGTGGAGGAGGATAGAAATGAATCAGGAGGCAGAGGAGAAAGACCCAGAGAAACAGCCGTGTTTCTTGTGTGGGGGGCTGTGGGAGGCAGAGGAGAGCAATCCCTTATGCTCAGAGGGGTCCAGTTCTGCCCTCCAGCCTGACCCTCACCCCCAACACCCCCTCACAGACACACACAGACACACACACACACTCCCTTTCCCATCGGTGCAGCAGCCGCAGTGCGGTCCAGGCTCCAGGCTGGTCTCAGTAGGCAGCAGGACCACAGGCAGTGAATCATCCCTGGCTGCCTCTTGCTCTCTGCTGTGAACTGCCTCACTTGCTGGTCTCTGCCCTCTTAGCAGTGCTTCTGTCACCTGACCTGAAATGTAAATGCCTAACAGAGCTGAGGAGACTATGCCCATAAAAATTGAGATTTTGGAATTAAAAGTATCCTGTAAAGGTAGTTGAATGTTCCCTGTTACTCTGGTATCTCAAATCCATACAGTATTGATCCTTGTACCTACCTCTGATGGCGATAAGTATTTATTTCTGTCACAGATGAAACACTTCTGGGATGGTGATGTGCCTGAGGAAACATGAGAGATGAATAGCAGAGCAGTGAACTGAATCCAGGTCACAGCTCAGCTCCCTAGCCAGGAGCATGGCCTTGCAGCATCACAAGTCCTCCTGGGTCTGCAGGAAGGACTACAGTTCTCTCTTACTGCTTATAATGTTGAGTTGAGCTCTGGGAACATCTCTTAACTCCATGAATGTACCTGGCACTGATTAGAGTGATCAGGATGTATGATCCCATGCAAAAAGCACATCTCTCTTAAAACCCCTGGGCTTTATTGCTCTCCCTAAATCTACTGAAATAATACTCTATCTTTCACAACTAATTAAGAAGTGTCTAATTTCTAGCCTAACCATGTGCATGTCTCCATTTCTTTGTGTCTTAACATCTTAATTTATGTAAATAGCTCTTTTGTCTTGCAATATTTTTTGTCACTTCTGAGAGAAACAGATTACCATAGTAGGACTGAATGTGAGTGGTTTAATTCAGTGCAGAACTTTATCCCGAGTATATTTTGCAAGTGTTATGCAGAATTTATGTAGACAGAGACCTGAGGTACTTCAAAAGTATTAATTAGGATATCCTGTCAGCTTCACCCTTTTGTAGATAGATATTTCATCATTTCATAGAGTATGGTCAAATGCAGCATTCTAGTGTCTCACCCTTGAGAAGTCTTCCATTTTTGACTTTAATGTGTTGGATTTTAAATATGTAACCTAGAAACGTAACAGAGTACAAGACTTGAATATAATTTTGTACCTGATTTTCTGTTTATTGCTGCAGTATCTGACCTTCTAAGGTCACTGACTGGGAGCTTGGGTAGTGTTTTTTGGCTGCCTCCCCTTTCAGCGTCCAGAAAGATGTCTTAAAATAAGAAGAACCTGACATTAGAAAACCATTAAAAAACTTTGTTTGCTTTTCCAGGTGAATCACTGTCTGTCCTGTCTTTCCATCTCGTAATTTAAAAACATCTTGATGAATATTATCAAATTCCTTTCAGACTGTTAGTTGGTTCTAAGATGGCATACAGTGAGATTGCATAATTCTTATTTCCATCTTCAACCAGTCTAAAAAAGTTATATTCACAATTGTGTTAGCAAACATATCTGTATTGACAATCAAGGAATCATGTTGATTGACACCGTCCAGGTATTATTCCCATATTGTCTAAACAATACCAGTGCAGGACTTTGCTAGAAACTTAAAGGACTTCTTCCCTACTTAGATTGTGATTGGTAAAGTACAGCCCTCCATGAGTGTGGCTGTCATGCAGTAATCATGCATTTGAAGAATTATTAGACCACTGTAAACACCTTCAACCTGTTATTTGGCTATTTTGGCAATGTCAGAACCCTGAAATTTTTTAGACTTTTTAATGACTAGAATGACTGTAGACCATAGACTGTATTCTGTGTCTAGATAGTTGCTCATCATAAAATGCAACTGTGGTAGTGAGAAGGGAGTAAAATACATTGAGTACATAAATCTGTAAAATATTTTTGGCTATTGTTGTTGGTGTGGAGGCCTTACAAGTTTCACCTTCTGAAAGCAGGACTTTAAGAGTTTTTCAGGGGAAAAATAGTTAAAACAATCCTTATGACGGCAGATACAGTATTATTGTAATAAGGGTTTTCAATATAAACTATATTATGCATTACAAAACTATAGAGTCAGTCTAGTTTGTAAGGTATTTTGAAATAAAAATGTTTGCTTGATTCTGAATTATTAGTTTAACCCTCCGGCTGTTGGTATTCAAGAAATAGTAATGTAATGTAAGCACACTTGGATCCTGGTTTGGCTTCTACATATGCCTGTAGGTGCAAAAGAATTTCAAACAATTGAAATGAAGAAGCAGTGTAATGAGGAGGCTCTCCTAAATTATGCAGCACTAATATTCTCACTCCCAAGATTTTGTGTGTTGTAAGAAGTTTGCCAACTGTGCTAAAGCAAAACGGGATGATTGAGGGAGATGTGAGTGGGGATGAAACTTTCCCAGAAGAAACCCAAAAAAAGGAGATAGCGTGAAGAAAATAAAGTGAAACATGAAAGTTTTGGATGTACAAATTAAACTGTCCCAGGAGCTGTTTTTCATGGTGTATGATGATCACTTGTCTAAATCCTGATGCAAACTCATCTGAAATGTGTGACAGTTTAGCATGCATAAGAGAGACAAGATTTAGCCCCATATGGCTTATCACTTTGATCTTCAAAGGTCAATTTCGTATTGCTGAGCCAGTATTGAATAAGTCCCCAATTAATTAGGAAGAGAAAACACTTCTGTTCAGAAAAAAAGTGCATCTGCTCAGTGTTACTTTTTTTGCAGCACAGAAATTAATGACCGCAAACACAACAACGTCTCCTGTTCCATTCCCTCTGTCCTTACAGAGCAGCCATAATGCAGGATACACCCTCACTCACTATTGTGACGTTTTCATCATCTACCCTCCCTGACTAACAACAATAATAGAGATAAACCTTTCATGAAGTGGACTTTGTTTTCTTTGGTAAAAAGAAATTAGATTATCCTTTGTTTTTTGTATAACATCTTTCGTGTAAACTACATTCCAAAACATATTCTTGAGGAAGAGCAGCAACAAAAAGGAAAGCAAAAAGCATAATAGTGAATACTAGCTATAGACAAGAGAGAAAATGCAATCTAAAAAGAAATTGTATGTTAATGAGATTGATTTCAATTTCACATGACAGAAAAGACATTCACACCTAGAAATAATAACACTTAGTGAAGAAGCAGAGAGACCTGTGTTAAATGAACTGAGGAAAAAGAGAACTAATAATATCTTTTGCTGAATTTGCTGTATGAATAATTAAGCAAAACCCCTTTGAAATCCCAAAATCCAACTCACCAGTATCTTTCTGCTATTTTGCAATGCTCAGGTGGTTTCTGTGGTGGGATGGAATAAGACTGGGAAAACTGAGGGTTTGTTTCTGTTGTTGCTTTTTTTTTTTTTAATTCAGATGAGGAAGCCATTTTACTAATATTTTTATTGTGGATACTCTATTTCACTCCTGTAGCATCAGAAGTCAACAAAACTTTAGCCTGCTTGGTCTACAAGTGAAATAGGAAACATCTTTTTTTCCATGGACAGAGGAAGAGGAGGATATGATTCTTGAGAGTTGCTTATGGGTCAGCTAGAAACACATCCTCAGTGTTTTGACTGGAATGAGATGACAAAACAATTTCTTCCACCACAGATCACTCTCCCAATTGGTTTTGCATGTCACATGAGTGAAATAGAAGGTTGTTAGCAGATATATTTTGCATGTAAAAAGCTGAGAATTTGCATTTTGTTTATGTCAGACTGCAGAATTTGGACTTTAATAAAGCCTCTGCAGGAATCCTCTTGCACTGCAAGTCAACTTGAAGCAATGGCCTGAACAATAAAAGCTGTAGATTTAAGACCCATTCAGCAGGAAACTGATGTGCACATTACTTCAGATGTATTCAGAATCCCACAGATGCTTCCAGTGTCTGCATGTTCACATGCTGGGAGAAGATCAAATAAGGAAGTCAGTTTGAGATTTATGATAATACCGGTACTGCAGACTTCAGAAGGAGTGGTGCAACATGTCCTTAATATTATGCTTAAATTCTCTAGAAGAAAATACTGTGAGGCATTCTGTGTAATCAAGACCTTTTCCTTGCCCACAAAATGTGTGGGGAGGAGTAGAGGAGATCCAGGTGGATTAAAAGAGAACATTCTCAGTTGAACTGAGCTCAGCTGTCGTAGCTAATGTGATTTACTCTAACCATAGGAATTTCAAAGAAAGGGATTCTAAGTCCTTTAGGAAGCATTTACCAAAAAGATTTGACTGAAGTAGGGTTTTGCTAATTATTATTATACAAATTGTTGCTAAAAGAATAATAAAAAACCCAATGTGGAGCAAATGCAGACATAAACTGAATTTTCAATCAGTGGAGTCCTTGGATTTTTGTCTTTTCTTTTGTATATGGTATACTTGCCAGGAATGCATGGATAAAAAATTAGTTCCTAAGCACAAATCATTTTGTATGATGTGAATGTTATAATGATGAATCAAAGATAATTTGATTCATATGGCATTTTTCCACACACCTACTCATCTCGAGGAAGAAGGAGAAACAAATCTGCCTTTCCACCTACATAACAACACAAGGCGCCTGAACTTAGACAAAATAAGCTCCTGGTGTTGATATAGTTGCCTGGATAGATATATTTATCGTGTTCTAAGTAAATGTGAAAGAAATGCCAAAGAAAGAATGTGCTGTCCTAAGGATGGGTTCAGAAATACAAAATGTCAATACCTGTCCTTGTGCTTTCCTTTCATTTACCATCAGCAGGCTGATACTGAACTTTCAGCAAAAAAAGTACCAAATAACTTCTGTTTGTAATTTGTCATCATACTGGGAACTCTTTTTTGCTATTATCATTAATTGTTCTAAACCACAGTGAACCTAAAGAAGGGTCTTTGGACCTCCTTTACTTAAAACACAGCTCTGTGACAAATGCTTTCTGTTACTATTTAACAGAATTTTTTGATTAAAGTTCAGATGGTAGGATTTGCCCTAACTTCAGAGAACTATAGTTGCACACTGTATACCAATGAGGAAGAGAGTAGCTGCTTATAAAGTTAATGGGTATCTCAAACACAAGGGTATTTCAGAAATCAAATCATGCTGCTTCATTCTGGAAGCAGAGTTTTCTTAAATACCATTCAAGAATCGCAATTAATCAAACATACATTTCTGTGTCTGTGCAACACTTATTTAATTTTTTTTCTCTTATCAGGCAGAACTTAATGTAATGTCACAGAAGATCTTCCTGATTTAAGTTATCAAGCAGTTTATGCTGAGGGACTTGTTAAAGCAAACTTTTCTTATTCCTTCTCTCAGAGGAATCTCAGTTGTGGGGAGAGGGGAAGTAGAGGTAAGTGGAAGGCTGCAGACACAGTCTCCAACCTTGACCCACCTGGACAAGGTGGATATTTTAGCTCTGGACAGGCTTGGGATATTTGCAAGGCAGGTCCCTTGCCACTGTGGTATGTGCATTCTGGGGAGTCAGGGAGGAGGTCAGTGCACGGCTGTCACTCCTGACACCTCAGGCTGCCCCTGTGCTCCATCTTGCTGGAAGTTCATGCTTGCCTCTTCATGAGGAGCTGACACCAGCTTGTTTTGATGCTGATAAAATGTTCCACGGGACCTGCTTCCAGCCCTCTCACCCATAAAAGCCAGCTGCAGTGGTCACCGTGTGGCTATTGGATGGAAGGGAGTGATGAGAGCAAATTCCCTGCCTTATTTATTGCATTTAAAATTGGACAAACTCATTTCTTCTCCAAGAAATGAGAAACAAGAAGAGTGGATGTTTCTACTTCTAATGGCCAAGCCTTCACAGTTCATAGTGCTGCACTCTGGGTTTGGATCATGGTTTTGCACTATATTGAGTGAAAGGTCCTTATGTTTCTCTGTGAAGTCACTTTGGAGTCTCATGGAAACTTCAAATCACTTTGTCCTTTCCTTTGTTTTAAATCCTTTCCCATTGTATGAGGTTGAACTTATTTGCCAGATGTATGATACAACCCGAAGGGGAAGGAAGTTACAGATGAGGAGTTTTGTGAGATACATTCACTGAAAAATTGTTGCAAAAACATAATGGTGTTAAATGATAAGGTACTTGGATGGTAAATTGTGCTTAAGCAAATTCAACACACCTTTGAATTAAAAGGACAATCAGACTATGATCACTTTAGAGACAGTTAATTCTGGTGCTTTGTAAAAACTCTTTGATCAGTGGTTGCAGTGGGCAAGGGGTTTTGCTTATTACAACATTTTTCAGAAGTGTATTAATAAAAAGGTAGATAATTGTGTGTATTTTATATGTTTAACTTTTCTACATTTAAAAAGGATTTTTCTTTATGTTCATTTACCGCAAGCCTTGGATAAATTTGATCAATACAGTTTTAGATATTGCACATAAGAGTCCATGTGCAAATGAGGGAAGGAGATAATTTATGCTTTCAAATGTAGGTGTATTTCAGGGTGGTATATACAGTATGAAAGCAATACACAGAGGCTTTGCCTTGCTCACTTGAAAAAAAAGGTCATTTCATACCTTAAAGAAAAAAGGGTATAGCAAAGTAAAATGAAAAAGCAAATAGGCTAGGAAACACATTTTAAATCCTAAAAAATATCATCATCTAGTTCAATTGAAGTCTGACTGTGTGAAGTGTACTGAGAGCAGCCTGGACTGAGAAAGATTGCTGTGGAAGTCACTCGAGAAAAGGTGGTAGGCAGGGAGCTGGTTTCTCAAAGATATAGGCAAAGAAATTGTGATACCATATTTTGTCCAGTTTACAACTGAATGGATGCTTTGATGGAAGGTACTTAACATTTAATTGTGTTCTCTTCAAAATAATCTGTCCGTGAGCAAAGCTTCTGCCTAACCCTATAAATTACTGGTTGGGTTATGCCCTGGAGTATGAGAGTTTACTGCCCTATGAAATTGTTTTTGTTCTATCTACTGTAGCATAGTTTGTTCTCATTTTTCATATAAATATCTAATGAACATTCCAAACTATGAAAAATGAAACCCTTTCGGTGACTTCAGAGGGAGCAATGCAGTATGAAATAGGACTTTTAGAAGCAAACTTAATGAAATTGGCAAACTCAAATCAGTAACCAATTTTGTCTTGTTAAATTTATTGTTATAAATACAATTATTTTAGGTGCATGGGAAAAGATTTTTTCAGCATCTGAGAACTTTACCGTAAAACACTGCAGTTACTGGATAGGTACAAACATAAACAGATGTAGGAAATCACCATATTTGAACACATAGCAAGAAGGGGTTCAGTATGTACCAGATAACTGCTAGGCCATTGTAAAAAGTCACTAAGAAGATATAGCTGGGATTATTCTGTAATTAGTGTTTTGAGTCATTCACAAAAAAAATAAAGTTCTCTTGATTCCAGAGCACCAAATTGCTTGTCAAATATATCTAGTCCTTGATTTCAGTTGTCCTAGAAACTAAAGAACTTGTTACTTCAAAAAGACTTCCATGCAGCCTTTAGAGATGTGCGTATATGCCTGTACATTCAGATTTTTGCATATGCTGTTTTTCTTGGCCAGTTTTCTGGGGTCCATGAAAAAAATCTGCAGACACACATATGGGAATATAAAAATATATCTACAGTTATAGATACTAGAATATTCTGGGAAGCTGCATAGAAATGTATCTAAATATACTTGGCAGCTCTGTTCCTAAAAGAGGGGGAAAAGTGATGTGTATATAGGATGAATAAGACCACCAGCTTAGCTAGAAGGCAAAGCTGCAATGCAACGTTGGGAAGATTTTGCCACGGCATAGGGATCAAACTATGTTTTTTGGAGCTTAAGTCTGTAATCATGAAAAAAGAAAAAGGAAAATTGATCTTTAGGCACTGTAAAGTTTAGTCTTACTGATGTTGAGGGAACCCCTGGACCATTTTCTATAGCTTTTACCAGTGTTCAGGGGGACTAAGTGTATTAATGAAGAAAAATTCTAGCAAGGGCTTTTGATGAGCATAAAGGCACCTTCTCTCAAAAAGCCCTTGAGCTGGAGATTATCGAAGGCTAGGACAATGTGCCAGCACATATGTTTATTCTTTCACTCTGCCATTATGAGTCATAGCCAGAAAAGGACTGTCAGGGAAGATGAACCTTTGGTCAGACCCATAACGGCTGTTTTCCGGTAGAGATTCCCTTGCAATTGGAAATCCAGTGAGCTCAGTTAGCAAAATTTAATTAAGTGACAGCTGGCAGGGAACTTTCAGCCACAATGTGGGAAAAAAACCCCCAAAAAACCCCTATTCCAAATAAAAATATGAAACTAAATCCTTCTGCAGAGATGCAAAAAAGTAACCTTTCCTGTCATATATACAATTTTATTAGAAGGAAAGCATTTTGTCCATTCTAGACTTCAATCATAATAATAATATTATAGTAATAGGCCTTTTTCCTAGTCTCTTCAGTGACAAAATGCAACAAGTCCTTTATTCTTCGAATTTATCTAATTTTTCATTATCAATTATAGACAAAGTGTGTAGAGGTGTTTGCTGCCCACAGGTGGTCTGAGAAGTGATGGTGAGAGTTTCCATCTCTTTGTGAAGATTCTGTGAAATCAGTGGAAGAATGAATTTGTGTTCAAACTCCACTGTAACTGCCCAGGGACATGCTGTTTTCCTGTAATGAACAGGGTTTTTTCTGACAGACTGTTGGTATCCATCTCTGGATGGAACCAGTGGGGTGGAACTCTGCATACCCAAGCTTACATTACAGTAATTTTTTTTCAGTTGCATCCTGTCTGTGAAAACTGATTTTGAGTGAGTCATTTAACTTCCACTGTACTGATTCATGCTTGAAAAGGATGACCTTGGCTTTGTAGACAGAAGTATCCGAGGAGAATTGAAGAGAGAATTTGACAGATATTCTGAAAATAGTGCGAAGGTGCTCAATGGGAAAATACCAGGAGACTGAGGTATAACTAAAATATTTTCTTATCCTCTCCATTGCTAGCCACTAGATTTAGCACTTGAGAGAAGCTGGGCTAGCTCTGAGAATAAAATCTAAGTTATCCATTAAGACATGATCTTGATAATTTCTCAGAATTTACAACTTCAGAAGGCAGCTCTATGTACATGTCCTTGTGTTTTTGATAGGTCCTTGCCTGCTTCATTTCACTGCCTCTGTCTCAGGGACCTGGACTAACTGTAAATTCTCCAATGCCATAGGCATCATTTCACTGTGCCTTGTTAAAAAAAAAATATTCTGTTGGCTTTGATTTTAAATCAGGCTCTCACTGTGCCCTAGTCGAGCTTGGCATGCAATGCCAATCTGAGGCATGCAACTTGGAGGAAAACATAGCAACACTGTGAGAGTAGGAATTCAATTTAGGAAGTCCCATGTGGGATTGCCTCTGGACTTTTGTCATCTGCAGCATTGCCCTTCAGCTTCTAAAGGACTAACCTGAATCTAACAGCCACACAGATGGCTAAAGGTGATTTCTGGGATATTAGTATATTATTTTCCAATAAAAAATCAGACAGCATCAAAAGAAGCCGATCAATAGCTAATTCTATTGCACATAGTCTTGTGCTCTTAATGTCCTTTTTCCAGATAGGATTTTACAACAAAGAATTGTTGCTGGAATCTCTTTAAGTGCATGACAGATGCATTTCCTTCCTTAAGTACTTTTGGTCTTGACTACAGTTATGGTGGTGAGGAGACTAAGCATTCGTGTTCTGTTTCACATGTAACTGTATAGGACAGTGTCTTTCTCATGGGACAGGGGCAAGATATGGTATGAAACAGACACAGGTGCTGTGAATCACTGTAAGTTTTTGTAGGTATTCTCATCCAGAGGGAGTTTCCAGAGAATAACGCTGTATTGTGAATATATTTTCTGAGACTAGCAGGGAAGCTGAAGATCCTTAGAGTCCCTTTTCTGTTCCTCTCCTCCCTAACTTTAATATCATGCTTCATGTTTTTCTTCCTAAGCAAGAGATGAATCGTAAGTCAAGTGAGTAGAAGTTTCACAGGAGAGGAAAAATTGTGCGAGTCTGAGTGGAAAATGGCTAGACTTTGGTTACTAGGACTGCTGTGCAGGTAGTTGACTTCATATGGAAAACCTGCCAATGATTACTTTATGTATCAAGAAGGAAAGTTGTTATTGTGAAAAGGGCTATCCCAGGCTAAACATTTTACAGTTTTACAAAAACTCAGATGAGTTCTATTTGGACACTGAGATCCTTATGCATTCACCCAGGGAGCCCAAATCTGAAGCCTGAGGCTGGAGCATGGCTTGCAGATTGTACACAAATGTCTGGTATGGGTTCCAGTAGACTGTGTGTGCATATGCCACTGTGGGGAAATGCATGAGCACAGCAAATTCACTGTCCCTGACTTGTCTTCTTGTAAACAGATATTGTACACAGTGGCTTCAGTGTCTTAAACTGCTCTATGTATATAATGTTGCTTTCTTCATTGGAAAGCTATCAGGAGTGATATTCTGCAGTTAATATATTTTTCTTTTTCCGCCCATATTCCTTTTCTTTTCATTTTTTGGCTACTCTGTTCTAAAATAAGTTAGTCCCTCTGCAAGAAACAAGCACAAGAAAAAAGAGGCAGAAGTTATTTGTGCTCTTCAGAGCTGTCTTTTTCTTTTTACTATTTGTTGTTGTTTAACCTCAACAGGCAGCTAAGCCCTACCCAGCCCCTTGCTCATTCAGCCTCGCAGCAGGATGGGAGAGAGAATCAGAAGGGTGAAAGTGAGAAAACTCATGGGTTGAGATAAAGACAGTTTAAAAGGTAAAGCAAAAGCTGTGCACACAAGCAAAGCCAGCCAAAGAATTAATTCCCTACTTCCTGGGGGCAGGCAGGTGTTCAGCCATCCCCAGGAGGGCAGGGCCCCCTCATGGGTAACAGTGACTTTGGAAGACAAATGCCATCAGTCCAAACGCCCCCCCACTTTTTGTTCCCTGCAGGTCTGTATGCTGAGCATGATACCTTATGATCTGAAATATCCCTTGGGTCAGTTGGGGTCAGCTGTCCCTGCTGTGTCCCCTCCCAACTCCTTGTACACCCCCAGCCTCCTCACTGGTGGGATTGGGCTCTGAGGCAGAAAAGTCCCTGGCTCTGATTAAGCACTGCTCAGCAATAATGAAAGGATCCCTGTGTTATCAACATTACTCTTGTCCTAGATCCAAAACATGCACTGCAAAATCTACTATAAAGAAATTTAACTCTATTCCAGCCAAAACCTGCACACAATTGAAATTGATTTCCTTCTTTTCCATCTTTCCATCACTGAAAACTCTCTAAATGGTGGGAAGGGGATACTGTCTCTTCAAATACTGAATTCAGTGGAACTTGGTACATCTTTGGCTGATTGTGATCTTTCTAAAATAAAGAAAATTGTTCTCAAACTTGTAGTATTTTGGCTGCTATCAGAAATCAGAATATGAAAAAGTAAAAATTTTAATACTCAAATTTCTAGTAACTTCTATTGAATTCTTCTGGGATTTCAAAATATGCATTTGATTTGAAAATTTCAATGCAAACTCCCATAGTAGGTTTATTATGCAAGGTTTGGAAGATCCTTGTCCCTCTGCTCTTTCTTACAGCAGAAGTATGTATTTCACTGAGGAAATTTCTTTAAATAAGCAGAGCAAGAAAGTTCTTTGGAAGTCTGGAGAATAAAGGATTCGTACCTACTGCTATTTTTTTCCACTTCAAAACTTGACAGTGATTAATCATAAAGCATTGCAAACAAAGGTGTATTATTATTTTAGCAGTAGGCATTTGCCAAAGATTTTGTTTTAGGATCAGCACTATTATTTGTGCATTACACTGAACAATGAGTGATTGCAGCATCTCTCCAGTCCTTGCTTGCATTGTTATCTCTGTTTGTCTTCTGTGTTATCTTCTTTTTTTTTATCCTCACTTGCTACTTTTGTCAAATAATATAGAATGGGTTTTTAGTTACTGCAAGGTGGAGTTTCTTTCTCATGAGTCCATAGGGCTCATCATATATCTTTATTCAAGATATAATTCGGAGTAACTTTAAGTACCTTCATTTTTCCCATTACATCTTTTGGCAGATTTGATGGGCAATACATTTCAGAATTAATTAATTTTGAAAACATGTATTTCTGCATTTTTCTATTATAAGGTGTGAGATAGAAGTGCTCCGTGAATAATAGATTTTTGTCTGGTATAGCTTTTGATAGCTTTTGGGAAAAAAAAAAAAACATAATGGAGGATGCTTAAAAATGTTACATGTGATGAATTGTCTCAAATTACTGAAACCATGTGACCGGACGAGTAGTGTGGACAGAGGAAAATCCTTCAGGCTCTTGATGAGACAGTTTGTTGATCAAAAGTCTATGTGGAGGAGACTAGATGCACACTGAAATAGGCTTTTATTTCATCTTGTATTAACAGCATAATAGTGTCCACTGTTGTGCAATGCTCATAAAAGCAGTTTTGTACTTGGTGACTACATTTTTTGTGTCATTGTTGGCGTGTTTTTTGTCTCGTTCTCTACAAAATGTGGTGGATCTATCAAATCTTGTATTAGGAGGGGGTGAGATGCAGACATCTTTTGTCAGTTACTGTATACCATGAATACATAATCTATGACAAAGCAACCACTTCCTTCCATTTCTTTTATAGCTAATGATGATTTACTGTAGCACAAGTATTATTTGCATGGAAAGAGTTAGATCTGGGGTATTGTAATAGTAAAACATTAAAATCAGATGGAAATAAACCTATAGAGTACTTGCAAGTTTTCATCTCTGGTAGAACAAAGAAGGGTGCTGCTCTGTGGCAAGGATTAAACTGTGGTCCAACCACCCTCCTAGTATTTGGTCTGTTTTCTATGTCTTAAGCCTTTGATAGCTACATTAGTAGAGGTATCTAGATTTCTGTATTATACTAGTGTTAATTCCGAACAGAGTTGCATTCATTCATCTGATGTCACTGAGCGGCTTGGCTGGCGTTGAGTGAGATCCATATATTCTAGCTGACACTTTCCAAATTTGGACTAGGAGAGCAAAACCTCTTCTTCCCACTGGCTGCCGTTCTTTCCAGGGGATTTTACATTAGCTGTGCGCTTTCATGGAAAGAGCAGGTTTTCCTGTTTCTCCCTGCATGGATAGCAGCTTTCTTGTCATGTTTTTTCAACTTTGATGTTAGGTAGAGCCTTTGTTCCTTTCACGGTGTTAGTGAAAATGAAGCCATGTTTCTAGCATCTGAAAAAAGGATAGGTAGGCTTAAATCCTGTCCTAGTGCAACTATTGACAGACTACATAACATTTGATTCTGTTTGCTGGTCCTTTCCCAATAAGGCAAGTGCGTCCCCACTGTTACAGAAATAGTGATCTGAATCAGATAACTCATCAGACCTCCTATCCAGAAACCTTAGTATATGTCTGTGGTATCATTTACAAGGTAGGATTAATTCAGAAGATTGATTTGATATTTGTGTCCTCAAACAAAAAGCAGATGTGAGTAATTAGATATTCAATAAAAGTAAACACTGCTGTATTTCTGCAATTTATTTTATGTGTTAAGGAAACTTTCCTGTCTGGCCATCCCGGAGCCTCTCTGGCAGTCACTCCCAGACCACCTGAGCTGGGTATGAAACGCCTTCACAGCAGGCAGCTCCAGTGAATGCCCTGCTTCACTCCCTATGCTCTCTCCACAGTCAGACAAGGTTTCCTTGCCTTTATACTTGGAGTACCCAGTCACCTGGCAGTGACACAGGTCCCCATGCCCTTTGTTGTGCAAAAGGCTGGCACCAGCTCAGTGTCTCTTGCCTCAGGCTCCTGCACCCCAGAGCTCAACCTGCAGCTCTCACTGCAGCTGCTCACCAAGCCACCTGCACTGATGCACGTGCATAGTATCTTTTGTCCAAGAACAGGCACGAATCTTTTCAGCATTTATTATACTCTAGAATTAAAACCATTTCAGTGCTTTTACTCTTTTCCCAATGTTTCTACATTGTTGTTACATGCCTTAAAGCAGACTGACACTGCAACTGTGTTCAGTTTGCAATCCCTCTTTGATTGCATGTATAGATCTTCGGAACACTTTTGAGCTGCTTCCTTCAGCTATAAATTCAGAGACTTATTGAAGCTATCTGAGGATGTCTCAGATGAGATTAGTAATTTTTGACCCAGTGCTTTTTTTTCTCTAGACCTTTATGAATTCAGTTAATCTTTTATCCCAACATACTTCAAGAAATGACCAATTAGCTGATCTGCTCACTCCTGAACTTTTTCTCAAGAGATATTTTGCCACTTGTTATTAAATGCATAGAGACAGAAGGCTCTTGGTATTAAATGCATGGAGACAGTGCGGCAAAATTTCTTAAAGCTACAGGAGCTATGTGGCCAACACACAGAATTCAGTTACATTTTTAAAATTAGGTAGGCTTCTGTAAGTTTATATACATGGACAGCTGCAGAGTCAGTAACTCTTTCATTTTACTGCTGTGTTACAGAAGAAGTATTGCTGATTCTTAATATCACTGTATTTTCAACTGATGTAAAGAAACATAAAGACCTGAAGCAATATATAAGACTTAGCTTTATTCTCTCAATTTTTTATTACTCACAGTGGTGAGAAGTCAGCAGATAAAGTTCCTTAATATTTTTAGATCCTAATGGTGTTTTTACCCAAGTGTCCAGCTCTTAAAGAACTTTGAAGTCAGATAAAGAGAGTTACGTACTAACATCAAAACAGATACATAAAAATATACAATTTTGAAAATGTAACTTGCAGCCTAGATACTTAATGAAATAAAGCCAGTCTTCCTAATTTTTAATATAACTTGACCACAAAACTTAATAATGTCCAATTTGTTGAGTTTGGAAGAATGAGGGAGGTGGATGTCTGTTTTTGATGAAAGAGGTATAACCAGACTGGAGCTGTTTACAAACTGAAGTTAGAAATATTAAAAATTAAACTGATAAAGAGGGAATTTTTTTCATTAAATATAATTATAAATAATTTGAGGAACTTCTACAGCGGCATGGTAATACTGTCCCTGCCCGGCTCTGTGGGGTCCCATGTGCACCCACAGACGCGCGGGTGGGTTCAGTATCACAGTCGGTAGCAAAGAGTGGAGAAGGGTGCTTGCGTGCGTTCCGGCAGGAGCATTTATTGCTTCTACACTGCCGAAGGGTGCAGGAGCAAATACGAACATAATCCCGAAACTCACTGTTTTATCTGGGGCCAGGGAAAAGGCGGGACTAGGGAACGGGGACCAATGGGGAAGCTCTGGGGGAGTGACAAGGGGTACAGGCTAACAGCCAACCAGGGAATTCAAACTGGGATAGATTAACCTAACAGAATAATTCGTCCTGGGAGAAGCCTTTCTGGTCACCCTAACATAATGTATGTTCACCGGCCACCACAGCATGGGACACCCTTCATGCCTTAAAATGCCTATTTTTTAAACTATGTACACTTCAGCTCACATGGAAACCATTTGATCCAGACATTACAGGGTAGCATTATATGACTCACTACACTTGGAACCACTCAGAAACTGTACTTCCATTACATTGAAAACTCTGATATGAAAAAAAAAAAACCCAACAAAAAACCAAACATATATTGAAATTTGTTTTGTGAAATTTCAGAAATACACAGAGAAAATAAAACAAGTATTATTTACTTTGTCTCAGTAGTGCTGACATGTTATTTTGTACTGAGTTAAAAAAAGAACCCAAGTAACAAATCCTCATACTGTTCATTTGAAATAATAAAAAAAAAAATCCCATTTTATCTTAATGTTTTAATATTGCTCAGATAAGAAATCCAACCACTATGTCATTTCATCCTTTAAAACATTCGTGGATAGCCCACTGTATCCATGTGCATCTCTGTTTTGTTGTAGGAGACTGTGAATCTATATCATATTTACTTTCCAGGCATTAGATTTACCTACAAGATTCCCCATCAGAAGTGATCCCTTCTTGATTTTCATTGCAATTTTGTGCATATAATTTCATGTTGGGAAAACCACAGAATTATCTTTTTCCAGTTTCAGAAAAAGAATTAGCTGACAGTTCTTTTTTGAGGCCATTTTTTTGAATTTCCAAATTGAGGCTTGTTTTGAATGTCACACTCAAGCTCTAACATCACTAGTCAAACTCAGACTTATCTTCATTAAAGTAATTCTTTATATGCAAACTGTTTTGGTACTTCAAATTATGAGAAAATAAATATTGGATGAATAAAGAGAACATAATCTAAATAACACATAATTTTAAGAATGATTTATTGATATTGAACTTTTGGGTTGCAAAAATACATGAAGAAAGATAAAAATTGATTTTGCTACTTGAAGATAGCAAAAAGAAGAAGGGATTTTTTTTTTTTTTGAATACAAGAAAACTGTGATTATTTTAATACCACAAAGAAGAAAAATGTCTTTACAAAGCAAAGAAGTTTCAGGATGAGAACATTAATTACAGCTGCTATTTTTCATAGACTGCATGATTAAAAGTTGGGTTCCCTGCCTGTGTACAGCATTTCAGTTCAAAGGATGTGACTGAATGCAATCCCTGAACACCATGATAGCATTAAATAGCATGTAAGGGAGAAGTAGAACAGCAGCCTACTATTAAAACCAGGCAACCCAGGACAACTTAACTGAAAGTCTTTTATACCACTGGTAAAATATTTAGAATAAAAAAGATGGCGAATGGAATAAAAACTGATAAAGAGGCCTCCCGGGAACAAAGTATTCTAAAAGAAGAAAGCCTATATTTATTTAGAAATAAATGTTTAAACAAAATTCAGTCCTTCTTCTGGTGGATTTTCTTTTCCTGCCTAAACATGTTTATAAAGAATGCTGTAAGCTTCTCTGTCATCTTCATGATCTTCTAGGAACCATTGTGGATTGTGACTTGGGACCTACACTTGGAGGCAAACCGATGATTTTTATGCCTGACCCTTCTCTGGAATTTCTTTGAATTGGCTGTTAGCATCTCAACTCCCCAGAATATCAAACCCAAATCTGTGCAACAAGTCAGGCCCATTAACATGGGGAATTGTAGAGAAATGGAGGAAAGAATTAGGACCATATTCAAGCAAATTTACTTTTAGAGGAAAAAGCTTTAGGTAACCACATGCCAGCCTTTGAGTTCATGCTATTACTTTTATATAAGTCAGAACTGATGTTACTTTAAAAGCAAAATTTGAAAATATTTTAGAATGTATGAAATTTCTTTTCATAACCTAGGTTTCCCAGATCTTTAGAAAAGAAAAAAAACCCCAAAAATATTGAGGGTCTCCTTTTGTCTTTAAGGATGTACCTGGCATGTAGCCAGAAAACAGAAAATAGCAGTGTATTTCTTTCCTCATATTATGCCTCTTCAAGTTCTAAATCTGCAAGTAGCAACAATGTTTCCCCAGAGGGAAATATTTATACCCACTGTGATGATAAAAAGACATAGCTGTAAGCATTGCAACAGCTGGCCAGTAAATGTAAGTGGAGGCCTATTTCAATTACATTGTTTTGGCCACAGACTGTTGTGCAGTTTGACTGGACATCCCATATCCTTTATGAAGTAACTGTACAAGGAGTGACTGTGGAGAGGAAACATCCTCTCTCACAACCTCCCAGGATTCATTCTTTTCAGTATTTTTTTTGGGAGGCTAGGTGATTTTTACCCATTCATGAACATCTCCACTACAGATTTTTCTTTTAGCCTCTCACTGTCAAGACTGTGAAAGTTGTCTGTCATTTACACAAATAGCACTAAAAATCAAAGGATAAAAAATGTGTTGTTTGTAGGTTGGTTTTTTTTTTTTTTTCAAATCTGAAAAAAAATCTGTAGGTTTGAAAATGGTGGGAATAATCTTTGCAGCGATTTTCCATCCGATGCTGGTGTTAACAGAATCCAAAGTGCTACATTTGGAAATGTTTCTTCTGGGGGAAAAAAAAATTAAGGAAAATATTTTACTTTTCAGAATGAAAATACAAAATATCAGATCTCTCTTGCTTCATGTCACCTTAGAAACTGACTCTGATGACTGAAGCCAGTAGCCAGTGGTCTCACATAGCGGCAGAGTTGGTTTATTCTCTTCCTTTTATATTTTAGAATAAGCATCTGCTTCGACCAGAGTGTAAGGATCTGTGTGAGCACATGTGCTTGTGAAATATGCCTGGCTGTATGCCTGTGAATACATGTAGGAATGTGAAAAACAGGTTCAAAAGGAATGGGTGAGTTGCATTTATGAGAATGTTGTGTGTTCATTCATGGTCTTGCTTAATTTTTTCTAATTTTTTTTTTTTTCAAAAGAATTAATAAATGTAAGACCCAACAATAAACTCTTTGCTAAAAAGCCTTTTCTAAAATGCTATAATAAACAAGAGAGACCTTGATCTCCTAACAGCTGTTATTTTTGAGTAGAAAAGCTCATAATTGTACCTGACATATTAGTGAAAAAGCATCACCAACCTGCTTGTGCAACAAAAAAAATCTTATCCATTAATATTAAGGGAATTTGAGGAGATGCAGTTTTACTTAAGTAGAGGAAATAAGACACCAATATATGGGTTTGAAATGCAGAACATTTTTGTCTGTTCAAAGGTTATAACAAAATCTCTCATATTCCATTATATTTAAGTGTATTAGATACCAAGTGCCACTTTTGTCAATTCAAAGTAAATTACTGTTTATATTACTTATTTTTTAAAATTATTTTCTTTCTATTACCTTACATCAAAAAGTACTGCCACTATTGGCTGAAGAATGAATTGCCTTTGCAGAAGTAAGTCCGTGAATTTTTTGCTGAGGTATTTGGTGATCTTCTGGGAAATGAAAAGCCACAAGAATTTAGTTTATTTTCATAGTGCAGTTAGTTTGTGACTTCAACAAAAGAGGTACACTGGAATGGGATTTTATTCAAGCAGATTTGGACATGAATAGCAGCAAGATGCTGTGGCATTGGCTTTGGTGGAAGCACAGAGCATACTGAGTGCTCAGATTCTTACTCATTAAGCTAAGCTACCCTGAGGTCCGTGTAGCGGCATCAGAGAGAGTACCATTTCTTGGGGTAGTTAAGTAAAGGTAGCTCGGGAGGCTGCATTGCGTGGCTGCATTGAGACCTCCCAGCAGCACCACTTTGGCATTAAAGAGACGTTTAATTTTGAACAATTATTGCTTGAGAAACTCTATCTTCAGCTTGTAATTATATCTTCCTAGGTGTCACTCCCTGTTGACTCATATTCAAGAAAGTTATTCTTAAGGGAATCTAGGGAGTCACAAGAGGATAGCAGCTTGGTTTTAGTTTAAATAATAATTGCTAAAAATGACTGATTATCAACATCCGTAAAAGTCCCATGCAGAACAGTCACTTACCTTATTTTTCTTTAACTTTCTGATTTCTTACCATCCAAATTTGAGAAATAATGAACTCTCTGCTTAAAAAGAATGTCTTGATGGATTCATTAAGTGACAAAACTGTTCTGATTTTTGTCAACAGAACTTGAGTTTGGAGCATCTTGTAGTTTTTAGTATCTTCAATAATCTTCATACTGATCTAGGTTCCTGGCAATTGGAACAGCCTTTCCGTATAACCGGGTCTAAATTTTCTAGACTTTCAATATAACAAGTAGAAGGACTAGAAGAGGAGGAGAAATGCAGTTGTGTGTTTTTCCTTATGTCCTTCTGTGTCATGTCATATTGTCAGAAGTGTGCGGTCTTCTGTCACACAGAGGCTCTGTCTGCCTGCAGCAGCACCCCGTGGGTCTCACAGGGGTTTCTTGCTGAGGCTTCTTCTGAGTCTCTGACATCTGTTTCCCTACTTGGAATAAGAACTTATCTCTCTTCACGTATTTCTGTCATGTCTTCTGGAAACTATCCACGGACTTACATTAAAATTTTGTTGGCCTGATGACCAGTGGCATATAACTCATAGTAAAAAAAGGACATGTGTCCAAGGACTTGAAGGCAGCTGAGAAATTCCTGCCAGGTAGGACTGGATCCCATGTATGGCCTGGCTATTTGTCTTGAGCTTTTTCAGGAACAATGTGATTTGTGATGAAGATCTCATGAAAAAATCAACTTGCAATGCTGTATACTGAGTCAGGTGAGGGACACCTCCTTATGCTAACAAACAGGTAGTCAAAATGCATAACTTGATCCCTTCCCCGTTACAACGCTAAGGCTATTTATATTTATGTGGGGAAATAGTTTGGAGGGTAAACTGGTTCTTAGTGTGTAATCGTGGTCCCAGCAGCGATCACTTGAACTGAAAACTGTCTTCAACTTGTCGCTGCTACGTCCGAGGTGCATAAAGAAAACGACACAGAATCCAGGCTCATGAACAGTGGAAGCCGAAGCTTTTCTTTAATAATTTCTGACTACTATATAGGATAGATCGCAAAAAGTGTGTTGAGTGGCAATAGGTAATTGGTTCCTCGGCCATCCACCCCTTGAGAGGATTGGCCAAGTTTTAAGATACCTATTCCAAAATATTTTCAAAGTCGAAGCCATAACAACCTTGCAAAACAACTTGCGAGTGCAGGAAGTTTATGAAACTGTGACCTTGTTTAAAATAGTTTACATAGGAAAGACAGTCTTCTCACAGAATATTGAGAAAAGGCTGAAGAATTTCTCTGCTTCTAGCTTTTTAGCACCTACATTCCACTTTCTTGATACAAGAACAATGACCATTCTTGTGTATCCTACTTAGCTGATCCGTAATACAGTGCTGAATCCTACCTGGGGTGGGAGAAAATTCAGTCCTTGTATTTGCATTGAGCTTCATCATTCAGTCTTTTTTTCAGAAAATTAATTTTTTTGTTCAAGTTTTCTACCAAGTCCAAATTGGTAGAAATTCTATTTTCCAAATTGGTAGAAATTCTATTTTCCAAATACACTTTCAACATCTTCTGACACACAGCTTCACATAGTTGAGTATTTAACAGTTTACAATCAGCATGCCGTCTTGTGACTTCAAAACCCACACAAGCAAAAATTAGTATTTATTATTATAAGTATTATTATGTTTACTTACCAAAATTATACGGGTACTACATATCCATATTTTTTCCATTCATCTCATTGTTGTGAGACCACCTAAAAAAGGTTTGTTTATCCATTGTACTAACAATATCTTCAAAATCTCACTTTTTTGGTTTGGTTTGGTTTGGTTTGGTTTGGTTTGGTTTGGTTTGGTTTGGTTTGGTTTGTTTGTTTGTTTGTTTGTTTAGTGATAACCTGTTTCCCACAAGCTGTGTTATACAGAGTACCTGTAAG
The DNA here is from genome assembly GCA_013397865.1 of Struthidea cinerea. Classification (NCBI taxonomy): domain Eukaryota; kingdom Metazoa; phylum Chordata; class Aves; order Passeriformes; family Corcoracidae; genus Struthidea; species Struthidea cinerea. The sequence continues at coordinate 688,453 of VZTI01010898.1, forward strand.
CAAAGCAAGCCTAGCCTGGAACAATTTTTTTAAGATGTGATTTTTATCTCAACAGAGATAAAAACATGTTGTTGTAGACCCGGTCTGGTTATGTCTCTGTTTTTAAAAGCAGATGAATTTCCAGCTGTAACCATGGTGCAGAGTGGCTGGACTGAGCCGCTTATCAGGAGTCATGAGCCTGATTTCCAGCTCCCACCTCTGCTCTCCTTGTCTTTATCATCCCTTTGCCCCAGGTGCTGGGTATGGCACTTCATAGCTGCTGGACAGAAGACAAATGGATACTTGTCACCACTGACACAAGGTAGTTCGTATTAACTGTTTTATTTCTCCAATCAAGGTCTGGGCTGGCTGAGGACAACCTTGGCTTTACAAATCTGAAAACAGGTAAAATAGGTTTAGCAGAATTTGGTGGTAAGACTCATTTTCCTCCACAGTAGCTGAAGAACTACTTTCTTTCAGTGCCCCCTTAATGTCTTTGAAATGTGTGATAGATGCAAACTCTTAATTTCATCTTCTGTGTCATATATGAGTTAGGGAATGGATGCAATAGCAGTGGGTAAAATTACTGATGTCTGTTTGTAGTAGCTACCTGAAATGAGTCTGGCTGGCTGAGTCCCTTCTTTATCGCACTGACAGCTTTTAGTTCAGTGCTCTCTGAAGCCTCATCATAGGTCCTTTTAATTGATGGGGCTTAAACATATAATTTTCTTTTCAGTAAGAGGAAAGTTAGCTCTCATTTCCTTATACAAATGTTAGATTTATCATCATTTTAGCCCAGGGAAATTTAGACTTATGCCTTTTTTTTTAAGTACATCTCCAGACAATGAAGGATTTTAGAAACCAGCAACGGAGACAGGCAGTCATCAAGCCAAATCAGTCAGAAATGCTGACGGAGTGAAACACTATTTGTTCTTATAATTCAGAGCCATAAATTCTCTGGAGACCTTAGATATCTGAACCATCTGCCCTTTGGCACCTCTGCAGCAAATGGTAAATCCATTGGTATCACGTATGAGACATCTGTTCTCAAACCCTATTTATTCTTAATTTGGGGAAATCTCTCTTTTGTTCATACTTCATAAGATTAATCCTAACTACTGGCCTTAAACTTGTCCTTGTAGTACCTCTGCTACCTATTTTGGAGGAATAATTATTCCTTATTTAGTTTGCTGGCTGATAGGAATCCTTTTCCTGGGCACTTCTCTCTCTCTGTGTCTGGGCACATAGCCCAGGCTGTAGATTTCAAAGGCAGCAGAGTGCCAAGAGGTTAGACACTGTAATGTTGTGAATACCTTTGTGGATCTAGCAATTCATCATTAGCTGAAAATTGATGTTTGAGCAACAGTTGTATATGCAATATATAGGTAAGGATGTGTACAAAGTGTTTTGTGTGTGGGAGATAGCCTACACAATTAATTATAAATGTAGCAGCAAGGCTGAAGTACATTTTATTTTGTTCCTAGTAGTACTTAACACATTCTTCAATGCAGAGATGCCAAGATACACAGTACAGTCATGACTGAACTAGCAGCTGCAATGATGGAATGGTGTTTCTTCTACACTGCTTTCACTGAAAATAGCCTTTTTAGATACTGCAGTTCTTCATTGCTTGATATCCATTTCACACAGATTGTAGATGGATGTATGTAGTTTATTATATGCATTTTGTAATATTTACATTTGAGTTTTATGTGGTTAGAATGATTTTTTTTCCTTAAGGGTCATTGCATGAATAGAAGTAGTTGAAAAATGCACTTACAAAATATATGAGGTAACAAATTATTCCTTTATATCATTTTTAGGATCTGTTTTACTTTTTGTGCTGAATGACTTTGGGGACAGCTGAGAGCTTCGCATTTTTTTCAAGTGTTTCTTTTTTTAACAGTGAATTGCTGATTGTTAAATTTACAGGATATCTGCTGAATATTTCTCTTACTTTTCAGCCCTGGTACTCGAGAAAAAAAGTAAAGGACTTTGAAATGTCTATAACTATAGCCTAATATCAGCTTAGATAATTGGTTAAAGCTTTTCACAGTAAAGTGTCCATTTTTTCATTCCTGGATTTTCAAAAATACCTGGTAAATACAAGGATCATCAGCTATAAAGTCTTATTTGTTGTTATTGGCGTATTAGTTGTCCATCATGGGGAGCCAGGATATTAGTAAAAATGTGAAGAAATTTGTTGCCATAAAAAGTTTCTGTATTCCATTTTATAGCAGATAAGTGTAAATTACTTATGTTACATTTTTGCACTATTTATGGATGGTAAAGACCTATATACAAAAAAAATTTTGTTAAAAATGGCAGGTATTCTGACTTGCAAATATTATTTCTTTTGTGTAAATCAGAGAAGAATTCAGGACAAGCCTGCACTCTAGAATGAATTTCTTAATCGAATGAAATAATAATGTCACATCCCAAGTAATTGATGCGTAACTGAAAAAGGTGATATGCTTGCCTTTGACTAAAACTGGGTGATGTAATTTGAAAGTTGTTATTTTTACACTTGCAGTTGATAATTCCGTGCTTCATTTATGCCTTGTCCGAACTTGCGTCAAACTTAGGATCTGCCTGTGCAGGGAGATATTGAAGCCAATGAGATTCTGCAAAGGCAGCGCAAAATCTGATAATGAATTCACACCATTTTTAAAATATTACATAGAATAGAGTAGAATAGAATAGAATAGAATAGAATAGAATAGAATAGAATAGAATAGGAGTATTTCAGTTGGAAGGGACCTATTATGATCGTGTAGTCCAACTGCCCGACCGAATCAAGGCTAACCAAAAAGTTAAAGCAGGTCATGAAGGGCATTTTCCAAGTACCTTTTAATCACTGACAGTTTTGGGGCAGCTTTGAACCATTCCTACTAATTTTTTGAGTAAAATAAAGAAAAACACCTTCAGAAATACCTTCATTTTGCATCTTTTGCTTAAAGATTAAATTCATTAAGAAATCTTACGCAAAGGACCTTGATAACACCATCACGTAGATCTACATGCCAAGCTTCACCTGGCTGGACCCTTGTTGTTCAAATCCTATCACTGAGGTGTGCATCAACCTAATTTGTGAAGTACTTTGGAAAAACAGAATTCTAACATTTTAATAGGAGGGACAAGATGGATGAGAAAGTTGGAAAGCCTCCCCATATACAACATAGCCATCTAACTTTAACTTCAGTTGACTAAGTACATTTAATGCAAAGAAATGTATGTGCCTCAAATGATCTTATACATCAGAAGATTAATACCAGCATTCATTAAAAATAGATCTCTTTTAAAACACATTCACACTGAAAACAATCTCCAGTGTAGAAGTATTTAGATGTAGAGATGCAAAATGTACAATTTGCTTGCCTTTGTCTAGTAACATGTCACTTTTTGTCAGAGCTAAATATTTTCTCATTTTCTTAATTTTCTGAGTTATTTATTATCCCCACAATAGGCTCTTATACTTGGAATAACAGCATTCAAGAGTAAACATTGGTGGGTGTTAAATGTAGTTACGAGAATCAGGCAATAGTTCTTAGAGAAAAAATAATTAAAATAAGCAAATCAGCAAACAGTCAGATCACCTATGGTATAGGAAGCGGGTAGGAATATGGACTCAGTGATTCATGAAACAGGCTCAAGGAATTTTTCTCTTGCATGCTCAAACATAGATAACAGTGTTGTAATTGGGGAGTAGAGATTCCCCTGAAATGGTCTATGAAAGCTGATAGAAATCACTAACTTTCTGTAGAAATTGGCCCTTTTTACTTAACAGGTAAAATATAAAGATTTCAATTAGTACCGTCTGTCAGGAAGAAATATAAATATAATCTCTGAGTTTGTGTTCATTTCCTGATTAGTAATTTAGAATATTCAATGACAACTTCTTAAATAATTAAGACAACTCAATTAAGAGTGTCATAATAACAATTAAAAGTGATCTGTGTGTATTCATTCATAAGAGAACAGTGCAAATGCTCTGCTACAAACTCTCTGCTGACAAAGCAGAGGTGTGTGACGGTACCTGATACCGAAGAGCCGCATTACGAACATAAGATATCTGTAAAAGTGTGGATCCATGGTTCAGTGCAATGTTGGGTTCTCAGTCGGCATAGATTCGATAGGTCTGGAAAACTCAGTCCAGTTGCGCCAGAGAGTGGTGCTTGACAACAGGCCTCAGAAGGTTTTTTAAAAATGTATTTAAAATATAAAGTAACAGGTAATTGTGTTGTAGTCTTTAATGCAGCATTAAGTGTGTAAGCCTGTACAGACCATATTTCAAACACATAGATAATGTTACTTTTGGCCCTGCTGTTGTATCTCAGATCAACACCTTGCTTTCTCTGCTTGCCTGGTTAGCTAAGAATTATTTGAAATGTGGGTATTTACTGTGTTAAAATTCCTTTTTTATCCGTTTAATTTTTCCTAGGAGGTGTTTGCATTGCTCAGTCACTCAAAATCCCTCGGGAACCAAGACCAGGAGAATTTGAAAAGATCATTAAGCGCTTGTTGGAAACTCCAAATGCTCGAGCAGTGATCATGTTTGCGAACGAAGATGACATTAGGTGCCTGTTTCCTAATTTTGTGTTTTGAAGACGCTCCTCTTCACAAAGATGCTTGGTTGGCTGGTGGAAAATAGACTAACAAAGAGCTTTCAGATTCAATCCTATGTAAAAATTCTTGGAAATCTGATGATAAGCAATTGAGTTGTAGAAATTACAGAGGATGATGGTCCTTTGTTCTGTGTAATTCTAGACTGCCCCTTACTCCTAAGAGTGCAGTGCCAATAGATTTTTATTTGGTGACTGAAAAGGAAGAAACCAATAAGAATGCTAGAAAAATATGGCTAAAGATAAAATAAATTAGCTTGTATATTACTGTATCTTGAATTCTTTACAGCTGCTGTTGAATATGCTTTAGACTGTGAAAACTGCAGATTAATTTGTTAGTGTAAGATTACTTGTGCATAACCAAAAGAAATGCTGGGGTTTCTCAGGTTCTTTGTAAATGCAATTTGTTTACTTGGTCATTTGTTACTTGTTTGCAGGAGAGTACTGGAAGCAGCCAAAAAAGCTAATCAGTCTGGACATTTCCTCTGGATTGGCTCGGACAGCTGGGGGTCAAAAATTTCACCAGTCCAGCAGCAGGAGGAGATTGCGGAAGGAGCAGTAACCATTCTACCCAAAAGAACGTCCATAGATGGTAAGGACACAAGTTGCACAAACCTTTCATCTTCTGTCTAAGTCCAAGTACTGTAGGTCTCTTGAAAAATAATTAAAATATCATGTAGTCCTTGATTGCAGGGAATTCAGGAAAAGCTTTCTGACCAAGTTACCTGAGTTGGCCTGATCCAACAATAATTTAATATATCTATTGAGATGAGGAGATGCTGAATCTGCAACCAGGCAATCTTGTAATTGTCTAATAATGATGACACTTGGGATTGAGAGCTTCTTAACCATAGCCTACTCATTCTTTGGGGCAAATAAGGACAGTATTGGATGGATGATAATGAATCAGATTATACTCTGGGGAGGAGACTGGTCTGTGTCCTGCTTTCGTCTTCAAAACTTGCTTTAAGAAGCCACTCTATTAAGAAAGATTCTGACTTGGTGGATGAAGTGGAAGTTGATTTGAAGCACTTTATTCCTGTGAGGGTACTGGCTATAGTAACACCTCTTAGTGTCTGGGTAAGTGTGCTAAACTGGTAATTGATTAGGAAAAATAAGCACTATTGATGTTACATGGAGAATTTAGCCACAGGGAAATACTTGTAAGGAGCTAATGTAGATGGGATGTGTTAATCATGATTTCATTATGACTGCTGGATTGCAGTGGTAAGGCTGGTGATCATCGGGTTTAAGTAGGAGTCTTTAGTTTCTCAAGTGGTGTCATTAACTATATAAGCAGAAGCAGAATTGTAGGTGCCCTGGCAGTCCTCTTCTTCAACAAAGAGGTACCCCATGATTTTAGGTGGTCTTGAAATGAAATCTAATCCTTAGATGCTACTATGCTCATAAAACAGTTTGTGCCTAAAGCTTTTTCTTGTTTTAGTATTTATAAAAAATCTGATATTGTCTTTAAATTACTATTTTTATACCATATCATATTTTAATGCTTCTTTCACTTCTCTTCAATGTAGGATTTGATAGATATTTTCGGAGCAGAACACTTGCTAACAATCGAAGAAATGTCTGGTTTGCAGAATTTTGGGAGGAGAATTTTGGATGCAAGTTAGGATCACATGGAAAAAGAAATAGCAATATCAAGAAATGCACAGGTAACTGTGAAAGTAAAACATTATCTGTAAATTGTTCATAGGAGTGCAGGAAAGGAACCACTTTCTTTTCATCACTCTTCTGTCTCCCTTCAGTTCTCCAGTGTATACTGCTGAGTTGTAAGAAATATTTGACATTTTTTCTTAAACCTGAAGAAAAAATTCGTGGACAATGTATGAGAAATTTAGTAGTTAATTTGCACAAGTCCAATGATGGTACAGACTTTATTAAAGACCAGTGGCAGTGGTTCAATTCCATTTATGTTTTCAATGACCTCCTCTCTCACCCCATCTGTAGTTGTCAATAAGATTTCTTTTAGCAAGTGTGTGCATCATGGTAATTCTCATATTATTAACCCTGAAGTATATACAGTGAAAATTAAATTTCTGTTTAAACTATTGAGGTCTTGCTGATAGGTCAATCTTGAACTCCTTATTTAGTTTACAAACTGTGTTTGGGGATAAAGGAAAAAGCAAATCAATATGTTCTTATTACTTGTCCCCATGTGTAAAAGAAGGATTCTATATCATATTGTAAAACTGAAAGCCTCTATAAAGTTTGAGCAAAAACTTGAAGTAATTGTCACTAGTTTTTGCAAACCTGCTTGCTCAGGCATCATACCCAGATGCAATTGTCACAACAGCTAATACAGCAGACGCATCAGCAGCTGACTTTGATCTTCTCTACGAGATGTTGTTTTCTCGCTGTTACTTGAAAAGTTTATTACAAGAGTGTTACTTTACGTGACTACAGCAGATTGCTTATGTTACTTTTTGTGTAGACACTTTTACTTAATGTCAAGGCTCCTTGTGTCATTTCCTTAATTACTGCCACCACTCCCAGCATTACTGGTTGTGACCACCATCTCTGTGAGCAGTGCCAGCAGCAGTACACAATTTTGCTGCACTACATACTTAAGTTGTCTGTGATGTGCCTTGATTTTTCTGGCGGTCTCTTCTTTCAGCAAATAATATTTTCCCCATGAAACATGAACTTTTTTGTTCACTTGCTGTTCCAGGATTTCTGGCTGCTTGCTGACACTTTCACCCAGCCTTCGTTATAGGGGTGCTCTTCCAAACTTTCTGCACGCCAGCACTCCACTTCTCCTGTGGGCTTGTCAGACAGAAACACTGTGAAGTCTCCGAGAACATGCATTCCTGCACTTTCTGGACCATGAGATTTAGTGTATGTGTATTGTGCCATCGGTTCAAACACTTACTGCACTGGGCTTCACAAGGCACAGATACAACTCACACAGAAATATCAGAGCCATGCATTCACTCTCATTTCAGCAATGCCTTCTCTTCAGCCTTTTACCACATATTACACACACACAAAAAAAGGGTAATATTCAGTTCCTCACTGAGCTAAATGATAGTTCATTACCTTAATCCTTTACTCCTTGGCCTTTATTCCTATAGCAGTAAGTCACGTCTGGATAGTTACCCACCTCTGGAAAGGGATTATTTTTTTATTACTATTTTAAGTGGAAAATAGATGGTTTTTAAAAATTCTTCAGGTGGAATGACTGCTGTATGTGTTGTACTTTGAGAGGCTCTAAATGTTACCACAGATGGTTTTATGGCTTATCTCAGCCTCATCACATCTGCCAATTGAATTACCAAGTGAAAAGTAGTGTATGAAGTGCATAGGCTGTATCTTGATCCAAAATAATTTCTAATTTGAAGCAGATTTCTGTATATTTTATGAAACAAAATTATGGTATGTTCTCTGAACCTGAAAATAGAAAGAAAACATATTTTTTGTGCCCAGAAAGTTAGCATGGTATAGGTGATGAGACAAAGACATGGGTGGCCTTATATGACAGTTGCACATGCATTTCACCAGCAGGGGAAAAAACAATGAATTCTTCTGCAAAGTACCTATGAGTGATAGGACTCTTGACTAAAACCACTTAAAAGTGGCTTGCCACAATATAAGAAGTCTCCCCTCGAACAGCAGCAGATCTGACACAAACTGCCAATTCATCATGATCCCTATGTTATCTAACTCAAATTTAAAGGGTTGGGTAACAAAAGTACCCAGAATATTGTCATTTTAAGTAAACTGAATCAAGAGATGGTGGTGGTGGTGGTGGTGGTAGTAAGTTCAAAATAAACCTCCTGTTATTTAAGGAAAATAATACGTGGAGAGTAGGAATGACCCTCAGCCCAGTTTAGAATCAGAGAATTACAAATGCTATCTTGACACACCCCAGTTCACTTGTCAGGGCCTCTCGAGCACAAGAAAGAGGCAGCAATGAAATCCTGGCTGGTTCTTCATACCACAGCCCTCAAAACAGAGGAGTGTGTACTATGATCTTCTATGTCTGCTAAAAACTAAAGAATATCCCACCCATGAATTTATCTTTCCCTTGAGAGGCCAAAGGCATTACCTAATGGCCAAGCCTTCTCTGAAAAAATGGTGGTAAATGACCAAAATGAATAAATACCCAAATTTCAATAAGAGTATAAGAGTTGTTACATTTAGTTGTTTATAATTTAATATTGAAAACCTTGAACCTCGGCCTATCCCCACTGCCATTTTTCCTTCCAGTGCGTTTTCTCTGATATTTTATGTGTAGTTTTTCAGTCCTAATTTTCAGCTCAATTCTTAAAAGGCATATGCAGGCCACCAAGCAGTTTGCCCAGAGAGATTTGGGAGTCTCCCTCACTGGAGATATTCAAGAACTGTCTGGATGCTGTCCTGTGCTGTGTGCTCTGGGATGACCCTGCTTGAGCAGGGACATTGGACCAGATGACCTGATGTGGTCCCTTCCAACCTGACCCATTCTGTGATTATCTGATTCTGTATTCCCATCTCTAGTTGAGAACTTGAAGACTGACCTTAAAACCACCATTTATTCTAATTTTCCTGTATTTTTATCTGGGCAATGCAGAAAATGAGATTCTCTTTGTGTTTTGCCCATGAGTCCAATTTGTATATCATGTCCCTGTCTCTTTAAGTATTCAAGAGGTGTCTGGATGTGGCACTTTGGGATATGGTTTAGGGGTGATTATGGTGGTGCCAGGTTGACAGTTGGTCTAGATGATCCTGTAGGTCTCTTCCAACCTTGATGATTCTGTGATTCTTTGATGTTGTGATGTCAGTAGGCAGTAGTACACTGAAAGAAATTCAAAAGCCTGAGATACAGCCACAATCTGAAAATCTCTCTCTCCAATGATATTAAAAGGCAAATTGATAGGTATAAAGTTTTCTCAGGCTTGAGATGTATTTTATTATGCCTTCCTGTTTATCTTACTTAGGAGGTACTTGAATCTTTTTCTCATATAACATTTTTAATTCCCAACAACAACAAAACTGTTATCCCTAGTCTCTATTTAGTCAAGTTATTCATAGATTTAAATTTTTGCTACCTGCAGTGAGGGTGCTACTGATATAATCCAATTTCAAGCATTTTTTTTCCCTATGAAGATACTGGAAAATGCTTAATAGTGAAAAACCTTTTTCTCTTTTCTTTCCCATGTAAAATCAACAGTCTTTTAAGCACTGGAAGTCTAAAAGGAATTTATCTTCCTTTAAGGTCAAGAATTACACAAAGGCATAAGCCTTCTTACCTTCTGCCATTCTTATACATTACTGACTGTTGCAGCCTAGTGTTGTAATAACTTGAACACTTTTTTGAATTTTAAAATCCTGTTTATCTGTGATTGCTGTTGCTTCTTATTCATAAAAGAATTTATTCTCTGGAGATACATAAAGTAATAAGTTTCTTTTGAATTTGCCTGTTTGTTTTCTGTTTTTTGCCATTTTACAGAAAACAATGATTCACGTAAACTTTGAAAAACTAATTTTTTTGCCGCTATTGATTTGAAGCTAGCTCTGTGTGTTTCTGAATGTGAGTGTACATTGATCAAATCCTCAATATTAGAGTATTTAGTGAAAAATATTAGAGATTTCTTGTTCTGACTTTCCTGGAATTAAAAATATATAAAATTGGGCCATTAACTTAGTATTCATAAAACAATAATTCAATGACTACCCTTAAACTATTTTACTTGGGGAAGGAGAAAGACATTTGCAGAGAAAACTCATTTGTCTTCCTACAACAAAATGGAAAAGAAAGGAGCACAACCAAGATTAAACCATATGTAGAGGTTACAAGAAGCCTTACTTTACATATTTATTCAAGGTATGGGTTTTCTATATTCAATAAAAACATATTCAGTGAGACATGAACCTGTCAGAGATCTTCAGTAGTCTTTCTTTAGCACTGGGTTCTCTGTGGGGAGGAGAAGTGAGGAGATGGAAAGGTTTTCACTCATCCCTATGCCCCAGCAGAAAACCGTAATGGCAGAGACACTAATCATTCATCCTTTGATTCCTATTGATTCTTCAAGAGGAAGGGCTTGCATAGTGGTTGCAGGAGATGGCAGAGACTCTATGCCTCCTGCTCTACTTTAAATTTAACATCCTTGTGAATTTTCCCACACAGTCAGCTTTCCAGTCAACTCTATTGGGAAGAAACTGACTGGTGGGCAAGTTTTGGGTAGCTGAAGATTTAGCATTACTTAGAAATACTGTGGACTGACCAGACATGTCTCCGGTATTTTGTTCTTAGCTCTGACTCTTTGTTGTTGAGCTATTACTTGTCAGTCCCACCTTAATGTAGATTTCTAGATCTTGTGTTTTTTAAGAAGCCTACAAAAGGATGAATTCAAATATTTGAAAATCAAACAAAGATATTGCAGAATACTCTTTTAATAACTGCATTGAATAGAGGTACTGGCAATATACAACATCACTCTTTCAGAAAAGCAAAACAGTGATAGTAAAAGAAAGCAGCATTAATGATGAAGTGTAAAGAGAGAAGGGCAAGAATTAAATGAGATCTACTTAGATTTACTTCAATTAACCTCACAGACTGCTAATATTTGATTTCAATCTAACAAAAATTTCTGACGTCCTCTTTTTTTATTTGTATGTATATGTTTGTGTGTGCTTATACAAGTAGATATATGTTTGTGTTTGTATGTATAAGCAGATGGAAATGTAACATGAAATGAAGTTGCTTACTATATTGTGTGTTAATGGGAAAAAACACAGCCTCAACTTCAAATCTGACATAAGAAGACATTTCCATTGAGATTTGTTCTGGATTTTGCCCATAGAATCCCTTGAAGGCATACATTATGGTCTTTGAACAGCAAAATGGGGTCCTTTAATAAAACATCAGTGTAATGTGTCACTTTCATAAAACCTCAAAAAAAACGTTAATTATAAATCTTCATGTACATCCCCACAGAAGGAGTCTTCCTCCTGTTTTGTATGGTTAGAATTCTAACTCCTCTGCAAACCTAATCAGCCTTTAACTGCCTGTAATGACTGACTGTGCTGCTAAAAATAAAGATGGAAGAGTTTCCAAAAGTATAGAGACCTATGTCAATTAGCCTAATTTCAATTTGCTCTGTCAAAATGAGCTGTTTGCTTCACTGAAAAAAAATCATGGTGCAGTATAATAGAAACCACGCATACCTAGGAACTTTGCAAGGACAGTATTTAATTATTTTCTTAACTAACCTCTTTGAAATTACCATTTTCTGTAAAAGTATTAATACAAAGAAGTAAATTTACTCATGTGTGTATGCAGTCACATTCTGAAAAATTTATAGGACAGATTGAAAATCAGAATGTGAATCTTTTAGAGGTACAATGACTTGCTATTTAGTTTGAGTAATGGTTCCATTACCATCAAATCACTCCTAAAGTAGTTTTTTTTCTCGATGAGACCTACAGAAAATTAAGAAAACTGGCACAGATGCAGTTGAGATACATGCATTAAGCACAATTCTCAAAAGGCACTAAGGCTCAGGAGGGACTCTAAAAGAATACACAGAAGTAGCTGTTGCTCTCCCTCTTTGTAATTTATGAGTTGTAACTGGGATATTTAGGCATAAGATTTAGAAAGGGCAATTCTTATTCTTTTTATTCTTTTGTTGTTGCTTGCCATTTTCTTGATTTCCATTTGAAAAGTATCTGCTGAACAAATCACAAAATAATTTTTGAAATTTTATTTATATTTCTGGAATGTCTATTGCTGTTTTGTGTAAGTACAGTAATTGCACATAAAAATCACAGTAGTCATATTTGCAACATAAGCAGGAGCTAAGTTGACTGTTGAATCTTTGCTGCCCATCACATCAATTGGACCCAAAAGACTTTGAGGGAATATGGAGTGACTTGCAACATAAACAGTTGATGCAAAAGCTCCCACAAAACTGTCGTTTCTCTATTAGTTAGTACTTGATTTACAGGATATAAGCAATTAAATAGAAAATATAAGAACAAGGGCAAAGTGAATGGTAAAACAAAGGAAGTTATCTTCCTATTGTGATCTCTTTACTGATAAATTATGTTTGATATTAAAATATATTTCAACTTATTTTGATGTTAGATACCACCAATATCAGAAGTAAAACTATATCTTTAATAATTATATTAATTTTATAATATAATTACTAAGGGTAAACTAAGTTATTTTATAATTTCATCAAGTAGCAATGGAAATACCTGGGATTACTTTTATATCATGGACATTTTTAATACATTGAGTAATTATTCACCCATGAGATGTCCCTGATTTATTAGTAATTGCTCATCTTTTGTGGAAGGAAGTTCAGACTGGTCACCTGTAAACAGATGTAGATGCTTTTAAATCCACCAACTGGAATTTTATTGCACAAGAAGTCCCTGCAAAATCAATGGGACAGTCACAATGAACTTTATTATAATTCAGTGTAGGAAAGGAGGTCAGAATTTGTCTTTCAATGGTCAAATGTAGCAACTAAATGTACCAATTATAGTTCAGTATTTCCAGAATGTTATTTGTATCCAATATTTGAGGTAGGTGTTTTTGTATTTCTGTAGATGCTGAAAAGTTTCAGCAGAGAAATTTTCCAGCTTTCTGCAGCATTCTGTGAGAGCTCTGTGTTTCTCATGAAAGCTATGAAACACACTGCTACGGGTTTTTGTAAACTAATTCTGTGTCTGTGCACCTGGGGTCTGTTGTGCAAAGATGTTATGGTACACTGAAGAAATATTTTCAAATGGGAGTTGTATAGCCTCCACCAATCATTCTAGGGGGTGACTGGTCAAAGAACCAACAACCTCCTGTCATCTTTGGGAACCAAGTTATATAAACCAATTTATAATTAATTAAATACCCCCACTTTCTTCCTGATCTCGGATTGTGTCGTTTCTCGCCGTTCTCGGTACAACAGCGACAGGGTTCTCACGAAAGGTCAGGTAGAAACATAAGTGTCCTTAATTTGTGTTAAAATCAGGGTACAGGGGAGAAAAGGTGTGTTTGTTATACTGGGCTTACTTGGCTTTAACTGCATGACTAGGCATAATGATTTGGACTCCGGACTAACGCATGTTTAGGGCTTGCAGGCTTCCACTTGGATGGAGCTCATGAGAAAGGATTTACTTAATTCTCCAACTTCTGGCAGGCCACCTCCATATGTCTCAGTAAACTGCTTAGACTGGTGTGACTTACCCTGGGAAGATGCCCATCTCTCTTTACGGATTGCAAATAGACCCAGATGACTAAATTGGATCAGGTGTTCCACTTTTAGATTGCTCAAACCAAGTGAAATGACTCCCATTCCATGCACAGATCATCACCTTCTCAACAAAGTAATCTTCCTTCCCAGATCCTGTAAGATCCCAGTGATAATTCTAATATTTGTTTATATTAATTATGACTGTATTACTTAAATGTTTAGAAATAATTTAGCATTCTTACAGGTACTTTCACACATAGAAACAGAACGGCAATCAATGCATGACAGCCCTCTGTACACAGATTATCAGAAAATATTCCTCAGATCTAAATATGTGACCATTTGCTTATTGATAATACCACAGATTTTGAGGATGCAATATCCTGTGGAATTATGCAAAAATATTTTAAAATGACTTGTTGAAAAAGATCTATATTTCTGTTTTACATTTAGGTTTTGTTTAAAATTAAATATTTAATTATTCTGGCTGAAATCCTTTTATGCTATGAAGAGATGATACCAGGAGACAGAGAAATTAAAGTTTTAAAATCTTTGATGAATCTACATAATGTATGTGATCTGTCACTCAGACAAACACAGCTGATGTTTTGATCTCGCATACCCTGTGGAAAATAAGTTAGTTTCAGTTTATTAAAGCAATACCGTGGAATGAGGTGTTTTTCCTTTGGTAGTATCTTTGGTCGTATCAGTAGACAATGGGTGTTTAATGCTCTGGGGCTTTTCTACTCTGACTTCAGCATTTACTGAAGTTTTGGCAGCCAAGAATGGTCTTGGTTGACTTGTCACTGTGTTAAAATGTAAAATAGCGAAAGGGAAAATCTATGCACTACATACATTCCACCTGACCCCACAAAGTAAGAAGATCCAAATGCCTTCGAAAACTCTGCAGTCATAGGGCAGATGGTGTGCTGAGGTGATGCTGTTCAGGGTTCCCTTGCTTCCAATCTGTTCTTTACTTTTCCATGTGCTTGAATATAATATATTTGGGCCAGAGACTGCATTTTTCAGGTTTTGTTTTTGAACAATCTTTTCCTGTTCTATTCTTTCAAACAAAGAAGGAAAATGAGGGGGCATTTGCACATCATAAACCTATTTGTAGGAGTCCAGTGGAATTTAAGTGCCACATAAACATTGCTTGGCTCAGAAAATAAGGGTGCTGTTTCACTCTTAGTGCTAGATTCTGACAATTGGTATACTCTTTCCTGAGCCATACTCTAGAAAGAACAGTTCTTCAAAGACTCTCAGGTAAATCAACAACTATTCTCTCATCTTGAAATGAACAAATAGTTTCCAGCACCAGAAGCATTTCAAGGTAACTTTTTAAATTGACTGTGGCTTTTGAAACTACAGCAAACAAGAAACAAATTCATTTTATTCCTTTTAAATTTTGAAAAATTGACCAGGTCTCTGAAAGTGGCAATTTTAAGAGCATTGTAAGTGCTGGGTTGGAGAGTGATAGAATAATCTCTGCAATTTACAGAACTGCAGTGAAGAATATGTTAGAATCACAGAATCATTAAGGTTGGAAAAGACCACCAACCTCTTTGTGTCCAACCTTTGACCAAACACCACCTTGTCCAGTTGTTTCAATTTCAGAAACGACATTTTATATTGCATATGAAATCTGAAATTTTTTAAGGTCACTTCCCATTTAATCTGAAATGTTTTTACCTATTCCTCTGTGAAATTATCTTACATGTAATTTTTGGTGATAATAAAGGAAACAGTGTTTGAAACACCAGACCAAAGATTTTGCAACTTAGTTTCGTAAGATAAAATACAAAGGATATATAGTGGCCAGATCTTCAATGCTGTACATGAGTGTTGCTTTATTGACATGAAGAGTTATGAGATTTGAGAGGATATGGCCCCCCAAATGAGAGTAATAACTTGATTCTTTGTGGAAATCACAGAGCGGTCAGTAATCAAAGGCTGAGTAGGATAAGAAAAGCTTTAAAGGAATGATCAGAAGGAAAGCTACATTGCTTTTCACTTCAGAAGCCAAGAGTTAGATCTTATGAGTAGGGTGAAAATAAGCAGAGCTTTGTAGTGAAGTTGAGCAGAACCTTGAAATAGAGACAAGAAGTTTGCACATCTTATGAAAAGGGTAACCAACCAAGAATTTGATCTCAGCAATACTAAATTCTGAAATTTTCTAGTATCAGTGAATCCAAAATTGTGAGAGTGGACTGCAGTGCATATTACTCCTTGAAATCTCTTTTGGTCTGCTGTTATGTGGTTCTGTTTTCCACAGTGTATATATATATATTTATTTTTTTCTCATTTAGCATGAATCACTCTTCTGAAAAAAAAGAAACCTCCTTCACTTTAGTATTGAATCATGTTGGCTTTTTCTTTTTGAGCCTTTAACATAAAGCACTGGCTTTATGTTTACTTCCAGTAATATATGTGACATTAAAAAAAAGAAAGTATGCTTTTAGAATGTGAATGCTGGTTTTACAACCTTCCTCACCTTTTTACAGTGCTCCTTAAATAATAATTTTTAAAAATCCTGTATTAATTCTTTTCTTGGTTTATATGTTTATTTTTCGTTAAATTTTAGAAAGGTATACCTGAGCATATATTAGTTGTGATTACAAAGGTGACCTTTTTTAATCCTATCTCAAACAGGGTCTAGTGCATTTATCCACATAAAGACCAGCATCCTTTCTCTTCTTGGGGTTCTCTGTTCTTGTTGGTCATTTACAGTATCTCTGGCTGATGCTTCATTATGATATTTACTTGTCTGAAATGTGGCTATGTGAAATTTCAAATGATATTTTCATGATGTTCAAATCCTTAGTAAATCTTTTATAAGACTATGTACATTTTGCTATGGCTCAGTTTATTGATTCATTTATCAATGAGTTTATGAATATTTTTGTTTTGTTTTCCAAAGTAGTTTTTTTTTTAAGTTTTTAATGCTAGTTTAAACTAATTCTTATTTCAGAGTGAGGAATTAATTACATTATGATCAAGCATTTCAGGTGTAATTATGAATTCAAATAAATTGTTGTGCAATATTTAGAAATACAGCTCCAGTCATGCAAGGTAGGCTATATGGGGGCCACTTAGGCATCTGTGCAGGACTGCACTGAACTCAGTAGCATTTCATAGCTGAAGGATCTTATGAATGATTATGACTACCTGAAGAATGTCTTAAATATATTTTCTACTCATGTAGAAATGTTCCATAGCCAGTTCCACAAGGAAATAGTAATTTTAAGTGCTTGTACTTTGTGTTCTTATGATAACTCCTAGAGAACAGGGAGTTATTTGAAAAAATGCGTTACTAATACTTTTCATTGGTCACATGAAAATTGTATGTGATTGACTTTCTGATCAAATGATGATGATATCATGCTATTCCTTGGGTTTTGACATCCATACAGATCTACTCTCTTGAGCATTCAATTTTTAAATATTAACATGGTTTGCAGCATGCATGTATATATGTCTCAGTATGCATTAATCTCCAGTATAAAATCTCCTTCCCCTTAATTCCACTGACATCCCTATCTGTATGCAGGTCTACAGAGGATGCTTTTGGAGCAAAATTTTTTGCCTTTCCCAACCCCCTCTCCTATCTCTAATGTTTGAGTAACTGGTCTTCAATCCACGTTAGAAAGTCTAGATGTGAGGTGAAGAACCGAGGAAATTATTAAGAGCAATAGCAGGCAGCCTTGAATAAGGGAACCTGATGCTGTGGGAGCTGGGCCTTGGGGCTGGACCTCTTTGTGTTGGCAAGCACTGTCAGGCCACAGGAGAACAGTTCTCAGTCCCCTCTCCCTCGTTCCTAGTCTTAGGTGAAGGGAAGCATTTACAATAACTACTGTTACACATTAAGAACCTATTTTGGAAAATGGGAAAAAATGTAATGAGGGTCAAAACCTTTCCTCTTAATTTATTATTCAGGAAATCCTCTTGAGAAGCAGAACTGCAAAGCAGATCAATCTTCTATTTTAAAAAGGATTTTGACATTTGGGATTGAAATTAAACCAGTCCATTTTACAATTCAAAGCAAAAGAGAATTAAACCTTATTCCATTCCAATGAAAATATTGTAATGTGTTTTCTAACATAGAAATCAAATGCATGTAACCAAAAGTTTCAAACTGGTTCAGTTCTAAAATGCAACAGTTTCATTTTCAACATAGTCCTGGTTTTCTCTGCTGTTTTATCTACAAATCAAAATGTTGCAAACTATTTTAGAAGGTATATTTACTGTGAGGGAACTACATTCTATAGTGAAGTGTAACTCTGTAACAAAGCCTCCCCATGAGTCTATAGCTTACAATGAGGTCAAAAATGTGTGATTTGGGACCCAGAAAAAAATATTTGTTATCAGAGAAGAGTATAATATTTTATTGTGTACAGTACATGCATGAACAGTAAATATTTATCTAGCACACAGTTGATGGAGACAATAATGACAGTGTGCATGAATGACATGCTGGTTATGATGAATCACAGATAAAAACATTGAAAATGATGTCTAGTAGTTTTCCATGTCTCTGAACAAAATGGATTTATCCTTCTATGGGTCTATTTTTCAGAAGAAACTATCTAAATTAGGCATTTCACCTCTTCCTCAAAATCAAAGATATGATTGTAGCAGTAGAATGTCAGGTGAGAACTGGGTAAACTCATCACTTAATAGTTATGAATTTCCTGAAACCCAGCTATATCAATTCCTACGAGACAATGAAACTCTGTGAAGAATGCAAATTTAATGCTCTTGTAGAACTAATTTATTTTCAATATTTCCAAAAACTGGAGCATTTATGCCTCGTCTTTTAAACTGGCCTATTATCCCTGGAAAAAAATAGGATGAAAACTTTAATGAATTACTGCACATGTATCACAGGGATAGGCTATTCACCTATTTTCACTTTGAAAGACTAATTTTTGGCAGTATGATGACATCAGAAATGGAGTATATTTGATTCCTGATGAGTTATTGTTCAAGAAAGATGTGGTTTCCTTGGTTTGTTTTTAATTCAAAGTACATTGGTAATTGTGAAAATCTCATCTTTAACATAAGCTTTCCTTGTTCAGAAGATTTCTTAATGTCCTTCCTTATTTGTGGGGACTGTTGTGCTCAAAGATTCGTAGAATTGTTAAGGTTGGAAAAGACCTCTAAGATCATCTAGTCCAACACTGCCATGTTTACCACTAAACCAGGTACATGTTCCTCTGACATTTATTAAAACCAAGCCCCTCTTTTTGATGGACAGACTTTTCTTGGCCGGGTGTTAGAGCAGCTCTTTTTTCCTTTGCAGTGTTCATGCCATACAACAGACAAATTCTTGGCTATTCATAAGTCACTGAGAGTAAGAATGAACTCAGCTATGTGGACACAGATATCATTCCAGCTGTGAGATTATGTGAGCTGGCAGGCTTTGGTGGAGGAGAAGCATCCAGTGACTGTGAAGGCTGAATGGTTTTCAGAGCTCAAAACAAAGTCTTCAGTCAATCAGAGGATAGTTTACTTTTTGTTAAGATGTGTGCAAACTTTGAGATTTCTTGTTTCTGAAACGTGCATTGTGTTCATGCCGTGAGGCTTCACTGCACTTGGAATTGATAATTTAGGCACAGAAATATACCCACAACTGGCAACTGGTAATTCAAATATAGACAGATTGGTAATATCTTAGGCTGTAGAACTATGCTATGCAAACATAGGTCCATTGTCAATTCATACCTTCCAAAAAGGAGAGAGAAAAAAAAGAGATGAAATGTTACTTCTATGCTGCCCCAAATCCTGTGTTGCTTACCTGCTTGACTGCTTATCTGTTGCATGCAGTGGTTTGTTAATTGTACTACCCCATAAAAAGCTTTTAGACCTGTAGATGCTGCCTGGCCTGTCTTCCTCCACTTGTCTTGGGCTATGTCACTTACATGAATTGAGCTTAATAAGGTGATTCTTAAATTAATTTCCTCTTTTAAAGGTTAAATATTTTAAATAGAACTCAATTGTGATGAAGCTTAGAGGACTTTCATGGACATAGCAGCCTGAGCCTTGTGTGGTTGTGTATCATAACTCATACTTCCTAGCATTGTGCTGGGATGCTTTTAGCTTTGGGAAGTGTATCTATCCCTAGTTTTACCTTATTTGCAGCATGTTGCTTCACACTACTGCAAGTCATTCTAATCACAAGGGGAAGGCATTAGTTTTCAAACTTGCCTTTTGTAGTTAAAAAAGCCCATTCGGAGGACAGAGGATGTGCAGTTCATCACTCATGTGCTGAACTTTTCCTTTGAGATGTGAGTGTTTGGGTACAACTCTGAAAGAATCTGAAATTCTGTCACCATAGCACTCAAAGATATGTACAAGACAGAAAAGCAGATTATTCTGATAATGAAGGAGGAACCCCAAAGAACATCAGAGTTTGATGCCTGAAGCAGAAATTGCTAACTTATCTCAACTGTGAAATACAGAGTTGTTGGGCCTTAGAACAGATGGGGAGAATGATATGCATTTCACTGTAAGAAAGGGAGAAAGAATTTTATTTTTATATTGTCTGCTTATTTAATGGTTTGATTTCTTTGTTATTTTTATATCTTTTCTTCACCTTCTGCTTGCACCATAATCCATTCCTCCTCCTTTTCATTTAATTTGATCTGTCGAGTTTATTGAACTATGTCAAATCACACTGTAGAAGCAACTTTTGGATTAGCCCATTTGTTAGGTCTTAGAGTATAATAATTAGGTACGTTCAGGTAGGCTTCAAAAGGAACAGATAGCGTGAGTTTTCACAGCATCTATTCAGTGTGACAGTCCTATGAGTATGAATTGTTTTGACTTTTCTCACTTACAGGTGCCAGTAGTCTTTTGTGGCAACTGATCCCCAGTTGAGAGTCATTCTCCTTTACAGCTTGAATGCATGACTTGTTTCCATTAGCACTGTCAGGGTGTTTAAAATCGACTTGCAATTTTGTTTCACCTACATGGTGACTCAGTGGTAGAATGTATTAATAAAAGTTTAGAAATAATAACGGTGTTTACCCTTGAATTTGAAAGACTTTGAGGATGTACCTTAATAGTGTCACAGAACTGGTGCAGGTTCACACAGGAATAGATTTATTTCTTATGCTCTGCTAAATTTCCTGTGGAATGCTGAGTGCATTAGGATCCATGGTAACCGAGCCTGCTGCAGCGCTGTATTACTGTGCTGTTGATAATGCAAGTCCATCTAATTAGCACCAAATGTCAGGGTACTAAGAGGAGCAGGTGGCACCATTTGTATCTGAAGTAAATACAAACACAGTATTTATGTGCAAAACCAGGCAAAATAAAGCCTTTTATAATGTCTATTATAGATGGTTTGTGTGATTAATAAGGTCTGAGAGAGAAAAGATAATTATAAACTGTGACCCATGAATGGCACTGATAATTTCAAGTCCAGGTTGAACCAAATGCTACTGATAGGAAATATTTTGGTCTTGAGACCTTAAAGAAATAAGATGTATACTTTAAGATTACAGACTGTAATATTTGGCATTTGTAAGGTTCATTGTTCATTCTCGGTTCATATTCTGTTATAAAAGTTGTTAGTAATAATGAAAATTGTGAATAAAAAGAAGGTGGAGAATTTTAATAGCCTTGATTTTCATGAAAGTCTAGAGACTGTGAGCAAGACCTCCTATGCAGGGTCTTTAGGTAGACTTTAAGGACCTAAACCTCTGTGGGACTCGTAATATACATAAAAACAGTGTGAATAGGTCTGAAGTGAAAGGAAGCTGCTATTGATCTGCCTAGATGCCTTTATAGACATAAAGAAAGACAAATGCCTCCAGAAATCTAACAAAAATCATTGTCTGGAGGTGCTCGACTGTTGTCAAACAAGGAATTCATGTTCAGGACAGATGCAACTTATGGGCTCCACTAAAAGCTTAAGTGTAACCCATAAAAACTTAAGTGTAATCCATGTTTATGCCACAATGTATTGCAAGGCCAGGAGCAGGAATGGGACTGAAGATGCACTTCTATCTCAAAAATACTGTTTCTCCCTTGTCAGGTGTCAGGTTTTGTCAGGAACAAAAATAGTCCAGGATACTGTGCCCTCTTGTGTCTCATACCTGGTCCTATCATAGACAACTTGGTGTCCAGGGTGGGACCCCCATGGTGCAGCCAGAATGCCAGACTCCAGCACATGCCTAAACTGGTGCTTGGGCACCACTTTTATAGCTCCATGGAAATTTAGAAGGTAAACACCTGAAAGGTGTGAGGGCCTTTACAAGGCTGATCCTCACTTTGCAAATTTCACCTATGATGACTACATTGTCAACCTGAATGCAAACACTAAACTTCATTTTTATGCCATGTCAGTCTAATTAATCATCTCATACACTAATATTCACTAAACTGAAAGATACCATCTATATAAAAATTTTGAGCTTTTTCTGAAATACCTCAGTAAATCTGGCTACTGATACATAAATAAGATTTGCAATTCCATCCATACGATAAAAATACTGTGCTTTTTGCCATATTACAATTTAATTAAAAATGTGTGCTATCTATTAACACATTATTAAATGTATTTTATTCCCTTCCATTTACAAATTAGATATTAAGTCTTCCTTTTCTTTTACTTTTTCTTTTTTTCATTAAAGGCAATTTGATGTTGAGAGAGAAAAGAAAGGGAAAATGTGATGAATGCTTTAATGTATTTTGTGAAAACCCCAGAACCTGAAACATAATAATTTTAACAGGGAGAACTTTTAAGGAGAGATAATTAAGTAAAATTAGTATCTAGCAGGTTTGGAAGTACAGACCATATTGTACAGAGAAAAAAATAAATAAACTTCCAGAAGAAAAAAACACCCAAACATATCCAGAAAAGATTAAGAGACTGAGGTAAGTAATAAAGAAAGAATATAAAAAGCTACCTTTCCAAAAATAATAACATACTCCTCCTTGCAGCTATAAAGGAGAGCCAAAGAGCCAAAGAGCTTAAGGGAAAAAATGTAACTGGGCTTAAAAAGCAAGTGAAGCTATTTTTTAATGTTAAAAGTTCTCACCACGAAACAAATATTTCAGTTCAAAGCAATTGCAGAAAGCCATCATATCCTTAAAAATAATATCCAGAAAGCTAACCTTCAGTACAAAATATCAATTGCTTTAAGAGGAAAATAAATAAATACAGCTAATTTTTACATCGGCATAGCACATTCCAATCATGTTGTCTTCCTCATCTCCTTTGCAGGGTAGCTGGCAGTAATGTATGACTTGTTCTTGGACTGCTCTGGTGCAGCTGGGGAGACAGCAGTGTTGTAGGTCACAGTCTTTGTTCTCTTTTTGCTATTTTGGAAAAACCTAAAAAACCTGCAGCTGGTTGAAATTTCTCATGGCATCTCCAGTTTGTTGATACAAGCAGTACTTCAAGTGACAGCCCCCATCTCCCCCGGTACCTTCATAAGTTTCTGAGTCCAGAGAAACCTTACTTCTTTAAGAGTGAAGATACCAGTGAATGACAGCACCTTACCTCTTTGTGAGGGAGTATTTCCTGGCACTTGCAATACAAGACACTTCTATTTGCACAAAGTAAGTGAGGTTCTTATGTCTTTTCAAAGAGAAACTTCTGTTCCTACTGGAGTCCAACTCTGAGGCTGCCCAAAGTCATTCTCTGGCTGCAGAGAGTGTTAGACAATGAACAACAGTGCCCTTCTTGCCCCAGAGAAACAGTGATTTCCAACTTGGTTTGCCCTACAGCATCCTTGGAAACTTACAGAGAACAAGTGACTGCTCTTTGGACAAGATTGCTGCTGTAACTGGGTTCCTGTTGTCAGTCTTAATGTAAATGTTCCCCTCTCTCCATCCCTGAAGAAGTCAATGACGTGTTGATTTTCAAAATAAAAAGTATGATAAGTTGTCATGCAACTGTGTGCCAGTTGCACACAGGCCAGATCAGCCACTGGAAATAGCTGTGATAAATACCCTCTCCCACTCATTTTGCTGTATGTGTACATGAAGGAATGTGGCTGAGCAGCAGGCAGGAAGGCTGCCTGTCAGCAGTGCTCACACTGCTGCAGCACCAGTATCACGGTACCAGCAAGAAAGCGGGGAAACTGCCTTTTTTTTTTTCTGGGCACAACGGAACATGGTTATGGGGGAGAGTGAGATAGGCCAGATGGGGAGTGATAAATGTGGGGGTGCTGCTGCACAAGTACAGACTGAGAAACTCCTGAGGGGAGCAGGGAGCTGATAGAATTCTACAGGAGGGCTTGCAGAATCTTCCCTGAAGGAAAGGGGAACCTGATGGGGACCCTGAGAAGACCACAGCAAATTTGTTGCAGTCCAGCAAGCTGATAAAAATTTTTGACCTAGAAAACAAGAATGGAAGTACCTACTCTATGAGGTACAGTTAGTAAGGGAAAGATTTATTTGCAAACCCTTTTATTTTACTCTGTCTCACCATATTATATTTAACTGGACATGCAAAAGTCACTTGTTTTAGTGTGTGTTTTAAAAAATCATTGATGCCACAAGCTATTTTCGTGTCTTTAGTCTGGTCACTTTTAAGGGAAGAGTACAGTGGTTCCAGCTTCAGAGTTATGGCCAGCTGAGAGCCTGTCACAATAATTTTTCAGTCACTCTCTCTCCTGTCCTGCTCACTTGCAGAAGGGCAAAAAGCAATGGCTTTGCAGAACCTATTAGCCTTTTCTGCACTGCTTTGGTACACTGCCTAAAGAAATAAAAGGAACTCTTTATGACTCTCAGTATTTATTTGGGTTTTACTGTGCAGAAATATAACCATCAGGCTTTTATATGGTTAGGAATAAACTTAACTGCATGCAAAGTCACATAAAGAGATCTTAGCAGGAATGTAGAAATGTTTAGAGATTCTCATTGATATGTGTCTGTTCTTTGAATTAGATGAATGCAAACTGAATATTGAAAATGACTAAACTGTAAAAGATAATGGCCACTTTTTAGTGTCAGAGGAAATCACTGATCTGTCATCCCTGTGAAAAACCTACAAATGTGGTTTAGATCACTGATCCACCAAATTATTCAAAAGAAAATTACTTTATAAAAAAAAATCTTAGCAACTCCTGAAATCTAAGTTGAGGACCTACAATGTTCACAAAATTTGTGGAAGAGAAGAAAATGTTGGGTCCCAGATCTGTCATTTGTGCTGCTAGCATTTCTTGTGCAGGCTCTTTGAAGATTTCACAGTGAATTCAAATGTATGAATCTAATAACAGGCATGTCACTTGGTCCTACTATGCTGAGAATGATCCTTCCTGCAAAGAAGTCTGAAACAGACAGTATGTTCAAACTTATGTACTAGATAGAAAAATTCAAAGTTGCTTAGAAAGAAGAAGCAGAAGCCTCCTCATCCATAGTGCAAGGCAGAGAAGTGCCAGGGGAGGTTTAGAAAGAGGTTCTTCCCCCAGAGGTGGTTGGGCGCTGGAACAGCTTGCCTTGAAAGTGGTCACAGCACCAACCCTGTCTGAGTTCAGTGCTCTCAGGAACATGGTGTGATTCCTGGGGATGGTCCTGTGCAGGACCAGATCTGGGCTCCATGGTCCTTGTGGGTCCCTTTCAACTCAGCATATTCTGTGATTCTGTGAAATCAGCATTTTTATAACCCATCTCCAAAGGGAAGCAGGAGAGAAATTGAGATTGGGACTCTGTTCAGTACAGTTAACTGTACTGAAATACTAAGTGCCTAGCAAATTAGTCTCTAAAAAAATGCCACAGTTCTTTAATGGCAATGGTATTTGCATTTGAAGATCCTGTGACTATAATTTAGATATCTATATTTGGCAATCAGTTCTTACACCTGAGATCCTGGAATCACACAGCCCTTTTCCCTTGCAAACAATGTAAGTAGCTTAGATGGCTCTTGTAGAAGTGTCGGTTCAGATAAGCTGAGGGGAGCAATTGGGTACTCAATGTAGACTGAGATTTCACCAAGCCTTTTTCCTCACAACTATTTTTTTATATAAATATTGACTGCTTGTCCTGCTGATAAAAAAAACCCAAAACAAGTGGGTTGAAAGACAAAGAAGGGGGAGTATCTCTGATGAAAAATGGTTTTCTTAGAGAAGGTTCTGTTCTGAGCAGAGCTGGGCTGAAGGCAGCAGATTTGCAGGCTTGACTTCCTCAAAAATGCACTAAAGTTGTACAGTGGTCAAAGAAGGAGAGCCAAGGGAAGCAGAATTTCAGGAGAAGGTGGTAGAATTTTTCCAAAGTCTCATCACTGAGATAGATGCACCAGTTAATAACTAGGAGCAAAAAAGAGTCAGCTGACTGTCATGTCCTAAGAATGTTTTACATATTTTGTATTTACCATTTTAAAAATTATATTGCCTATTCTTAATGAAGTATCTAACATTTTCCTTTGCTAAATGAAAACCATAACCACTTGTAGAAGTTATTTAACACTGAGACTTCTCCTGCTCAAGGAGCAGCACAAGTTTAAGAGGGCCATAGTGTGCATTCTTGCTCTGCTTGTGGTTTCTGAAGGGTCTCAGGAGCTGGCAATTACTTTCTTAGAAAGCTGTGGGAGTCAGTTTGAGGTCTAATAATACCAATGGAGAGGAATTGCCCTGAGTGGATCAGTATAAACAGCACACAGGGGAACACAATTTCTGATCCAGGGATTAAATCACAGGCATCAAACATTTCTTTCAATACATTGATATCTGTGTCATCCCTGTCATGTCATGTACAGAAGGTGACAATACAAAAGAGGTGTTGTAGGTAGGATGGCTGGAAGCAATAGATGTATTTAAAACTTAAGTGGGTACTGGCAAACACTATGTACCTGTCTTCTGGAGGAAAACTGGAAAAGTTTTAAAAAATGTAAGGATTTTAAAGCATTTTAGAGTAGTTTTTGTAGTTTTCTAAATAGACCAAGAAAGTATTGATTTTAAAATCCATAGCAAAGACAAATCTCAAAAGAAACAAATAAAACTAGGAAATGAAAACAAAGATTTTTTTTTTTTTCTGTTTAGTTAGTTCAACTAAAAGGACAGGAAGGAAACAGAACATTTTCTTCAGTTTTTGTAGAGGGTACCTAAGGTAGGAATCCAGTTAATAAACTCTTGCAGAAGATGATTCAAATAGCTGATGGCTTAAAGACTAAAGTAGGTAATGTAAACAGTAGTTAAAGAAGTATTGTAACGTAACTTATATAATGGATTATAGAATAGGGGTTATCTCCTTTGC
The DNA here is from genome assembly GCA_013397865.1 of Struthidea cinerea. Taxonomy (NCBI): domain Eukaryota; kingdom Metazoa; phylum Chordata; class Aves; order Passeriformes; family Corcoracidae; genus Struthidea; species Struthidea cinerea. The sequence continues at coordinate 715,454 of VZTI01010898.1, forward strand.
ATATGTATTGGTATGAGAATTTTGTCCTAAAGGGCTTCAGTTAAAAAGCACTCTTTTAGTTTCACCTATTTTCTATAAATAGTAACTGCCACATGGATACAGAGTACCATATTTACATAGGATGGCTTTTTAAAGTGCCACAGCAGAAAACCAGTGATTTGTACCAAGGCTTTTTTTTCTTATTCTGTCTCCAGAATATTCTGTTCTTATTTTAAGTTCTGTTATTATTCTGTTTTCTATTATGTTCTTATTCTTTTTTATTAATGTTAGTTCCATAACTGTGTGTTTAAAGAGCACATGAAGAATTAATTTTCAAACACTTTTTATCTGCCTACGGGTTACTGTAATCTTCCATGTTCCATTAGCAGTAGCCTTCATAGTCCCTTTTCTTGAAGACAGTATGGCTGCCTCTGCAGCTTTTGAAGCACAGCCCTGTGTATCTTTGATTTTCTGCAATACTGCTTGAAAGATGGAAATGTCAGGCTGGATGACAGCTAATGAACTGAGTGTTTAGTAGTTCATCACACTGGTTTTAACAGAAACCATTTAGCAACAAATTTGAAATAATTGTCTTTGGTAGCATGAGATCACTTGCCTTCTCTGACAGAAGAGTTGACACTAGTCGGAATGGCAACAGGCAATGGAAGTGGCAAATCTAACCTTTGAGCTGCAAAATGTTCTGTGAAAAAAAACGATCCTCATTGTGGATGAATTTGTGATGAATCTGATCTCTGCAGCTTTGGCCCCATTGCAGAGTCAAAGACATCTGCTCTTCAGCTGTTGTGAGTTACTCCTGTTGACTGAATTTGTTGTTTGGTAAGGACTGAACCATGTGCCTGTCATTTTAAGACATGGGGAGCCCTTCACAGCTTATCAATGCTTGTGTGGGAGACCTGTTCTATCTCATCCCAGCAGGAAAATAGGATTTGGTTCAATGCTAAGCAGCTGTGTCTGAAGAGGTAAACACAACGCCGTGAGTACTGTGAGGGGTTTGTTACTTTCCTCAGGGGAGAGGAGACTTCCATTTTTCTAGATAAGTGGTTTCCCAAACCATTGTCTGTGTGTTTCCCCAGACCACGTGGATCATCTCTGTGTGTCCATCGGCAGAGGTTGCAGCCAGGAGTGTTTTCCTGACTCTAGGCACTAGAGCAGCTGCTGCCAGCTCCCCCTCATGCTTGCAAGCAGTGTGTCAACTCTTGCTGGATCCCACCTAGAAAGAGAGGAAGAGGTCAGGCAGAGGTGATTGGGTGCTGTGGATTAGTATTGTTCCAATCACGAAAATATCCAGGGTGGCTGCAAGCAGGAGCGTCTGAGGAAAGGATGGCATTGTACTGATCTCCAGAAATACTTTGCTTTGAGGTTGCTGTTACACTTCTCTAGGGGAATGCATTTCCAGTTGCCTGTTCTCACATCCTTTTCTACTGACAGAACAATATATCTTAATACCAAGACTGATATGATCCCTAATGGGACGGTATCATTATCTTCCTAAATGAATAAGCAGATTCTGCTTATCATGTCAGTTTTATGGCCCCAGCACATCATGGGGGAGACTACAGGATCCATCTTATACATGATTACAAGAAAATGAGGTAATTGAACTCAGATTTTGTTTGAGGTACCTTAATCAAAATATAAAAATATTATTGTCTTACCACGTTTACCTGACATTGTTCATAATTTTATTTGGAAAGCATACACTGATTTCACACAGTGAAAAAATGTTTTTATTAGAAAGGCTTGGCAAGCCGAGCTAAAACAAAGCACACTAAGAGAAAATTATACTTTAAAAGAGGCTGTTTCATGCACTTGTGCATTGAGGCCTGGTGTTGAACATTTTCTGGTTTTATAGGTTGGAAGCTTTATAGATAATTATCAAAAGGTATTTTTCATCACAATTTCATTCTTCACAAAACGCACAATGTTTTTACTATGTAGAAATATAAAAATATACATCAAAGGCAATGACCTCACATTATACTGGTTCCTGTTCTGTGGTATAGCAGCAATCCTCAATTACTCATAACAATCAGAAAAAATAGCTGTGTAAGATAAAAGCTCAGAACAGGTCTCTTGGGTCACTGATTTAAATTCCTGGTAAATGCAAGCTCTTAGATCATGGAGTGTAATTTATGAATCTGATGGTTTGTTTTCAACTATAAAGTTGCCTCCGTCTCTCTGTTTTGCCTGATCTGGGGGAATGGGATGTTGGAATGCTCCAAACGCAGCTCCCCTGGACAAAGAAAAGCCTTTTTTCAATTTTCTATATTTTATTTTATGAATCATGACTCATACACTCCCTGCTTCATGGGAGTGTTCCTCTCCAGGTACAGGGCTTTGCACTGCAAATTAGTCAGTCCAAAAGAATCACAAACTTTAGGAACGGACAATACTCATTTCTATTTTTTATTTATCTAAAATTCCAGAGCTAATTGCCTGTGAGTTTTTTGGCGTTAAAAATGTTATGTTTATTTTGCTGGTGAATGAGAAAGTGCTTGGAAAGGGTGTCAGTGACTATTAAATTTCTATTTTCTTATTCTTTTTTAGGCACTTTATTTAGGTGAAAAAGAAAAAAAAAATCATGCGATTATAGTGCAAATTGTGCAACTGCAGTACCAAAGAAGTGATGTATCACCCCAGCTCTCTTTAAGAAAGAATTGCCCTGACATAGACATATAGTCACAGGGATGCCAGAAGAAATGTTGTTTTCCACGTTTGATGTTCAGAACAAGAAGGGATGCTACTACACAGGCATGGATTTGAGTGTGACTAAAAGAGAGGGACGCAGTTCCTTTCTTCAAATTAACACTGGCACATTCAGAGCTTGAATTTGTTCTCAGGTGATGTAGATACAATTGTGTGGGTACACAGCCATTCCATTCACATCATCACTGTGCCTATTCCTGCTCATGATGCTACTGTCACATTTGTTGCTTTGTCTTTTCTCTCAACATTGAATGTTTTGAAAAAATATGATCACTATAGTCATATCCTCTTACAAGTCATTATTATTTTGGTTTTTATTTTGGTTTTATTTCCTTCAGCTACATGGGCTTTTTTTCCTTTTTTTTTTTTTTTTTTGGTATTTCCTTTATCCTGCCTGAACTGTCTGTTTTCCTGATTTTATAAGAGCTTTAGGACTGTCTAGGTTGTATAGACAGTAAATGTGCACCAGCAAAGAAGTAGAGTGGGTGTGTGTGTGGGTGTGTGTGAATGAGGAAAAACGTGCTTCAAAAGCAAGGTCACTCAGTATAGTATTTCTAACTGTATTTATTATTGAGAAATAGAAAGAAGGGAGATGTGATGTAAGTCAGCAACAATTGAAGAACAGAATTCAGGGTATTAGATAATACAGGACACCAAACCTCATGTTTGCTTGCTTCCCTTTACTTGAGTGTGATTCTGCTCTTTCCATGACTGCTTTCAGTGCTATAGTTTAAATCCCTTGGAGTTATCTGCATATATGGCCATTAATTTATCCTCATTTCTGTTTTTAAGCTCTTAACAATGAAAGCAACTTTTTAAATGAAAGTTGAGATTCTCAACTCATAATGTTATTCCTAAACTGGTACCCTAATCTCAAACCTAGAGTCCATAAGAGCTAATCTGGTCCTGCTTGACATAGACATGTTTTTGTCTTTTGTGTTTGCTTTTTTCTTTAATAGGATAGTTCTATTTTGACATGTAGATGATTTGCAAAGCATGAAAAAGCCACTGCTACTATTTAATTCATATTTGTTCATTCATTTTAATTATGTACCCCTTAGCTCATAAATATGAGAACTTTTAAATGAGTGTTAACTTAGCAGAACTTTTTTGTTGGATTTGTTTGGGTTTTGTTTTGCTTTTCTTAAAATAAGGTTAAATGATTAGCAGCATTTTGCAAATTTACATAACTGCTGCTTTTTTCATTTTAGATTTTCTTGTTGTTATGGCTTAACTTTTTTCAGTCTGCAATGTTTATTTTTACATTTGAAGCAAGCTTTTAATCTGCTGTGATGTATACCTGATACTCATAACAAACAATAAGTCAAAGGAATACACTTCTTCCATTAGAATTCAGCTGTCTTATAAAATGCTGGAAATTCTGATCTGTAAATTTTTGCAGGAATTATACTGTGTCTAACATTGGCAAAAGTATTTCAGACATAGCAGCCACTTGTCTTCTTAATGGTAATTCCACTCACAGCAGATTGGGGGATATTTACAGCTCTGCATTTTTATGATCTCTATAGTCACCCAAATGAACAAGTTTAGTTCTCTGAACTAAATAGGGCTAGTTATACGAGTGAAATTCCTCTCTGGAAAACTGCCTGAGTGATTAGATTTGATGCTGCCCCAAATACAGTGCGTTTGCCTTTTTTTTCCAACTCAAACACTTTTGATTAATTCACTTTCTTTTTGCTCTCATCCTACTATGTAATTTTCCTTCTTTAAGCTGGCTTTTTCTCGTGCTGTTGTTTGTTTGTTTGTTGTAACCTAATTACAAAAGAAAGTAGTTTTCCAGGAGATTTTTCAAATGTTTAACACATACCTATGGAAGTGTAGGGTCACCTGAATTAACAGCCCACCAAGAAGGGGGGACAATATATCGATATTACTCCAGCACTGTGTGCTAGATAACCAACTCCAATAAATTCGAGGTCATATCCCAGGTGAAAACCTGGAGATTAAGCTATTGTACAGCAAGGAGCAACAGCACCACCACCAGGTGTTGAAAGAAAAGAACGGTTTTAGAATATTCAACCTTGAGGATGAAGCAAAATGGAAGAAGGTGCCAATGGACAGCTCTAGCTCATTCCTGCACTCAGCGTTGTAATTGGCTGCTGCTGCTTTTGGCAGCTGATTGTATTTATAGCTATTGCAGATTTGTAAATGAGTTGTTTTTAAACATTAAGATCATGTATATTCCCCTTTCTGGGCACAAACATGGTTATATTAGGAGGCTGAGCATTCTGCTGGGCATATGAGGATTTGCAAAGGAATATATCACTTTCTGAGATTCCTTTTTTAAAATTATTTTTTTGTGACTCTAAGTATTTTGTACTGGTGTAAAGTTCTAATGTTGTCTGGAACTTCACAGCAATAATGTAATCTGAAAAATAACAGTTTAACAGTAGGAACAGGTTCTAAGATACAAAGAGTCCTACTTAGTACAGGACATGGTATTTTTCCTCAGTTCTAACAAGCTGTGAATCAGAATGGCAGCATTCATATAATTTAAACTGTGATGCAGATTTACATCCAATAATTTCAAAAGTTTAAGTAGCACAGAAATCCATAACAGCATCTAGATATACAGTACTCAAGAGTTTCTCCCACTATCAGCTTTATCCTTGCTGCTATTCTGTTTTCTCTTCAGCCTAGCAGTACTGTTGTATTTCTTCTTTCTTCTTCCACTACATCTGCTACAATCCATCTCTCATTAACTTCTTTTCTCCTTTTCTCTTCTCCTCTTTAGCATCCTCCTAATGCCTCTCTTCATTCCAGCAGTCTCTCTGCTGATGAACTGACTGGCAGATTTTTTCCTCAAATGCTCCAGACTAATCTGATCTGCACAGCCAGCTATCATCAGTATGCTCTCAAGTACTGCATGCTGGGTGCCAACGCGTAATCTGTGCAAAAAATACCATTTTGTTTTATGTTTTATACAGACTAGAGAGTAGAAAAAGGTAAAGGATTCTCGGAGGTCTGCCAGTTTCATTGAAACAGTCTTAATAACTGAATGTCTTCTGGACTCAATTTCATTTGCACTTACCCTTTTTTCAGAAGTTTTTGTAACTGTTGCACTTTGTGGGGCACAGAGCTTCCCGTAACACAGAAAGTTGCAGAAAGAGCCCATTTCTCCCCTCCCCCGACCCTCTTAAAATTTGAGTCTTCGCATTTTTCTTTCCTAAATATAAAGTACTTTGGTATGAGTGCTACTGTTATCCATCACCAACAGTATCTGTGCAGTGCTAGTTGTTTGCTTGTTTGACCTTCAGATACTGCAACTTCCAGGATTTAACCAAAACCGTCTTGTTGTTGTTGTTTTTTTTTTTTTTTTTTTTGTGAACTACCATAATTTCCTGGACCTTGGATTTCTTTTTCATCTTTGTTTCTTTTTATTCTGATGATTGAACTTATGTTATTACATACGAATATAAAAGTGACACAATGAATGTCTTACAAGGCCTCTATCATTGAAATGACAGATAAAGAATAATGCTTAGAGGAGCAGGATAGATTCACGAAGTTATCAAGATTACTTTTCTTTTGTCCTATTTATTAAAAAAACACACCCAGTAATTCACCTTCTTTGTTGTGACTCAGTCTTTTCAACATTTATTTCCATCTATTTGTTGCAGAACTTACAATTTCCATTCTTCATTAAGGTAGACCAGACACATTTAAAATCATACTTGATAGCTCTGTATTTTGTGGCTGAATTTCTTGGAGCTGCCTTTGAGACCTGAATATTCAATTCCCAGCAGAACAGCTGGTCATGAGGCTTCTCTAAAACTAATGGTAGTTTTACAGATGGCAGTCTATATGAGTGAGAAAACTAAACAATCACTCTGAATTTTCAGAGCAAGTTTATGGTTCTTGCATGGAAAGACACCCCTGTGGGGTTGATTTCACATTTTTCCTTTAATCCATAACTTTGGACAGATTAGTGAGGTGATTGATGGAGAAGGTTTATGTCAATTTGGTTTATGAAGTATCTTCATTGATGTTTGATTTCTCTGTTAAAAAAAAGAGACAACATTACAGAGGGTGGGGTTTGTTAACTTAGGGCTGCTTGAAAGGTGCCTAGAACTACAGTAATGTCTTGCCAAAGTGTTTTTCATTATACAGCATTTTGTGCCCAAAATAACTTCAGCTTTTGAATCAGCACAAGGTCATGTTACAGCTTGGTATCACCACAATAGTGACAATATAATTGAAATAGAATTCTCCCTTAAGGAGAGATGCTCACTTAAAAATCCAGTCTTGCATTAGATCAAGAGAAGATAAATAGTAAAAGTGCAAAGAGCCTCCACTTCAGATGCTAGTCTCAGGTGCAGTTGTGATCTGGCAGAGACATGAAAAAGCTGACTAGTTTTGTCTTTTCCCATTCAAATGACATGTTAGCTGAACCCCATAGAGCCTTGCCAAATCATGCATATGCTGAAGATCACTTCAAAATAAAAAATACTTGACATCCAGATGGGTCTGTAGTTTACAAAACTTGATTGCTGCATGTTTATTAAGAATTTGAAACTTCATACAGAACTTTAATAAATTAGTAATTGATGATAATCGATGCCATTTGGTAGAAACAGGGTCCTCTAACTGATCTTAGAGTAATTCAGGACAAGAGCTACCACATTATTTTTGCTGTCTACTAATCAAATACAGAATATTAGTGAGAAAAGTACTTTGCTTTACATTTAAGTGGGGTGAAAATTGCATTATTTTATGTTGAAAAGGACTAATTCTCAACCTACTCTACTGCTCACCCCCGTGAACAGTGTAAGGCTGACCCATTTAGTACCAACTTGTCTACTCTCGATACTTCCTTTACTATTAGCTCTCCTACACACTCATCAGAGATGCTTCTAGAATAATCACAATTTTCAATTGCCACACTTAGTGTGTTTCCTTCTTCCATAGTCATAGAAAAATGATAAATTCTTTTGAGATGACTAATAAACAATACTAGTCAGTATGGTTGGTATGGTTAATAGCTTAGTTAATTGTTTTGATTAGCTCTGGGTCTTTCCAAAAAAAGAGAATATTATCTCTGCATAACACTTCATTTAACTTTGACAGCATATTCACATATCACTGTTCAGTGCAATTTAGTTAAGCGTGGCTGAGCTTCTTTCTTCCTCTATCAAAGCTAAAGAGATGGCACTAGAATTTTTGCAAGAGCTTTTGTCTGCCTCAGGTACCATCACTGCTCTGCAGTAGAAAGCAGCCATAAACTCATCTCAGCTGGCTGCTTACAGGTTCATCCTACAGAATCCTTAGGATGCTACTGAGATAACAGTATTTTACTTGGTATGAAGACTTGGGGAAGGTGAAGTGTTCATGGGTTACTTCTCATTCTCTGGGTACCTAAACTTTGGGAAAAAGCCAGCAACTTCTTAGCTGTGCCGGACCAATGCTTTTGGGAGACCAGAGCAGCTGTAGGGGTTTATGGGAGTACCTCAGCTACTGGGGATCTAAGCCTTGTTTTTTTAATTGTCTTCTTTTTACCATAGTTTGCATCAGTGTGAACAAGCCATGCAGGATGGGAATAGGGAGGAAAGGAATGAAAAATTTCAGCACTTCAATACACTAAAAAGTTATGTGCTTAGCACTCACTTAAATTCTGTCTGTAGTACAACTACATTGACTTTTACAGGGCTGGAATCTTTACACAGAATCCTGTTATAAAAAGGCAGGTTAATGAGACTGTCCTTCTGCTAAAAGTCCTTGTTCCTCTGGGAGACTACACAGGGAAACAATGCAAATGTGTGTGTATATATATATATATATATATATATATATGTATATGTATACTTACTAGAGCATTCAAAGTGTCGTTGGCTGAATTATCTAGACCACTGAATCTGAAAGAAACTTGTTAGTGAGGAAGGTGGGCTATTTTGAGGATATGTCAGATACCACAGAAGGTTTATGATGACTGCTGCAACCATAATTCAGAATAGCCTCTTTTTCTCTGCTCTTTACTGATTTTCCATATTACCTGTAAGTCCAAGTCTGTGGAAGTAATGGAATAGGGGCAGTGTTGTTGCTTTCCTTAAGCGTCTTCTCTTGGCCATGAACTTGAGATGAATCCAAACCAGTAATAAATGTAATAGCCTTGTGGAGTAAAGAGAGGAGAATTTAAATCCCTCCTACCTGAAGAACACCCCATGTGTGTCTCTTGATTGGATAGAGTGGATACACTTAGCCCTCAGATATCATTGATATCTATAATGCATTTTTGGCTCATTCTGGTCTTGCAAAGCCAAACACTAGTTTATTTATATTGTAACTTTGATTCATTATCAAGTCAGAAGGAAATACAGAGAATTTTTTACTCCTGTGTAGAGTTTGTGTTTTTTTCCAGTTTTTATCTCTTAATTCCTAAACTTTTTGCTTCCCTGTACCCATTACAATCTCCGAAATATGGGCCTCATTAAAAACCATAAAATAAGCTAATATTGTGGTATAGATGAGAAAGAACCATATTTTCTTTTTGACAGTCATATTTTCCAAATCTCAAGTGAAAGTGAAGCATACCATGCTTCACATGACACTCCATCATTAAATAAGGAAGTTCTAATGAAAATAATTGAGCAATGACTGCCCTTTCTGTGTCACTTTTGTATGGCCCATTAATTCTGGCAAGTCTGTGTGAGAGTCACTATTATCAACTTCAAAAAGCTAATCCAGCATTAATCTTAAATCAGTAGCTCATTATTTTAAAACTCATTTTATGTCTAGTGGGTCGACTTAGAGGATCTAATAGGGTGCTTCTTGGGTTTTAATGAGTGAGAAATTTTACTTTAGAGCTGAGTGAAATGAGAGACCTGTCAATATGCTTCAATAATGTTACTCTTAATAATTAGAAATTATTCTAAGAGAAAAAAAATCATCTTTCCCTGTTTCATTTTGGACTGGAGAAATAGTATCACTCCAAAATATTATCAAAATATTTGTGGGAATTAAAGCTGAAGACATTTTGGTGATAATTTCAGTAAAAGCTGAACTGCCTTCTAATTGAATGTGTTATTCACAATATGTCATGTACATGGCTGGACTTTACTGAATTTGTTAGAAGTGTGTCATATGAAGGCTAGCTAAAGTACAGCTAGTAAATCTCCTAAGCTCAGGAATTCTACTACTGATGCAGTCTCCTTTCGGAAGTGTTCTTGGACAGAGTTTATTTTAAGTCACCGTAGGTGCCATGCAGTACTTAGATATGACTGAGTCTTGCATAATTTTGTTTTCACAAATTCTTCCTAGTAAAGACCAAATTTTGCTCATTCTGAAGCTAGACAACTTTGGGATCAAATTTTCAGCCAGCCTTATGAGATTTTTTGGCCTCCTGTGGCTATTCATAACCAAACGTTTCACTGAGCAACCTAAAAAACTTAAACTTTAAGGAGACATGATACTAGTTTTACTGTATTTCCCAGAAATTCTATGACAGATATGTGCTGAGAGAGCTTGGAAGCAAAATTTCTAAAATTTGCAAAGCCATGTTTATCAAGGCTTAATGTAAACCACTGTCCCTATCTTTCAGTACTTTATCACTTTTTTCCTTTGAGGTATAAGGTCAGATGTCTCGATGAAATTTTTCTGATATGTTGACAAAGATGTTGGCTTCTGATGAAGGACACTATTCAGCAGACTGCATAGGGATCTAAAAGCTTCTGGCTCACATGCTCATAAAGCCATCAATGATTTCCCCACTCGTACCAAGAAAATGGCTCTCAGATTAAAAAAGATGAGGACTCTGAAATGAAGCTAAATGAAATCTCTCTGTCCTGCTCAGAAAATATATTAGTAATACATTATATCTGTCTTACAAAACTTACAGTTTAATTAACTAGAGTGTTATTATGGCTTCACTAACAAGAATATAATCAGAAAATATCTATTAAAAGGAAAACCCAAGCAGTACTTCAGAATTGAAAGAACTAAAAGATTTCCTGTTTTCCATGGAGCTACACAGCAATACTTCCACAGTTAAATGAATCAATGTCTCTCTCAATTGTGTAGTATTTACACCAAGAACCAACATGTAAATTAGCTGAATCTGTTTCCATTGTCCAAAGTAGCTGAAAAGTGAAAAGAAAAAGCTTAAACCAAAACATGTGGTCAGAACTGGGAAATTATATATTTATTCTTAAAGTCTTTGTATTGTGCTTGAAATAGTCTGATAAATATTTACTGCATTTACATTTGATGCAGCTTGGAAAATCACTATCCTACAAGAAGGATAGTTATATAATGCATTGCAAAGAAATTATAAATACAGGTCACTTACAGTGGATGAAGATTCACCCCTTGTATTGTACATAAATGTATTGTATCTATATATAAACAAACCTTTATAACATTTAATGGTGTTGGGAGACCATAAAGCACATTGTGGAAGTGTTCCAGTCCTTTTCATTACAATAGGTATTTTTGATACACATCTAGAATAGGTATGAGTATATATTCTAGTGAAGAAAAGACCTTGTTTGCTGATAGTGTTCCATTTTTATCAGAGCAAACAGTCGATTAGATTCATGTAGTTTTTCCTTTTTTTAGAATATATTCAAGTGTTCACTTAATTCAAGTGTTTGTATGCTTAAGCTTATTCTGTCCCTAAGAGGGAAATTAATCTTCCAGGCAATGAGAAGTGACCTGGGTGACCCCAGAGAGCAGGGAAGTTGACACTAACCAGTTGAGACTAGTAGTAATCTCGTGCTGTGCAGAAGGTCTAAGTGAACAGTCCACAAGGTTAATGTGTTAGTACTTCAAGACGGTGTCCTAGGGAAAAAAAAGTAGATAATTAACTCACCCAGAGCCGCAGGCTATTTTGTGTTCCTACTGTCAGTATGATGATAGAGATGGACTAAACAGACTTTCTCTTTTGAGAGTCTGTGTTCTGATGAATTATAAAGGCTCAAATCAGAACAGTCCTTGCCTGTGAACTTCATGCAGTTAAACAGCAGTAGAGCAGAAGGGTGTCCTGAAACTCTTACCTGGTGAACTGTTTTTGTCTCCTGGTAGCAAGTGTGGTAACTTTGCTTAATGTGCTACTTTTCTAGCATCAGTGGTACAATGCACAACACATTTACAATTTATATTATTATCAATATTAATAATTATATCCACAGTCATGTTATTGAGGTTGTATGCTGGGATGAATATGTTATTTTTAATTGGATTAAAAATTTTTGTGAAAGAATAAATGGTTAAGCTCTTTAAAGAAAGACCACCCTTTTCCTTTAAGAAGAGTCTAGAACAAAGAGAAATGAAATAGTAAGATGCTTTGATTGTACTAATAAGGATGCTAAAATAAAAAAAAAATATGTAATCCACGTCCCTTATTGTATTCCCTCTCTTAAATACTGAGTTGTTTCAGGAACAGCTATCAGCAGCGGAGGCCTTAAAAAAAAAGGTGGCTTGTGAATCATTTTATTCAGTGTGTGTGTGATGTTGCCAAAGGAGATTCTGAGTGCTGTAGAAATTAAAAGCTATCAATATTCTGGTGACATCAGGATCATCAGGTCGATTTACTGATAGACATAATTATTTTTGAGTCAGCAATTGAGAACTGTGGTTTGAAAAAAAATTAGCCTTATCTCAGTCCCATGAAGCCAGAAGTGATGCCAATGAGTCCACTAAAACAGTTATATCCTAATAGCATGAGGAGACTGATGGGACTATTAAGGAGTCATCAATCTTTTTGCCACAGTTCTCATCTGTACATCAAGTCTCTGTTTCAAAGAAGCCCTCCTCAGCCATAGCTCTCCTTTGCTGGCATGTTGTTCACATATAGCCTTTGTTTTGGCTAGAGAGGCAATACAGTGTGCTTTCTGCAGACTGGTTGTTCAGAAAACAATTTTGAAGATCAAATCCTGAGAAAGGGTTAGCTAGGTATGTTTATTGCTAACACTCAGGGAGAGTTTTACCTAAACACAAGTCCTTGCATAATACTAATTTTGTGCATTGCATTATAAGATCTTTGTTATCATTTCCTGAAACCAGACCGGTTTTACAAGTCCACTTGAAGTTATTTCAGATATAGTGGAATGTATTTTAAATAAATGGATTTAAACTACAGTGCTCCCATTGTTCTTATTTAGCTGCCTTCCTTATGCAGCCTTCCCAGATGATTTTATGCGATTCTGCCTGCAAGCTTTCTAAAGGAGGAAAGCAAGATAGCAGCAAATATGACCTAGGCAAAGTCAACTGTTGTTTGGAGACTTGTCCATGTCACACCAACCCAGCAGTCTGGAAAGCCAAGCTGAGAGTTATAGGAAACAGTGGCTTCAACTGACAAATGTGTGAAGTAATTTGTGGTTATGGCAAATGCTGCTTTCTTCCTTTCAGTCTCTTGGGGACAGTGTTAGGAATAAGGCTAGTGTTTCAGAGCTCTACAAGATTTCTATCCTTCTCTTTCTGATTTTCTGTGGCAAAAGTGGCTCATTCTGGGGCAGAAAAAATTGGTTCTTCCCTACACAGTTGGCAAGAGCATTTTGCTTTCACTTGGCTATGGTTGTCTTGAACTAGCTTTTCACACTGGTACATCACATGTCACAACTATTCAAACATTTTTCTTCAAAAGTAGCAAGCATTCAATCACTGATGTCTGGTCTCCTAGACTGCACTGATTAAATGCAACCACCTTATTTGGTTCAATGCCAGGCCTGTTGAGTCATTTTGTAATGGCAATTGTATAGTTTATGCACAGCCTGACTCTCACATACATTTTCCATGTCATGCTGGTACACATGTATTTTGAGTATGAGCTGGCTCTTCCTTACTCAAGTTCTTGTCATTGCTCTTATGACAAGAATCACAACTAGCTATACTTGCATTTTTATGAGCAAATAACACCGCAACCATTATTTCTAGAAACCTTGAATAATGTAAAATAAATACAGGTTAGATTCTTCCACTACGTATGCAAAGCTGATTCATTGATTTGTGAGACATTTTTTATTGGATAATCTGTTTTATAAAATAATTCCCACCAAAAACTACATAGTAAAGGTATTGGTCAAAGACTCTGAAGCTTAAAAAAAGCTTACTAAAAACTTTTCCTCCCAGGCAACAAAAACAGAAAAGGTAGATATATAATCAGTATGTATAATTAATTCAATATGTGTGCATATATGTCATGTACATTTAATTTTCATCTTTTGAGAAGGGATCAGTCTATCATAGATGATAGTGCCATTTTATCTTTATATCTTTACATTTATACAAATGATATTTTTGGAAATATCGTTCCAATATGTGGTGGAAAAATGTGTAACAAAGCTAACTACATCCTGTTTTACCAATCACCAAGATAACTAGTTTTAATGCTCTCTATGTAGAGTACATTTATTTTTGCTTTTATTTTTACTTTGAATACTGATGATAACTAATAAATATATCAATAATAAAAAATAAATCAATAGGTTTATTCACTGGAAAGAAGTGAATAATCATTCAACCATCACCTCTTTCTGCAAATATTATTGGCCAAGTCTTCCACTGATCAATGTGGAATGGCATCACTGGGATTTCACTAAGATTTCACTTGTTTTCCTTCAGTGTCCTAACAAATAATATGTATAAATCAATGGAGAAAATAGAATTCTGAAAGTATTCTTTTAATCTGAAGGACCAGCTCATAAAGTTCCTGTTCCTCTTAGTTTCACAAGGTTTTCTCAACGTCAAGGCATTAAGAGGTTGAAATCATAACAGAAGATAACTGGATGCTTTCATTCCTCTTAAAAAGCTGTGATGTATGTTTATTATTGAATTTTGTAAAAGAAAAAATCTTTTATTTTTCATTTTCTATTGAATTATTTCTCAAGCACAGTATAGAGCACTTTGTCCTCGTGCCTTACCTTATTTAAAATAAATAAATAAATAATTTTATTTGTCATTCTCCAAGGTGCTTTTATTAGTAAACTGGCTTCACCACAGCATTACCTCTGGCTTGTGTCACTGATGAAGAAAGTTGCAGCCTAAAAAATACAGATTTCCAATTGTCCATAAGGGCAATGAAGATAAAAAGCCTGAAGGGACCACAAATTTGTAGCATAGAGCAAGGCACTACTTTCTGTCTGTTTCTTTATGTGTTGCCTTGTTTGTGGGGCCATAATTACATACTGATTACAACCAGAAAAAAGGATTGTCTCCATCCTGAATGGTAATTACTGTGTTTCACTCCCATTCTTTTCTTTTGCTCTTTCTAACCGTTATCAGATCTAATTTAGGTTTTAACATGGCTTTTGGGAAATATAAATTTCAAAATATTGTTTACATTCCTTACAGTAATGGTCATCTTGTGAATTATATATCAGCTAGTATATATTACTAACTAATTAACTTAGTGTAACTGCATGTGCCCATGAGACTGGAGAATGTTAAAATGAAAGGCTGAGTACAGCTTCCTTGAGCTACATGATCTAGGCTGTGTTTGAGTTTCTATCCCTTCAGGTGACTTGTCTTTGATTAAATTAAGAGAACATCAGAATTGTTCTCCTGTAAGGAAGCAATAAAACTACCCTAAGAGAAAGTAGTGCAATTTTTCTTAAAAAATAATTATTTTCTTTACCTCTCTGACATTCTCATATTACACCAGATTTTGAGACAAAATTGGAGGGGCCGTAAATCATCCTTCCTCAATTGACTTCCATTGGAACTGAGCTGATTTAGGCCAGCGGAAGAGGTCAGTGCCAAGAGCTGTGAATGCTTTCAGTCATGAAACAAGTCACTTGCAGATCATTAGGGTGGCTTAAAAAGGATCTTACCAAAGTACATTCTGGCTTTTTTCCTTCTGTTCTTTGAAACTTTGGTATCCACTGAGGTGACAGTGAGTGAGCTCTCCACTGATGAAGATGTTTGAAATGTATTTAAAAAGAGACCAGAGTTCTCACCACCACTTTCCATCAGTAAACTTTTTTCCCTCTAACTGTCACGGAATTTCAGGCTCATGGGAGTCAATGTAAAAGTCAGTTATACAATTCTTGCACTAAGTGATATGGTAGTCAAAAAAAAAGGCATCCAAACTAGCAAAACTAAATGTAGTGTACCCCATTTATGTGACACGTCCTTAAAGATGCAGATACCTTCCATGGTGAGGTGAAATATAACAATATTTTTTAACATTAATTCACCTGGTTTTCTCTTTGCTTTGAACTGTACTTAATCACCTAAGGACTGAGAGAGTAATCAACAAAAGTCCCCAGAACTCCCTCTGCTGTGGATTTTCACATGCTTGTCTGCAAGAGCATGCACACCTGTACATATGCATATGCACACAGGCACTTGAGATTGTTTAGTGGCATTGGCTAAGACATTTCTGGTGCAGTGGCATCTTAATAGTGGATCATGGGATATTTTAGGTTGGAAAGAACTTCAGGAGATCTCTAGTCCAACCTCCTGTTCAAAACAGGATGCTAATTTCCATCCAGGCTTAAGCCACAACATAGGGTCAGGGTGAGGTTGGATCTGGGTGAGTTAGGACTTTATCCAGTCAGGTTTTGAAAACCTCTGAGGATGGGGAGAAACTGCATATATTCTTTGGGGAGTCTATTCTGCTGTCTGAGCAACCTCACCAGAAAAAAGCTCTTGTTTCAAGCTGTGCCCTTTATGTCCTGCATAGTACACCATTGTGGAGAGTATTGGTTCATCTCCCTGTTGGGATCTGCTGTTTGTGGGACTTGACCCAAAAGCCATTTCTTCTCTAGGCTGGCCAAACCTATATCTTTTATCCTTTTCTCACAGGGAATGTCATCCTCCTGAGCATCTTGATGGCTGTCTGCTGAACTTGCTCCAGTTTAATGATGTATTTCTTGTATAGAAGGGCTCAAAACACATTTACACATCTAATGTACTGGTGAAGCACTTAAATTATTTGGGGAATTTTCCCATCAGTCTGCACACTAAAGGTTATGATACAAGTTATAAGAATAAGGAGAAATGAAATAGCTTTGGTAAAATGAGTTCAAACTGCACTTGTTAAATTGGAACATGAACTGCACAAGATTTTGGCATTCTGCAGAGGAGTTTGGATTTCTTCAAAAGTAAATCTATAACTGTAAAATAAATAGTAAGAAAGTAGACGGAAACATTCCAGTTTTGCTCAAGATTGAGACTTTTGACCAGCCTTAGGTTCCTAAAATAAGCTTATAATAGAATATAATGTTTATCACATGTGGTCCTTTTTTAATCGTAGTAGCAGAATACTTAAAAATTCCTGTCCTTCTCATTTGATTTCAGAGTGCATGAAAACAACGAAGCAGGTCCTCACTGCCTCAGTATTACAATGACATGCACACTCAATTAAAGATCTGCTGTTTTGGGGTACATGTTTCCAGCAGGCTTAGAATACTGTTAAAAGATTGTACACTGAATTGCAAGTCTGAAGCCTTACTGTGCTAATAGCTGCTCATCTAGGGGACTTGCTGATTAAGGTATGCAAAATAAAGCAATGTGAGTACCTCCTATCAAGAGAAAGACTGTGCTTTAACAGTATGTTGCATATTTTTTATTATTATTACTATTACCATAATTAATATTATTACTATTATTATTAGTGTACTAGCACCTAAAGGAGAGATTTGATTGACGAGTAAGTGCTTAATCACTAACATTTTTAAGCAGAAGATGAGTATCTATCAAGTGCTAAACCAAGTGTGAATTTGGTGGACTTGGATTTGTTTGTTGAATTCATCCCCTGTGAGGAATTAAATTTGTTTGTACCATGGATTCTTGATGGCCCTTGGCAGAGGGTAAAGTCCCCCAGATTCTCAAGATGGCTTTGGTTTTAGTTGTGTGAAATATGAGCTTCAGATATTTTGATAGAGTATTGAATTTTAAAGGTGTTTATATGGCTAAACAGGTTTTTGACTCCTTTTAAATTAGACGCCTAAAGTGTACTGTGGGGACCTTTTCTGGATGTTGCTTGTTGCTTAGTCACAGGCATCCTGTTCAGCACCATCTAATTCAGCATGCCTCAGCCAAGGTAATGCTCAAATTTGCTGCACAAGCTCTGACAGCATATCTATTTCCCTCCACCTCCAAAATACCATCTCCAGACAAGCCTCTTTTCTCTCTCTTCAGCTCTTTGTAGATAATTGTCCTGATTCACACAGGGGGAGCAAGTAGAGCAAATTGATTCTCTCTATCTGAAA
This sequence comes from Struthidea cinerea, assembly GCA_013397865.1. Taxonomy (NCBI): domain Eukaryota; kingdom Metazoa; phylum Chordata; class Aves; order Passeriformes; family Corcoracidae; genus Struthidea; species Struthidea cinerea. The sequence continues at coordinate 733,327 of VZTI01010898.1, forward strand.
GAGACAGGACTGCCCATAAGGGAACTTTTCTTCGAGTTGCGTGCTGTCCCTGTTTTGCCCCGGTGAGGATGGGATATATGCAGCTGTGAGAGTGCTGCCAATGGAGTGTGTACAGCCAACCTGCTCAAGGAGCGAGGGTCTATAATGTCCCTGATTTAGCAGTTTTAGCAATGAAGCCAATCAGTTCTAATTAGTTTGTGATTAAAGAACTAGCTATCTTCTAGGCTGTGCAAAGAGGACTGGGTAAACTGTCTTCCAGTTTTAGACTGAAATCCCCTTCCAGAAGGCAATCGTCCATGTCCTGTTCATGGCATCAAGCAGTCCATTAACTAGCTGCTTAGTTCTAATTGATGGTGCTCTTATTTTTATCAGGTCCTGAAAAAACACCTTTAATTAGACTAGTGGGGAAATTACAGATTTTCACCTGTGGAAAATCATGTGTTTCGGCAGTTGTCTACCCAGCTTGTAGAACAAAATGATGGTTCACCATCTCCATTAAATCACATAGGTTTACTTTGACAGTAATACATGATAAAATTATAGCCTATAGCAATCCAAAGCTCTTGAACCCGTGTTTTCCATTTTGACTGTCAAAAATTATCTCTTGTCATACAGAAGATATGAAACAAAAGAAAGTATTTAATTTTCTATAACCATGTAGCATCTTTCCTACTGGCTACACTAAGTGAAACCTACTATTTCTGTTCATCATCATGCCCTACTTCTTGCAGCGTGATGGATTCATTAAAGTGAGACAGAGCAGGAAGAGACAGTGGATAGGGCAAATGCAAAAGTTACTGCAACATTTTCTTCAGTTCTTAATATTGTAAGGTGTTACTATTGGATCTTTTACATACTTAAATTCATAGTCGTTCCTTTGCTATGAAAAGTATGCTTTCATTGCCTTCCTTTTTGGTTGCAGTTGAAAGAATTCTCCCACTGCTCCTTCCTGAAAAGACTCCACTCTTTTTTCACATAAAAATTCTGTCATGAATACTTCTATCTTGTCTAGCTCCAAAAATTTCCTCTTCGAAGTCTGATGCTGCAAAAACCATCAGTAATTTAGAGTGAAATTATTTTAAGATTCTTTATTACATTTACAGTCATTTTTCATTGGTTTTCATTACATTTGTCTTGAAAATTTTTTGCATACTTGTCTCCTTAGTAGTAACTTGGAGCCCTGTGAATTAATTCAAATGTGACATATAGCTATTGTCAGTCTGCAACAACTGTAAGAAAATAGAACAACATAATTTTTTCTTCCGCTGGATCTGAGTCTCTATTTGCGTAGCAGCTGACTAAACAGTAGATAGGATGTGAGATACTGTTTTAAACTTTATTTACATATAAACTTTATAAATGTATTTATCTTGCACAGCACTAGTTCTCTACTAGTTAATTACGTAGTATAAGTTGTTACACAAGAAAGTCTGTTCAGGGAAGTGCTTCAATTTGTTTTCCTAAGTGCTTATTTTTGGAGAGTGTGAGTGTTTTCTTTGGAATCAAAAAAGCTTTTCTTTAGGTTAGACAATTAACTGTTAGATCACTAAAGCTGCATGAGATGCATCCTACCTCAGCAACTAACTGCAAATACACGGAGCTGACGAAAGTTCCTTCCAGGAGCGACTAAAGTTATTCAGTACTTCATGTGAATGATGACATCAAAACATTTAGTCTGAGTGGGAATTCACACTACATTCCAAATCTACACTTAAATTCTCTGCATCAAAAAGCTATCAAATATTTGTTGCAGAAATGGCCCTGATAGGATGTTGCTGCCCCTTAGCTTGCAGACTTCAAGCCAAGCCAGAACAGACATCCAGCCCACATTACCTTCACAATAATTCAGCCCAGCACTCTGATATCAGAAAGGGCTTTTACATAAAGCTCCTTCCACTGAAGGAGCACCAACTGAAGAGGCCTTGAATTTCTACAGTATCTATAGGTGTTGAAAAGGGCACAAAACCATCTCAATCTGCTACTTTGATAAATAGCTGACTACAAACAATTTCCAACCTGCATTGTTCTGCTCTTTTGGAGCTTCTCATCAAACTAAAGAAAGTTGCTTAAAAGTCTGTTTCGTAGTAGTTAGTATGATTAGTTTAGATATTGCAATGTTTTTGGTGACGACTTGGTAAAACTTTACTGTTTAGTCTCCAAATAGACTCATAACAAATAGTGGCCACAAATGCTTCAGGAAGTGATATGTTTGGGTGCCTCTTTGTCTGTATATTCTTCCAAAAAGTGCTTTCTAATTGCAAGAAAGTCCTTTCCTAGGCATGATGTCAATCAAGTTTGTAACTAAAAATAATACTCCTGAGGACAAAAGTCCCTTGAGTTTCTTGTCTGAACCTTAAATTTAAAAGCTCTCATGGTAAATAAGCAGAGAAAGGATTTTTATACATACTGCTGTTATGTGCTGAAGATCCTCTGAGTTTAAATGCTAGCAGACAATTAATAAATTCAGTTGCTTGTGCTGAATCTTTACTCTTGCTGATAGCCATTCCTGTAGGCTTTGGAGTTATACACTCAAGTCTGCATTAGAAGTGCTTGCAGCCTGTGGGGTTTTAAAATGGTACCAGTTATTTTAACCAGTGTGCCTGTACTAGTTACACTAGCAATTTCTTCCATCATTAGAAATTCCCATGGGTAATTTGTGTTAGAAAATGTAGATTCTATCTACATACTTTCCTCAAGATATGATTTGTTTTAACCTTGAGAAATTCAGCAAAATATTTGGTTGCCTATTCATGCTAACACTAATACTGACAGTATTCTGAGAGAGAAATAGAGCACATAAAGTTTGAACAACATTTAAAATGTTTTTGCTAAGGTAGTCCTTAGAGCTTTGCGTTAGCAAACAGTAAGCAAGTTTTTTCCTTTATCTTCGTGGTTTTTCATTCAGAAATAAGAAAACTAAAAGTTTTTAAAATGGTTTAATTATGAAAACTGCATCTCTTTTTATATTCAAGACATTTTTCCTGTAGTGTTTTGATTTGGTGAAACATCAGTAAAGCGACATTTCTTGTTCACAAATCAAGCTGATAAATTCTGAGGCTGAAATTCCCTATTTTTGCTTAGAATTTAAGGAATGTTAATTAAAGGTAAAACTCATCATTTTAGATTTGAAACATAATTTCATGTGTTACTGTATACTGACATATGTAAAATACAACCTTAAATATAACAAATATATATACTAACCTTGTACATTCAGTTTTTACTTTTACAAGTAAAGAAAAATAGATATAATTATAGGATTTTAAAAAGTGTGATACTATAATAAGATGGAATCAACTGCCTAAATTTATTATGTACTAAAACTAGAAATATAGAGGAAGGGAAGGAACAGTGGGTCACTAATACTTCTAAATGCTATATGGTACAAAATTTGCAGAAGTATAAAAGTCGAGCAAAACTGAGATGCAAATGCCTGATTTCAGTGTCTTTTCTAAAGTAAAAACAGAAGAAGCAAGAGGAGAATGAGTGATATTTAAATGACCATGTAAATATTTAGGAAACCTTTGGAATACATGTAAATATTATATAGAAATCTTTGCAAAAAGTTGGCTGTGGTTTGCTCTTTAGCTTAAAAGTTGGACAAAATCTAACAAAATCTATTGTGGTGTCAGATTTATTAATTACTGTGGGTCCTTGCCTAGTAATGAAATAGTCTGTCTCCCTTTTATTTAAACTCCCAAAGTGTCTTTCTCTTTTTCTGCAGGTATTTTCTGCTCTCAGGTTGTCAGACACATTGTAGCCAGAAAGTGAACCCGATAGGTGAAGAGATTTCTACTTCCATGGTTTCAAAGCTGCAATCTGTTTATAACAAGGGGATATAACTTCTGAAAATGTTGCACCCACTTTCTAGTTCTGTTCCTACTAAATATTATATGCCAATGTGGGCAATTCCCTTGATACTGACTAGTCATGTGCCTGAAAGAAATATTGCTTATTCCACTGTATTCTTTTATACATCTTTTCTTTAAATGCATGGTGTGGTTCTTAGTGTGCTTGGCTAAGGAGACAACATATACTATGGTGTCTCCTTGTTATTTTAATGCAGACATTAGTGCTCAGCTTAACATGTACCTCATAGCAAATCTTGGCGCAGCAAGAGGATTTACACAACACTGTCCCTGTGAGATGTAGCAGACTTCTTTTTTAAATGTATGAGCATTCTGAGTGTCTGTGTTCCCCAATTCTATACAGTGTTTCAAGGAGCTATAATTAAGCAATATGAAGGCACTAATTAGAATAAGGAAAATTTTTCACCCTGATAACAACATTCAAACTGTTGTTAGGGTCTCTCTCAGAGGACATAAATGAGGAAATAGAGAATCTTCTATCAGCAATGCAACCCTAGTTTGCTTTCCTAAGAGAAAACATTAGTAAATGCCACATATAGTAATAGGAACAAAACACTCCAATATAGCTATGATAGTGGTTTAATTCCACTTTGGTCTATATTACTGTGCAATAGTTAGAAATGTTTTGCTGAAACAAGTGTCCGATTTACTGTGGAGGCCAGGAAAAATGCTATGATATTTCCAATGAAAAATGTTTGTGGGCAGGCCAAGAATTTTTTAGATGCTTCAATTACAGGACCAAGCAAAAAGAAAAGTTAATTCTTCATTTATAGTGGTGTTAAAGTGAAAAATTATTGAAACATATTCACTTAATGTGAAATGTTCTTTTTGCTATTTTCTATTTAAAAAGAGAAGTTTTTCTATATTTAAATTATGTGAAGTTTCAGCCCAGTTCTAAATAGGAAGTTTTAAAAAATATCTGTATTATTCTAGGGATTGAAAAACTTTTTTTTCTCAGACTTTTTCTAACTGGTCTTGATGTCTTGTGGTTGTTTTTATTTTGTTTTTTAGGGTTTTGGTTGGGGTTTATTTGTGAGTCGGTGTAAAGAGGCATAACCCCCAAAAAATTACATCAAGAGACAATTCACTAAGTCACAAAGCCACATCCGTCAGTTGCTGGAGAACAGCAGACAGTTAAACTGCTTCATTTCACTGTCTCTGCTTCAACATTCTCAATTTTCTTTTTGGAATGGGTGAGAAAATTGATATAATCCTTGGCTTCCTCTCTGAATTGCTTCCTAAACTGACACCACACTATTACAGAGAAGCCGCAGGTTTTGTGATGCTCTCTGCAAACTAACTCATGCATCACTGCTACCATACAGCTATTAGAAAACTCAACTCCTCCACCATAAAAGTATATCATGCCCTTAAGTTTGAGTAACAGAAGATGATGATCTGCACTATTTGTTCAGAGAGATCAAACTCTATAATGTGTGAGGAAAACAGCTGAATAATCGGGAAGACTTCAACAGGAGCAGCATATGCTCCTGGTGCTTCCTGCTGAGCCTGCTGAAATGGCTTAGTTACAGACGCCAGCTTTCTGTGGAAAAAACTCTTGCTGCAAAGGTGGGGAGTTCTAAGCAATTGTGACAAATAGAGGATTATCATGCCTGAGCTGAAGAGTGGGAGACCACTTACAAATTACTGTGTTTTAGTTGTGATCGGGATTGGCCCACAGAAACAATCAACTGAACGCAATATTTATCTTTGAACACAAAGATATCTTTGACTTTGCTTCCAAGTGCAGCTTAAGTAAAACTGTTTTGAGAGCCAAGTAAGGGGGATAAATAATTTAGCAGTGAGTAAAAGATGTGAATTGCAACTATGAACTGAAAAAGTATATCCAAAGATATCCAAAATCCAGAGTTGTCAAAACAGAAGTTTGGAAAAATACCCCAACTGTTGCAGAGATGCACCAACTGTCTTTGAGCAGAAATTCTGCACATGTGTATATAAAAAAGGCAGATAAAGAGAGGCAAATGGAATAAAAGCTGTTCATGAGAAACCATTCTAAGACCATTGTAATTTTTTCTCCCCTCTTCCATGCTGGTTGTCCTCCCATCATTATCCCAGAAAGATTTCTCCCGTTATTCAAAAAAATATTTATTGTTAATTTATATTCATAAAAGATTTGTTTCCCAGCACAGATGAGAGGGGACAAGGTCTCAAAAGAGTGGGTGGGGTTGTGGAAAGGAGGGAGGAATACAGGCTCCAGGTAAAGGATCTTTCCTTGCTGGTGACTAATCCACAGTTTGGAGATTCTTGGCCCTCCTTGTCACTGCTAAGCCAACTGTTCTCACTGGCTGAAGGACAAGACATGCCAGTCTGATATTTGGTTTTGTTCTGGGTTTTTTTTTAACCTTTTACTTTTCCTGATAAATACTGATTTTGACCAAGGTTACCAAACTTAGGGTGATATACATAAATCAAACAACAGCCAACATAGAAATAAGTGGTTCAAAATAGTATAAAGGTTAATCTATAGTAGGCAGCTGAGTTTGTAAAGTAGACATAGAATATGTCCATTTTTATTATTAGTCCATTAATATTATTCCATTGCTAGATGTATCAAAAATCACACAGAAAAATTGCATGTATAATATTTTTAGGTTAGTAAAACGAAAGATCTAACTATAACATATGATGATGATAAAGTAATTTCCATTCTAAGTGAAAGACTATGACACATTGCAACAAGTGAAAGTTTTAAAAAAGAACATTTCTATAATTTCTACCTGTGAGTTTTCAGAGAGGAAAGCTGGAAGTTTTCTGTGTTTTTAATTTTGATTTTTATAAGATTTTGAGAATTAGTTCCCCAAAACAGTTGAAAAAGGCTTACAGTGAGCCAATATTTGAACTGAGAATAAAAAGTGAAATGTCCACTTTTATTCTAATCAGTTCTAGACACCAAAAAAACAATAATGAAGGAGATTGATGAAGAAAAAATGGCCATTGACCAGAGGTTAGGAGATAATATCTTGAAGCATCCTATTTCCTACATAGAGCTCCAGACTTATGTTCATATTGTCTTGTTTGCAGTATTTTTCTAACCTTGGAACGTGAAATGTGATGATAATTTTGTAAATATTAGGATCCTATTCCCACACGCACTGCATCCCCGTACCAGCTATCTCTACTCTCCTAAACTATGGAGCCCTTCTCCTGCCTCCCAAAGCTCTCTAGTGCCCAAAACCTTTCTCAAACCCTATATCATCACAACATTCTTCCAGTTTGAAGCTCTAACCAGCTGCTGTACACAAGGTCATTGACTTCAGCCTTTTGTCTTCAAGTAACGTAAATTAAGATTTTTAACTAGACATATAGTATGGAATCTAAAAAATATTGAAATAATCATGAGAGATAATGTAGGCTGCATTTTTTATATAAATTTATTTCAATAATACTAAATGGAAACAGAAAGATTTGTTAGACAGAAGGAATGGGATTGCTCTGAAATGTTAGGAGAACCAGTGATTTCCAGAAACAGGGCAGTTAAATAAAAGATATTGTTTTCCCTCTAAGTCACAAGTTACAAACACGTCTATCTATTTGCCTTATTTAGAATTTTTTATATTCTTAAGAAAAAAATTTCTAGGAACTTTGCTCTGAAGTTTTCCTATTGTCATGGACTTATATGTTTGCAGAAGTTATTCCTACATGTGCTTTAAGATTATCATTAAGAATAAGTTTTCTAAAACTTGGATGAATTATGCAACATTTATCACGCAGCAGATTATTGCTGGTGAGATCAGCAACTTAAGTTTTGATTGTTTAAGATAGTTGTTTCTCTCTCACAAGTGATATCATCACCTATGTATGAATTCATTACCTTAGCTATCTTACATTAATCTTTATTTACTTACTGCATGCTCTTAACTTTTTAATGAAGATATATATTAGTTTATTGTTGTAAAGGCCTAATTTATCTGGTTTATGTTCCCGAAATCTCTTAATTCCCAATTCATACCCATGGAACTGACAATATCACCTGCTTCATTTTCTTCCCCCTCAAACTAGTAGCCCCAGTTACATTCCTATCCACCTAATCCATGTCTCACCTTCCTACTGTTATGTTCCTTATCTTTCCCTGTCAAAGCTGAGTTACACCATCCTGAGCAGGACACACAATTTTTCCTGCAGCATAAGAAATACAGGATGAAAAGGGGAAATGATGAGCAGGTATGGAGGAAGTACCTCCAGCAACAGTCCAGCTTGTCACTCTTGCTCAGGAGGTGCGTGAGTACCTGTAGCAACTCTTCCACATTTACAGGCTTTATGGGATCATTCCTGTGGCTTGCTTTAGTGTTCCCAAAAGAGATTTCAAATGGATTGATCCATGAATGGCTGGAATTTCCTGGGCTAGTGTCATTGCTCTCCTAGATCTTCTCAAGCCCTAGATGATAGCATTAGTACTTATGTCTACGTACTTCATTGGTTGGGGAGAGCCTTGACATCCTGCTGATGTCAGGTTTGCACTTTTCAACAGCTGGACTGGGAGACCTGCTGTAAAACACCATGGCACATTTCCCCACATCTCTGTTGTTTTGGAGATCAGGAAGAGATGGTCGGGAACTGGTGAGCCCAGTTCTCGTCTCAGTTCTTGGCACACATGGGTCTGACAAGTGCAGGTTCAAGAATTGGGAATATCTTCTCACTCTTTTTGATAATGACAGAGCCTAAGCAATTTTTCCAGAAGAAAAACTGTAGGATAAGAAATTGATGTGATCATTAAGAAAGCATTAAAACTTTCGTTTTATAAGGTACAAATTTTTGTTCTTTCAAGTCACCAATGTGTGTAGAAACATGCCTCAAAGAGCAGAGAGTCAAGCTATAAATGAAAAAATTATTGTTTGGCATACAAGTCCGAAGAAAGATTATAGTCATGTCTTCCAATCAAGTAATATCTGTAGGAGCTGACCATATTTATGGCTTAGACAATATGTATCATTTTATTGCTATACATTAACATTTATTAAGAGCAGTGCAGTGTAATTTAAGTTGATGAGTTCTTGTCATCGTTATAAATTGTTACTTTAGATGTTTGAGAATTCCAGAAAGAGAAAATGAAAACTCAAGAAGAAAGAGCATAATCCAGTTTGCTGTGTTTTTCAGTTGTGCAAAGCACAGAGACTCCTCTTGCCTATTGCCTTCTGGATTTGACTGATTTAAATGTGACAATTCTGTGATGTTCCTTACCTCTTTGTGTGTATAGAAACACATTCAGCCCCTATAAATGAGTTTTTTCTACTGTACTTTATAGGATAAATTAGTTTATGGTAATAAACTATATAAAGAGTTTATAGTAATATATAGAGTTTACTATATATAGAGTTTATAGTAATAAACTCTGTGAAGAGTAAAGGTAAAATCTTATGCCATGGAAGAAATTTATGCAAAAATGTTTTATATGCATTTAAACTACAATATAACATAGCAAAGAATAAAACTTTTTTTCCCCTCTTTTAAAATCTGCATCACTTAGTACAATGTACTTGCTTAAGTGTTTGCAACCTTTAGTGTTTTATGACTTAGAATTTATTACAGAAAATGATTCCACTGTTTTCCACCAACCCTCCACCCCTCATCATACATATATATCCATTTATGTGACGGGAATTATATTTATCTTGGAAATAAAAGTGGATCTCCTTTTAACTCCTCCTGTCCTGACCATCCTGTTTAGAGAAAGTGGAAGCTCTGGGAGTGCATACAGATTACTGACTGCTCTGTGTCTGCAGCAGTTCTGTAAACCCTTTCTTTCACTTGTTGTCCCACAGTCCTTAACAAGGCAGGAACAATTAAAGTGGAGAGCAGGAGCTCTACCCATCATTTGCTGTTGGAAGGTAGTTTCCAAATGAAATAAGCTAGTAAATTTGTAAACTAATTAAGCTTCGTGTTTTCCATCCTTCATGTCTTCTTTTATGTCAGGGCAATGCACTGCAACTAATTGTGTAATTTTCAGCATGTTCAAGGAAAGGTTTCTCCTGTTTATTTATTTGCAGTAGAGTTGCATTATTCACTAATTATTTGTCATTCATTAGAGAACATGTCTTAAAAAGTGTCTGTAAAGCTACGTGTACAAATCACAAAAATGATCTCTGCCTTCCTCTCCAAATGGTTTTTAGCTTTTAAGAAGTAGTGATTTTATTTTTTTTTAACTAATCCCTGAGGAGAAATAAAAGCACACCATGATTTTTCAAGGCTATCTATCGCTTCCAGTGCTCAGGGGTGTTTAAAGCACAAACCACTACTGCTTGTCAGATTACAGATTTGTTCATATGTTATCACTGTAATGCAAGATGGTGGTACTGAAGTACAGCAGGCAAACAGAAGAAAGGCTTCTGGGTATGCTCCTGGCTTTTTTCCCACGTCATATGGGCTTGCATACTTTATCTAAAGAAAGATCATGTGTCCAGTATATTTCCAGGCATAAACCATGTACTTTTATAAACTTGGGTTCAGCAAAATTGTTGTCTTGAACTGATAAAATCCCGTGTTTAGTTTATAAAAAAGAAACGATAAAAATAAGACAGAGGGTTAATTTTTTTTAAAATTATGCATAAACTTTTGTCTCATTTCTAAATAACCTTAAATGATATTGACTGGATTATTTTCAAATTGAATGAGTTGATAACCTGGTAGATAACCTAGGTGACTATTCTTCTGTTCACTGAGGCTACAGGAACTTGAAAGTAGTTTCAGCAGGGCAAATTTCACATGAAGATTTGCAGATCGCTTTTTCCCTGGAAAATGAAGGTTTGAGGCTTTGAAATAAGCATCTGAATTTCTATATAGGACATGGGATTTCATGTTGATTCTTTACTTAAAACATAATTTCTCCGAGCTTTATTTTTAACAATTCCACTTAGTAATATCACATATTAATGTAAAGTTTCCCTTGTACTTGGACATAGATGATAAATTTGGGCAATTCCTGCAGAATAAAAGTTATATAATGTGTTGATTTGCTCTGTGATCCTTCTGAAGGATAAATGTCCCTGTAGGAAACAGCAAAGAGTACATGGTTCTCAATGTGAAGCATAATTCACTAGTAAATACAGGAAAATGTCTTAGAATAAGCACTTTTCACTATGGAGACAGATGGTCACATTGCTCGGCAAGCATTCAGCTTTTTTCCCTGAGATGTTTGAATAATGTTTATCAAACAATAGACAGGGATGAAAATAAAGATAGCCTTAAATTTATCTAAAACAGAATGGCAGGCTGCTCTAGAACTGTCATATAAATAACAATAAACAACTGTTGAATGAAAATCAATAAGGTGGAAAGATAATTTTTCTACTGGACTGTAGAAATACATATATCTATATATCTTTTTCTTGTAGTGAAATTTTCTCTCCTCTTTCCTAGCCCAGAAATCAACATACGGTTTACATACCTGGCACAGTGTACAATGATTAGAGGCAAAACCAGATGGCTATATTTTTCCTTGTCTTTTTTATTTAGGTGATGGATAGACAAATCCTGACTTTACCTGTCAATCCAGCTGTAATTATTTATGTTCCACTGTGAATTTTTGCATGCGAGTGCTCATGCAGGTACACACTTGTGCACACACAAATAGAAGTCAACTCTTTCTTTTTCTTCCATAGGCTTAGAAAGAATTGCGAGAGATTCAGCCTATGAACAAGAAGGAAAAGTTCAGTTTGTCATTGATGCAGTGTATTCCATGGCCTATGCCCTGCACAACATGCACAAAGATCTCTGTCCTGGATATATCGGTCTGTGCCCAAGGATGAGCACAACTGACGGTAAAGAACTGCTTAGCTATATCCGGGCAGTAAACTTTAATGGTAAGTTACATGTACTCTTTTTTTTTGCCTCTCTCTTCTTTAAATATCCCCTAAGTGACAAGTTGGGTTTTATTCTTTATATAGGATACGTTTAAGGCACAGTGGAAAACAGGATTAGAAGCAGTTCTCATTTAATCAGAACTGTGAGTTTTTCCACCTGCTCTGAAACCTCCAGTGTATTTTTCATCTTAACATTTTTCATCTTAACATTAAGCTGCTCCCAAAAGAGGCAGATGTTAAAAATATGAATCTGTCGATCAAAATATTCCAGTGAAATGCTGCTATTACGGAAACAAATTGAGGGCTCGTGCAGTCTTATTGATAGATTAAAATCATTTGACAGTGGTTGCTTGTGTGTTTGCAAGAGAACAAATTAAAAAAATACCCTTTTGAAAATCTCCTTCTTCTGAAATTGATTAATAATTCCCTTACATAAGCAAATAGTGAAATTACTTTCAATTTACATGCTTAATTTTCAATTAAAACACTCACTAGCAGTTCCAGCTTATTTTCCATTTCATTGTTTTTGACTTAGTAATTTAGTGAGCTTTAATACAACTATAATATATATTTTTAAACAACACTACATAATATTATATGGAGCTGGGATCTGCCTGCTAGGGAAACGCAGTAACAGGTGCTTGTGCTGTTACTAGCAGAGGCCAATAATGAACAGGATTAATTTTTGAATGTAGATATGAAATGTGTAGAACATACTAGATGGTGAAATAAAGTTGCCAAAAACCTAAATTATTTCATTAGAAGTCATAATTATTATAGACAATATTTGCCATTATTTTACAAAGAAATGGAGTGATGTACTTTGCTCTGTTTTGGTTGGGGTTTTTTTCCTTACTTGGTGGTAATTCATGTACTACACATGCCTTCTAACTGTGCAGAGAGAAGCTCTCTCTCTCACAGTTTATTCCAATGACCTCAGCTGCAAGCACTTTTGAAAAAAGCACAAGGTCATTTTGAATTTAACTTCTGAGTGGAAGCTTTTTTTGCTTTAGGTAATACACCAGAACATTTGGTTCATAAAAATGTTGGTTACAGTTCAGAGTTTTTTCTTCCTATGCAATTTTCATGAAAAGGGAATATCTGTCTCCAGGAATATAATGCCATAAGGAGTCTAAATGACTCTTTAGTGATTTTAAAGAACACCTGGAACATAGTATGTTGCTGGAAAATGGGAAATATTGTGATGATACAAAGGTAGGTAGCATATTGTAAGGTTTGCAGTGATAATTACCTACATTTCCAGTAGATGTTTTTCTGGGTCTGTGTTGTTAAAGCACAAAGTGATCTATTTTCATTTGGTGAGCATGAAAGTTTAGCATAATAAGATAAGATGTACATTTTATATGAAAGCTTCCTCTCCCTAGAGAATTGTATTTTATCAATACCTGTCATGATTTCTGTTGCTGACTCTAAGTATGGCAATAAAGGGAGATTAAAGCATTCTGGACACAAACGAAAATGTATTTGATTTTGAAATAGTGATTTACTGAAAGAGAGGGGAAAAAAAAGAAGAAAGAAAAAGAAACCTTTATTTGAGGTTACCTTCCTGTCCCATGGGATATGTTAAATGTTTCCTGTACTAGGCTAGTCCACATTATGTACTGGTGTACCAATTTTTTGGGTGACTTATATGCCCAAATATTTTATTTTCTTAGTCATGCATTAGGAGGCATAAGCAGAGGATGGTCTTAAACACTTTACCTTTTCCTATTAATCCAAAATTCCTGTTCTTCAGGACTGCACTACTGCTGTGTCTGACAGAGGTGAATATTTACATAGGTTACAAGACTTCCTGTGCTGGGAATAAACAGTAATGCTGTGTGTCAGTTTTGATGTGCATCCTAACCTCAATCATTAACAATGTCTTGTATTAAAAATTAACTGATACGTGAAAGGAAAACCCTGGGTTTCTTAGCCATTCAAGATACCATTTTTCTACCCTAGTGATCACAGGACCACAGCCCAGCTGAAGCTGGCAAGGACCTCCACCTACTCCAACCCTCTGCCTAGCTCAGGATCAGCATAATCAGGTTATTTAGGACCATTCCCAACCAGGTTTTAAATATCTACAGGGGTGGAAAATCCTCCAAAATTCAATAGCCAATCACATTCACAGTAAAAAAAAAAAAAAAAAAAATCTCAAGAAGTAGCTGGCATTTTTGAGACAGGCAGTTTTTCCTTTTCTTCAATATCGATTTCTGCACATGATCCTACCCCTATGCATTTTAAACCAACTTCTCACCTCACTTAATTCAGTATATCCCTCTTCACTCAGGTAGTAATGAGTAGGTTCAAGTCCAGTTAATATGCTTACACATTCAACTTAGTGGGTTTCACCTCACAAAATGTGATCTGTATTCCGAAGAACCTCTGCCTGTCTTATGGAGAGTATTTGCAAGGGTAAGAAAACACACATATTTCTGTTTATTGGAGTGACTAATTTGCTTTGGATTGCAAGAAATCACTTTGAACTGTATTTATTTTTGTTTACGCAGTTTTTTTTTAAATTTACAAATTATGAAGATTTGCTTCCCTGAAGGATTCATCTGTGTAATATTCCATGACACCTTCATGACTGAAGGGTGATCATAACCATCAGCTCACATTGAACTGATGTGATTAATAAGACATTTGCTTCTGCTTAGATATTCTTTCAGTTGTACGCTAAATGCAGAAAATCTTGTAGTTCGTCATGATTTTAAATGGGATAGAACTTGATTGGTAATAGAAACAAAGAAATTTATTTGTACACAAAATATGAGTTACTGCTGACTGTAGACTCCTGTTTTACTATTGCCAGTGTTTTTCATAGGACAGCTAGGAAAGAATGGTCTCTAAAATCAATCCCTTTTCATTTTTAATGGGCATTTAAAAAATAATTTAATTTAATAGGAAAAGAAACTTCTAATATGTACCTGGTACAACTTATTGCTGTGTACATCTAATTAATTCAATTTAATAGGAAAAGAAACTTCTAACATGTACCTGGTACAACTTATTGCTGTGTACTTCTAAAGAGCTTTTAAATGAAAATATGAAAGTAGTGTTCTGAGATATGGCACACTTAGTGCTTTGGGTTCTTGATGGTTACTTTTAGTAGACCATAACCAGCCCATCCTATTTCTTTGATCAATGAATACTTAGACATTTTGAACGTTTCATGGTCCTATTTTTCTTTTTCCCAGGCAAAAAGTGAATATTATCATTTAAGAGGGTCTTATTTTAATGAGGTGCCACATTTGAAAGGGTTTTTCGTATCACTCGTATCCAAATGAGATATTTATGCAAAACTGGTGTTTCATATTTAAAGATCTGTAAAGAGATGAGTTTTTCTGTTAATTAGGTTTATAAATGGTGATATGCACAATAGTGTAATTGTGACGTGATTCAGTATATTCTCCTATCACATTGCTCTAGTGTTCTCATTCTATTTAACTTCATTTAACTTCTGTCTACAAAACAAGCAGGTGTTCTATAAGGGTTTTTACCCTGGCATGTGCTGAGTGCTTCATGAGAAGTGTTCTGTTTAAGTGCTCATCATTTAACAGGAACAGGACTTGAACATGAAATTGCAGTGGATGGAAGTGTTTCAAAGGTGGTTTTGTTTTGATTTTAAGAAAAAGATTTATCTTTGTACTTCCTTGCAGGCAAAGAATTACAGCGTGGATACAGTGCTATTTCTTGGGTGAGAATAAAACTCTCTCTCTTCCTGCCACCTCCCTCGTGTGTGTCTCTCTTTCCTCCCAAACTCTCTCTTTATAGGCAGTGTAGGGTAGCTGTTTTTTGCCTACATTTACTCATACATTTCTGTTTATATTTACATTTACACATTTTAATACTTTTAGGTATTAATGTAACACTGTAACAAAATGTATTTACAGATATTACAATATCAGTTTTACACTTAATAAAGGTAAGGGCAGCAGTTGACCTCTACTCATATACTTGAAAAGAGACATCTTATTTGCTTTGGTGGGTTATTTATCCTGAGGAGTAATGGGGATACTTGGTAATTTGACTTTTTTACGCAAGCAAGCATAATTGAGAAGGGAGCAGAGAATAGGGGGAAGCGCTGGCTCCCCTCTGCCATCAGTGCTTAGGTAAATGTTGTCTGCTTCTTCAGGAGGGCACTGCAACATCACTTCCCTCTCCTGGTGAAGAAAAGACTTGAAATATATTCTAAGTGTGCAACCTTTTCTTTGGTCTTGCTGGACAAAGTACACAACTATGCTGCTTTCTTGGATTTTGTGACAAACCTGCAATAACAGTGGAACAGGCTGCTTAAAAAAAAATGTGGAGTCTCCATCCTTGGAGACACTCAAAACCTGGCTGGACACAGGCAGCCTGGTCTAGCTGAGTCTGCTCTAAGAAGAGGAGTTGAGCTAGGTGATTTCCAGGGTTCCCTGCCCAGCTCAGGCTTGTTGTGATTCTATAACATTATCTGGACTTGAAAGAAAGAAAAATATTATCACCTAACCCTGATTTACAATGTTTTACTCTATTCTTCTGGAACTAATTTCATAGTCTGAGCGGACGAGTAAGCCTTGCTGTTATTTGTTTTTTAGATATGTTAATTTAATGCCTTTGAGAAAAGATTAATTTTGGCTGAACACACAGAGACACACTGCAGCATTAACCCCGTTTAAAAAGGGAACATCAAAAAAATTCATCCTGAAAGGGCAGAATAATACCAGAGAATGAGAATAAAAGAACGGAAGCTAGCAGGCTAACTCAAAATAAGGTGTTGAATAAAATATCAATTAATGATCACTCTACATTGTAATTTTTTTTTTTTTTCTGAGGGAACAGTATCTATACAGGACATTTAAAAAAAACCCAGAAGAATGAGATTTCTCATAAAGAATTTTGAACCCTCTAGAGAATCATTATTGTGGAATCAGCCATTTACAAAATTAATCTTCTTCTGCTATCTTTTGAAGTTGCTAAGACATCAATCTATGCAATACTCTCCTGACTTAATATTCAACTCATACTGTTCTAAATGTTTTCTTCAAGAAAGCTGACACCTCTCTATTCTTTCACTGAGTACAAAATTTGCATTTTCAAATAATTATTTATCATTAAAACAGAAGCTTTAAAATGGTGCACTTTCAGGCTGATAAGTTTTGACATTTTTTGAGGCATTAAGCACAATAGAACTAAATGTGCCACTTAAAATGTACTGGTGCTATGCTCCTCACTCAGGTTTTTAAAATTCCTACTCTCAAGTCTACAACTACCCATAGAGAAAAAACGTTTTAAAAATAGTTTAAATTGGGCACGTCTTGCATTTTTTGCAAGTTATAAGTTCTTATAGGCAGCTCATAATTTAGAAGTTTTTACTGTCAGAAACACTTGGGATCATAGGATGCCACTGGTATCATATTCTGATAGGGTCAAAAAACAGTCTAAGTATAATGTGAGATAATAGCAGATGAGTAGATCAGATATGGAGAAATAAGATTAACAATGAATTAGGAAGGGCTGAAATCTGCTGACCTTGCTAGGACTCACTGTGGTAGCAAATCTAGTTTCACTAATCTGTACCATGCTGAAAAAATAGATACAACTTTCAACTGCAGAAGTGGGAGATGCAGGGGGAATGTCTGCTGGGGTTCTATTAAGTTCTGTGATGTTTTTTCTGTCATAATTAAATCACATATCATAATTCTATGTAATTTTTTTAGAAATCTTGGTGGTACAGAGAAATAGTTGAAAACATGGCTAAAGCTTAAACTAACATAGACCTGAATTCATAAAATCCAATTCAAAATTCCTTTCTTGTACTTTTGTCATAGTTTCATAGGTGTTTGACTTGGTTTGCAAACGCACTGGGGACTACGGCACACGACTTGTAACAAAGAATCCTGATGTCTAGCTTCCCAAGCCTTTATGTTAAATGAATAAAAGAGTTGCTACCAGTGTTAATTTATTATTGGGAATTAGCAGGGAATGATTTCAAATAAATTCTTCTTTGGCATGCTAATTATTTTAGTGGAATTAATCCAGGTGGCTGTACAAGAAAGTAAAATTGCAGAGTGATCTGAATCACTCTTAATGGATTTAAGTAATGTATGGCCATAATGTAAGCAGGCGCAGCAAGCAGAGCTTGGAGCTTCTGTGATTCTGAGGTACCTCACGAATCCATGTGATTAAAATCAGTGATTATGAAAATGCTTGGTGTGAAATTAGAAGGTAGAACCTAAAAGCAAGTGCAATTTATAGCTGTGCTTTTGCTTATGTACAGATCTTAAGTACTGATTAATTGAGCAATATATATGCTCCACATACAAAATTCATGATGCAGAACTTGACTGAGGTCAATTCTGTTTTGAGAAACAAGGTCTAATTCATAAGATATTTTAATAATTAATTTGTAAGGGATGGTGATAAAGGATTTACTCTCATTACTCAATGAAAATTGATTTGCATCTCCTGATAGGTAAGGATATTCAGATATATCCTTTCTAATACGATCAAGAGAAAAAACTCAGGCTGTAACAAGGAGCAGAACAAATTAACCCTTGTCATTCCAAGCAAAAAAGTATCTGAGTGCAAAGAAACTGTGTTTTTTTACCTTTTAGCCTGTGTAAAAAACATCACAGTTTCAGTTCTGCAGCATTTTTAAGCCCTTCAGTTATCCTCACCTTTATTAACAGGAAGAAGTCCTGACACATGTTTTGAGGAAAAGAATACCTTGGAAAGCTCCCTAACTTGAATGTTTAGATTTAAAATCTCCTCTTAAATCTTTCAAATCAAGTGAGAATGTTTGTACACATTTTTAATTTTCCCACTTGTTGATTTATGACGTGTTTGGTAATACAACTGTTGTGCAAGCCATCAGGACAGATGTGAGGGGAAATGGATTGGTTTTAATACCTCTGTAACCGAATAATATGAGCCTTTTTTATTTGCCTATGTCATTGACTTAAAAATGAAATAAGACACATTAGAGAGACTATCAAAGAAAAAAGGGAAAAAGATTTTGTTAATAGCATTTGATAGTATAAATAAGCTGCATTTATGATTCATGTAAGAAGTGATCTATCTAATAATTGCCTATTGGTGACAAACTCAAAAACTAGAGTGATTCTTTGGGAAGGTCACTGTAAGTGAAATTATCTTGACAAATCTTACATTCTAATATAAAGAGGAAAATAACAGTTTCTTTATATTGAAGGGAATGGCAGTGAAATCAGGTGGACTAAATACTGTAGCATAGGAATTACAGGAGGAGAGAATAATTTTATAATTAATAGACACTTCTGACATCATCAGATGGCACTGTTTAGTTTTTCTGCTCTAGACAGGTGTACTCAGCAGTAATCAACCACTTCAGGTGTATAATCAAAGCAATACCGGATTCAAAAGCAAGTGGGATGTGTTAGACCTTGTTACCAAATGTGACTGTAAGCAAAAACAGGGAGTATCCAAGGAATCTAAGCAAAGTATTCAAGAGGAAAATGACAGGATTCAGTTCATCCCTTACAGGCTGATTGGTTCCGCTGTTTCAGTAGCTGGTGAAGTCCACTGTAAGGGTCTCGTTTTTCGTATAACTGGGGAAGGCTGGTACCTCTCAAGGCTACCAGAGAGATCCTGTTTATCCGCATTTAGGCACCATAACAACTCATCTACTTCCATATGTTTTCTGCAGCCAGCTATGAGTCAGAGGTTTTCTCAATGGCTGCTTAAAGCATTTCTAATAGAACAAAATATTAAATATGTGGAAGATAGTGTATCTTAGAAGTTTCTCTAGCCCAGCAAAGGAATTATTTCCTTATTATTTCTGCGGATTAAGGTGTCCGATAATTTTGGCCACATAGCACATTAAGTTTTATGCTGAAGAGATTGGACCCAAAATGTTATGTCTATTCCTGCAGTACTTTTTTGTATTTGCAATTCTAGGTATATGCTAACTACTTATCTCCTTGTAACATTTTCCCACATGTTTTAACTTAAACAAGTAAGGATTCAGAGTTACTCAAGACATTTGTAAGTAGAATTTAACAATAAAGCAAATAATAAAGAAGTAGAAACTTTGATCTATTCAGTTTAAATTATTCAAGGAAAAATATTCTTAAAAGATGATTGCAATAATTTTATCTTTAATCTGTGATCTTTTCCTAAAAGAACAATAACATTCAAGTATCACAGCAGACAGAAATTTATTCTGGTTACTTCTTTATTTTTTAGAAGTTTCCAATGCTTGGAAGCATTAAAATCCAATGAGCCAACCTGAATGCTGTGAGATTATGAGTATTTAAGTTAATTAACTCACGCTTTTTATTTCACATTCTGAAATGGAGCAACATCATCAGTTTGCACAAATATTTCTTGAAAAGTAGACATTAAATTTTACCTGTTCATTGTTTAGTTGAAAAAAGGAAAGATCCATATTCTAACCAGAAAATCTCAAAAATATTATGTTTATCAACACTAGGTTTATAAAGTTTCAACTGTACTATATTCAATAGAAAATTTAGTGTTTATTTCATTGGGTCTGGAATACCAGTGTTCATCAACCATACTGGACACCAGCTATTAAAAAGTAGTCACGCTAACAGCTTTAAAGGATTCCTAAAAAGCTAAGAAAAACCAAAATCCAGTTCAACTGGCAAGCAAACAGATAGAAAAAATTTAAAATTTAAATTTAAAATTACTTATTTTTATTATGGGTATCATCTAGTCACTTAAATGTGGTTTTGAGTTTGGGTGTTGCACTTGCTGCATACTGCAAGATAGTTCCTAGGAGCTTGGAAAGCATCCTAATAACATAGTGGTTACCTGAGCTGTCTGAGGATTAGAAAACATCCTGAGATTATAGATGTGCTCTCTGCCACATATGTTACTTGCAGGAGTAGAAGAGCGGCACAGTAAGAGATAGTCCTTGACATGCACTGAATGAATGCTTCCTTGGGAGAAGTATATTTTTCAGTGTAAAGGCGAGGGAGTTCGTGTTTGCTTGTGGCAGGCAAAGGAGGGAGTTTGTACAGACCTGGTGCAAAGGAAGTATCTATATATCACCCATGTGCTGCACCCTGCTGCCTGCTCAGGATTTCTTTTTTTCAAGGTTTGCCATACGTATACTCATCAAATTCTTTAAGATGAGAAGAAATGCAAAATTCTGTATCTTATGGAGACCTAAGTGATAGATTTCTTTCTTTTGACTGTAAGGCCAAGCAAACAGGTACAATCACAGAAGACTATTGCTCACTCTGAGCTCCAGCTGGATCAATATTTGGTTTTCCTGTGTGATTCTTCAGCTACCTGAGGACTACTCTGGCCTCACTCCAATATAGCTTGATCCTGAGTTGAGAGACAAAAATGTATTGGCAGGATTCCTGTGCCACACATAACCACATTTTATAAATATATCCCTAGGTAGCATCAAGTCACAACTCATAATATGGCCAATTATGGTATCTGTGTCCCACTTTTTAGAGATGATTATTATGCATTTTAAAGGAAAGCAAAAATGATATATGGAACCTCGAGTCATTACCTGCATGCAGGATATGCAGCTACAGGGCAGCTAGACTCCTCAAAACATGCCAAACTCTGCAAACTTGAAAGGCTTATTTAGTGCATTCTCTTGTGCGGTACATCCAAGTCCTACCCAGAGATCTGAAGAGAAAGCCCCAGGATATTAGAGTCCACTGCTTATCATGTTAGAGAAAAGCAGCTAAAGGTGCTTGAAAATAATCCTTATATTGACATACAGCCACTGTGGGAAGGTTTCTGCCAAGCCAGTCGGCTTTTAAAGGCTCCAGCTTTTGATAGTTACAAATTGTTGTATTGATCCTCCTTTATGCACGGACTAATTGCAGCTCAAACACTGGTAATTTTTTCTGTTTGCCACTTTCACCATTTCTTACCAACAAGGGTTATTGTTTATGCACAATGTGCTTTCTTACCCAGGCATAAAATGCACATGGTTTTGTTCTTGTTGTAATAAGTGAGTTCTTCTAAACCTTGTGTAGTGAAACAGAAAATTCTGAAGAATGTGTAAAATAAAGAAAGTAATGTTCGAGCAGATTTTCCTAAACCAAAGTTGTTAATTCAAGTTCTTAATGTATACATCAATTTGCATATCAAATATGAAGGGATAAGGTGTGGTTTATATATAGTGTTTTAGTGAATTATTATTGCATGGTACGTAGACACAACTGGCTGTTTTGTTTGGACCCTTCTGCTGAGATAGTGCCATGTCAGCAGAGCTGAGATGCCTCCCTCAGCATCCAGGATCCCTGTGAGTTGTAGCTGCATTTCTCTTGATTTCTGTCCAGAGGGGACAACTCAGATCAGAGAAACAGGCAAAAAATAAGTGTGCCTCTCCCTCTTGGATCTGAGCTGCAATGTGCTTGAAGAAGATGTGTGCCTCACTGGTTGGGCTAAGGAGCCTCTGAAAAGGAGAGTGTAAATGCTGGTACTTCAGTAACTTAGAGATGCAGATTGCTGCCACATGGACAGTTCTTATATAATTTAATTCAACTCAGATCTTGGTCACTAAAACAGACACCTGAAGTCCAGCCCTTCCTGTTGCTCCTTGTCTTATAGAAATGCCCTGGTTTTTATGGGTGATTTTCAGATCATGAAGTCCTTGGAGTCTGTGATAACACAGACCTTGTAAGTGTTGATGTACAGTGCCTAAATCAAAAAAGGGAATAATTCTCATGGGGTTCATTGTCTTCACAGATTACATATAGATCTTTTAGTAAGGCTCATATATGATAAAATAATGCAGATCTATCTACCTTTATTTTCTTGATTTTTTATGGCCTTCTGCCACTTCTAAAGTTGTAAAGATGGCTATAAATTTTCTTAGCTTTTCTTCCTTGCTACTGATACAATTGCTTCTTTGTCCTCCCTCAGAGGTCCCTCTGTCAGAATCAATCACAACCAGATCAATGAAAAAATATTTCTGAAAATGTAAATCTTTTATCTTCATGGTCCTGACTTGGTAATGGTTTCTAATGGAGTATTAAATAGGAATGAGCACAGATCTTGGTATGAATTTCTGGACAGATATGTAGCAAGAGGGGTTTTGAGTAGGGAAATGTTGGAGGATGATGAAACCTGACAATAATAGAAGACTGTGGAAAAAGCACTGAGGGTGAGAACAAATGAACATGACTCCTATAGAACAGGGTCACAAGCCTGTGCCTGAACCATATGATTTGTTGCTAGGAAATGGAAAGTAATAAGGTTAGGCACAGAAAAACAGAAGGGCTTGTAACTTCAGCAGATTGACACACTACAAATATTGAACAGTACATAGATTAGAGACAAAGACTACTATATGGTATTGCTTTTTTCGTTTTTCCCCCATGAGAAATAACAGAAATAGTACAGACACATGATGATGTAGGTGATAAAAGGGGCAGTTTTTCCTAGCATTGTGAAACGTAGTAGCAAAACTACTATGATGTATTGGGTTTGCCTTATTTTGTGTGTTATGCAACTAGGTAAAATGGAAGAGGGGACAAGTATAGAAATGGAATAATGCAGGAACATAGAGACTTTAGCTATTCAAATGGCCAAACAGTGTAGGAATAGAATTCAATTTGTTTCACATTAGATGTGATGAGTGCAGCTGTCTACACATGAACTAGTTGATTAAAGAGCTTTTATAGTGAATGGAGAGAAAGTCATTTAGTGGGGCATGGTTTGCCTCATCATTTAATCCTCCAAAATATGCCAGATGAATTGTTCTGTATAGATGCCTCCAATGGCAACAGAGCAAATCTGTAAAACTCTATGAGCTTTAGTTATCTGTTTCCAAAAACATGTCAGAGGACTCCAATATTATCCTGGTTTTTTGGTGAAAAAATGAGCCGGAGTAAGGAAGGTAGGAATAAAGTGATGAGTTATTACTGTAAATCACCTGAAAGGTGTCTACCTAATAAAAAAAGAAATGGCAGGAACTTAGAATATGTGCAAAAGTTATATAATAACACTACTTTGCAAAGAGATATTAATCTAATTATCAGTAACAAATGCAGTAATAATAGCCATAAATTATTTAATAATAAAATTAGACTATTATTTTGTGTCTGCTTTAAAAGCAATCAAAGGAGAAGCAATCTATATGGAATTCTTCCTTGCATGCACAGAGATTGTACAAACTAATTAAGACATAACCAAATGCTAAAATCTCCTTACAGACAAAACTGTTAATCTTAAAGAAAATTGTTTAAATGCGTCTTATGAAACAAGATTTTAAATTATACCAATATGAAAACACCTTTAAAACTGAAAATAATCTGCAGTTTGCAAAGCTTGCAAAGGGAAAGGAAGATGAAGAAGCAATTAAGGAAAAATAAAAATAAAATTTGTCAAAAAAAGCCTACCAAAACAGGTAGGAAGAAATGGTGGATAAAAAGGTGTAAATGCAGGCATTTGTGTGTCTGTAATACATTTAAAGAAGTAATTCTGACAATAAGTGATGGGGGTTGGCAAGGCTGGGGAACTGAACATTAAACAAAAAAAAAAGTGCATGGGAGAAAGCAACAGTACTTACCAAGATGTTTATTATTTGGAACTTAAGCAAACCGGAGAAGTTCCTGGGAAAAAGGACTGAGTGTAGTAGAATAGCCTTCTATTTAATTCTGGAGACTCTGGGAAGCCAAACAAGATAACGTTATTTTTCAGTTGTCATTTGTCAACACTCTGCTAAGAAAAGAACTTTGATAATCATGGCTAGAGAAATGAGATGAGGAAAATAATTATATAATTCATTCTTCTGTAGCATTCAACCTTTCCATCTTTACAGCATCCGTCCATACAGTGCAAAATGACCAAGCATTCCCAAGAAAGAATGCAGCATATTCTAAGAAATAGATGTAAAATCATTTGAAACATGAGTGAAAAAGAAATAAGAATGAAGATGGATACAGAAAGCTGGACGCTAGATTTAGAAGAGATTAATTAAAAAGTTTAATGACAGGTTGTCTTTTGTGGCTTTATATGATGGCCTATTTAGGGATCTGAGGAGATCTATATAAAATCATTGGAAGATTTACTGCTCTGGCATTGTAATAAGGAAGGTCTACAGAATAAGACTGGGGAAAAGTTTGGATAATACAGTGTATCCCAATGTAATAATATTAGAGATAAAAATAATTTTACAACTTTACAAAGGAAGATAATAAATCCTTAATGTGCCTGAAGAAAAGGACTGAAGAGAAAGGCAGGAATCTATTGTGAGACTTATATGAACAGTTACACATTTTCTCTTTTCTTGTATCTAGAAACAGGGGCACTCTGTACACTTAGCAAAGTTCCCATTATTAGCCTGTAAATGCCTCAGGATATACATATAATCTTATTTTTATTGCCTCAGTACCTAAGGTTACCCAAATTCTGCCATGTGGTGTTTGATCTCATTCCATGTTACCAATGTATCCCATCCATATTTATGCTGCTGTTACATTTCTTTAGGACATCTATGTACCCAAAGGGCATTTTTTTGCCTCTTGAGGGCATAGCCTCTGGTGAAAACACTAAAATTTTCCAAAATAGACTTTGAAGAACTGCATGGGGAACCCACCAATACCAGGACACTTTCAGCACAACCCGTTTAATCTCCTTTTTCATCCACTTTACAGTCCAGCTTCTGATCCCCACCTTTTCAATTTTTATCAGTCATCTCCTGTGGAATACATTTCTGAAATCCAGAGAGATTTTATCTGTCAGGCTTTCCTTGTAAATAAGTAAATAATGTCTGTCAAAGAAAGACACCAGGATTTTTGGCATGATCCATTTCTGAAAAATTTATGTAGCTTTTATCCTTATTTGCATTTCTGTCTGTTTCATCCACAGAGATTTCTATATGGGTAGAATAGTGATTGATCATGAAAATGTAGCCCAAAAGACCACATCAATAAAGTATAAAAAGAGGAATTAAGAATCTGTTTGAAGAAATAAGAGATTTACTTGTAGATAAGTGATTCTGGCACAAACCTCATTCTAGGTTTTGTATGTTCAGAGTTGCCTCTTGAGAATATCGTGGAATTGTTTTGGGAATCCAGTCAAATGATATGTCAGGAAATCTGACCTCAGTGAATTTTTTTCAGGGGACAGCAGGCAATAAACAAGGTTTTCTGAAGCACTAATTTCAGAGCGGACTCTGCCTGTTGGCAAACTGGTGATGTCTGGAGACATGTTAATGAATTTCAGATTAACACAAGTGCTAAACCTACTGCCATAATTAAGAAAGGCCTGCCAATCACTGCCTCGTTTGCACTGGCACAATTTATTCTGTAGATTTCTGTTGCAATATTAGCATCTAGTGAGGATGGCAATTAATTGCTAAATGGATCCTAAAAGAGCAGTTCACAGGAATGAGAAAAATGACTAACAGAAGATTTTTCATCCCATTCCACTGTGTATATCCTAAAGTTATATAATTTCGGTGCAATTTTCCACATTTACCTGCCCAATCTCATTCCTGGAAGCATGTCTTTTAAAAAGTAGCACTTCAAAAAAATTTGTCTGTTTTAATTAAAATTACTTATGCTAATTTCTGGGAATATTTTGTGCATTATCATAGAATCCTTAAGGCTAGAAAAGACCTCCATCTGTAACACACAAGATCTGTGAAATTGTAACAAAGGCTTTCACCCTCTGTGTTATAAGCATTTTTTTTCTTAATTTCATTGGATCTGTTATGTGTATTGCATCTTCTGCTTCTTCCTCTGTTGGCTCAACTGAAACTGCAAGAGTCATTGTAAACTTCATTTGGCTGTAATAGTATCTATGTTTTATATGCTTTCAAAATTAGAAGAAAATTACTTATTAGATTCTAATTATTGTCTAGAGCTGCATTTTTATGGAGAGATTTGTTTCCATTTACACGTATCTGCAGCTACTTAGTTTGTTATTCAGTCTTACTTACTTCTAAAGAGAAAGTAGTATAAATTTTCATGCCAGAATAAACCTGAGAATCACACATGTCATAAGAGTGCCTTGACTACAGGTGCAATTTTTAAATGCCTGACCCTTTATTAGTTCCTCCAACATAAAGCTATTGAGGGCTGAGCTCCTGAAGCCTTTCCACCAGACTGACAACAATTAATAATGTAGGTGTTTCATGGGTCATCTTCCATTCTCATTCTGCACTGTGTAGTCTGCATTGCACAGATTCAACCATAAGACAATACATGCATAGAATAACAATACCCCTTTGTTTTTAAGGATGAGGCTCATAAAATACATTAGGCTGATTTTTCAGATACTCCTTGTTTGGTATTTACTGGCAGGAAATGTGTAATCAAAAAGTGTTGCCTGTGGCTGTTTTACACCTCTCCTGGCTTGGTGGTGCAGCCAAATGGTTGCAAATATCATGTCATTGTGATTGATCATTTGCAACTTTCTGAAAGTCTGGGATCAATAGACCTCAGAAACAGAGCTACTGCTCATGAAACCAGGCTGGTCCTCTGGAGATGTCTAGTACAATTCCCTTTGCTCAGAGTAGACTGAGTTACAGCAACAGCTTGCTCAGATCTGCATCCAATTGAATGCGGAGTATCTCCAGAGACGGAGACTACTCAACCTCTCAGAGCAAGCTATTCCACTGTTCAGCTTCTTGCACACTGAATTTTTTCTTTTTATGCTTAAACATAATTTTCTCTGGTTTGGTATGTGCCCATTGCCTCTTGTCCTGTCTCTGGATGTGACTGAGAAGAGGCTGCCCCCACCCAATGAGATATTTACACACACTGATATAAGATTCCCTTCTCAAGCATTCCCTTCTGCAAGCTGAAAAGTCTTAGCTCTCTCAGCTTCTTCTTGCATAAAAGATGCTGCTTTACCATCTTTATGACCTCTTGTAGTACTCACTCCCGTATGTCCAAGTCTCTTACTGGACACAGTGCTCCTGCTCTGGTCTCACCAGTGCTCAGGAGACAGGAAGGATCACCTCCTCAGTGTGCTGCTCAGACTCAGCACCTCATCTGCTACCACCACACTGACCGTTTTGCATCAGAGAAGGAACTTTTCTCGTGCATTTGTTAAGTCTCTGGCTTGGACATGATGCAACTCTCCATTTCTTCACCAAATAAGCACAGACCCTTCTTGCCCCTCCTTTGTCACAGTTCCCCTCTACTTGGTAAGGTGGATGCCGCCCCAGTAAGGGGCCTGCGGAGATGCGTCATCATCCCTTGGGAGCTTGTTATCTGAAATGCTGGGGTGGCTGCTCTGGTGTGTGCTGGGGACACGCTGTGTCACTCCCCTCCACGGCTGGAACACAAATACTCCCCTCAGCAGCAGGGTTTCCAGAAGACTTTTGCACATCATCTGCAGAAAATGCTTTTCTGAGTGTTGATTTTTTGACGGGATACCTTTCCTTCTTGGACCAGGGTAGAAGAGAGCAGAGGAAGCTGCTGTTCTGCAAAGTTCTTTATTTCACAGTCTCATAGTTTCTTGAAGGCAGAGTTTGAAGGGGGTTACATGATAAAGCCAAGCAGCAACAGCAGCAGCAGCAAAACAGCAGGCAGCATACACATCTTCTTCTAATTTCCCATAATTCCTTATTATTCATATATATCTTTTCTCACAGAACTGTGGATTATATTTGTTAATTAACCAATGAAATCAATACACGATTCTTGTTTTTCTTTTCTTAACCTATCCTGGTCTAATACTAACAGCCGTAAGCACTACATAGGTATTACACAGATTTGCGTATACAGTTTCTATCAGCTCTTATTGTTTATGTGAACACTCTATCTAAAAAATGTGAACAATATTGTTCTATCTATATTTTGTCTAAAATAAAGAATTCTGTGAAAAGGCAACACTGCTGCAGAAAGAACTGTGTTTAAGGTCTCTGCTGCAGCTTTTTAATGTTTAAGGCACTTAGCATGTATTTCTACTGAAAGCTGAAAATCTACATTTCTATTTTACTTTGGTATGACTTCATGTATCTCAGCTTGTCCAAAGGTTTTAATTCAACTCCTGTGCTTTGGCTTTCATCTGGGCCTAAGTCCAGAGAAGCCTTCATTCCAACACTGAGAACTTCACGCTGGGCTGGCCCTTAAACTCGCCTCTCCCAGCACCTGCTGAAAGGATACTTACTTGTCTCTGCTTGCTCAAAGCTCAAAGCATCCTTTGGTAAGGAATAGCCTCATTACAAGCTGCTGGAAGTCACAGGCCCCATGACTGCTCTTTCCCGATGAAGCATGTGCCCTGACATTCCTCCAGGATGTCGCTGTGACGTACTGAGAGCAGTGAGAAGAACGACATTAGCGAGAATGAGTCCAGGAGAAAATAACCTTTTATTAATAATTAAATCAGTCCTTATATAACTTGGTTCGCAGTAGAGGAATGACACAATTGGCTCACAGCTCAGCCACCCACCTAAGTGATTGGCTGAACGGTATAACACTTACTTCAAAGTATTTTTTCACAATGAACCAAAACATCTTCACAGACTACGTGCAGCTGTGAAATAGTTTACAAAATAACAAACTGTTTCTCCGCTGGTCTGCATGAGAAAGCAATGGTCTCACAGAATATTGAGAAAAGCTGAAGAATTTCTCTGCTCCTAACTTGTTAGCATCCATACCAGGAGTTCCCAGAAATCCCTGGCTATCCCAGAAGGAGTTCACAGACTATATACAAACAGAGCCCTAAAAACGCTGAGTAACCTGCTGTGTCTGATGCCTGCCTCTGTTCTCTCTGTTTTCCTTGTCATTGCTGTTTCCTTGGCTGTTTTTTTACCTCTGAAAAGAGATGGAAAAAAAACAGTATCCCTTTTTGTATCTGGTTTAAGATTCTTCTGTGTTACTGAAGCATTTGAGTTTTGCATGTATATGAAGAGGAAATGGTAATTATTGACTCTATAGACTACAGGACATAGCTAAATAGACTTTTACTTACATGGAAAGAAACTAGCTCATTCCTCTTCACGATCAATAGTACCCTTGTTGACAAGGATAGATGTCTCATTTTACAGGAGGAGCTAGGTAGTATACATAAAGATATTCAGATTTTTACCTATTGTATATTCCTGATGAAATGTTGAGACACAGCAGCACTGGTATACAGTATTATTGTTGTGCAGTCCTTGAGTGTTACAGTGGTATCATGATAATTTATTTCACCTGGTAAATCTCTTAGCGGTCTTGAAGAAAAATTAATTTCAAGCTTTTTTTTATGGAATATCAAATAACATATAGTCAGATTTAAAAATCCAGGTTATAATCTTTCATTTAGGCAAGCACTTAAGAATTTTCTTAAGGCATAAAATTGTAGTTAGCAAGCAAGTCATCTATTGATGCACTGAATTTAGTGGCATTATTGCTGTAAAGTTATGCATGTGTCTAACTGTATTGTTAGTGGCCATCTTAATGGAATTGTAAGTAGCACTCAGCTGGCAGAAATGTGATTAAGATGCCTTATAAGCATGATAATAACTACTTTAGACACCAAATAGAAATAAATTTGACAATATGAGGTTTTCTGCAGGCAATGACCTGAACATCTTTTCTTTCAGGAAGTTTTAAGTAACAAAAGAGATACATATAAACAGTAGAGATGACACATAAGTTGTAAAGGTCATTATATGATTTCACTGGACAAACACAACCTTTTTTAAGAAATGTGTTATCTGCTCGATATTTACAATTAAAGAACTTTAGTCAGAGTTAAAATTATGCCCTTTTATTAACTTGCTTGAGTTTCTGAAATGACAGGTACTGATCCCTGAACAGAACTGTACTCATTTGCTGTTAAAGGACAATGAGGTTTCTGCAGTCAGAACCATCAAAGCATGAAGAAGGAGTAGAGAGCCCAATGAAAGAAGGGAGGAGGGAAAGCAGCAGCTGTAAATCACTGTTGCTGCTTTGAACAGCCTGTCTTATGGCTCCTTACCCACTGCAAATCTGGCACTAGCAGTGCAGTGAAGGCTTGACAGTCTCAGATGTTCTTGGATATTTTGTCAGTCACTGTTATCTGAAGACATGAGGAGTTCATCTTCTGAAAGAGGACATGGGCTCTGTTGTTGAAAGAAAGCAGATCAAACTGAGTGTCTTCATAATACTCAATATTTGTTCTGGTTATGTAAATACTTAATGACAACATTAATGAAAAAGTCTTTTAAACCCATTAAAAAAATAGAAAGATGACCAAAAAAGTGACATAATTAATTTTAAAATTCCTATTGATCTCAGATGTATGATTTTTAGCCTTGAGTTCTAATGCAAAACTAAATTGCTTCTTGCGCAGACTTGCATATGTCCCCTGGGCTCACCTCAGACATAGAAGTGTTTGAGTTAGCAGTCTGTTTATGACTGAAATCTGATTCAGAATCACTTTTAAAACTTGTCAGACAGGTTTCTGCAGGTTATGATGTGAAAATTGGAATATTTCTGTTTCCATTCCAGCTACACAATATTGTGAGTTTCTGAATACATAAAACTAAATGAAAAAAGAGGGTTTGGGTTGTGCTTGGTGTTTCAGTTTTTTTATATTGGTTGGTTGTTTTTGGGATTTGCTTTTGCTTGTTTGATTTTTTGGATTGTTTGTTTCTCTTA
Source organism: Struthidea cinerea (assembly GCA_013397865.1). NCBI lineage: Eukaryota > Metazoa > Chordata > Aves > Passeriformes > Corcoracidae > Struthidea > Struthidea cinerea. Next base: position 764,569 of record VZTI01010898.1, read on the forward strand.
TTTTAATGGAATCAGCATTATAGTACATTAAGCAGTAATGTGCGAATGTAAGTCTAAGGAAGAATGACATTTTTAACTGCTTTAGTAAAGCCTGTTATATGTGGTTTTAAATTCATATCATTACTCTTCACATCTATATTTAAAATTGAGACACTCATTTAGTGATTTTTATAGTTTCAGATCTTGAGTAAATGCTCTGGTCAAGTTTCACCACAAGCCAAGCCTAATTTTTCAGTTTATTTTAAATTCAGTTCCACAGGGGACAAAAATAAGAACTTTTGCTTTCTTATTATTCCTAACTTTTAAAATTTTTGTTATATCATATAGCCCCTCAGTCTCTTCTTCTCTGGACCTTACCAACCTGCTTCCTTTAACCACTTACTGAAGGTTTTCTTCTCTTAATATCTCTTCTGGAGCTTCTCTTGTCCCATATCTTTCCTAAAATGCTGTTCTCAAAATTGGTTATAATATTCCACTGATGGTCTTGCTAGTATTGGATGGGATGGAAGAGTGTTTAAAAATAATCTTTGCGAATGTCAAAGTTCCATTTTTACATAAAATGTTGTCATGTCCGGGTTGTGACAGAGCCACCGGTACTAACGGGATACGATTGCTCTCTGCCAATCTTTTCTCTTCTACAATGAAGTGGTTCATTTTTCTACCCTGAAATTCAGGCCTTGCCCTTATTTGTACCTAATTTTCTTCAGACTTCAATCTGTTGAGATTATTTTGAAACAATGCTGTTGGAGATCTCTCAGCATGGTGTCTGGCAGCTTCTCGATGTAATAACCCTACTTTTGATTTCTTTATCCAAACTATTAAAGAATGTAATGAATGCACTCAGACTGCTGTGGAACATACTGCAAACCCTTGTCCAGCCTGACAGTGAACTGCTAATAACACTCACTGATTCCATCCAGGGACTGTTTCCCTAGTTTGCCTATCAAAAGGCCATGAGAGAGAGCATCGGGTAGCTTTCTAAAGGGAAGCACAATGACAGTGTGACTGCTTTTCCTGTATCCAAAAGGCATATTATGGTATCATGAAGAAAAAAAAATATTTTGACATGACTTGTTCTTGATGAATGCACTATCACTGTTACTTGTCTTCACAACTTCCTTCTCTTGTAAGTGCTCAAACAATGTTTGATTATTTGTTCTACCACCTTTTAGGAACTGAAATTGAACTAATTTTGTGACTTTCCCCTCCTTCTCCCGATTTAAAATAAGACCTGTGTTTATCTAATTCTATTTTCCTTGAATTTTATCTTCCCTCAGTCCCTGGTAAGAATTGTCTCTTAATGAGGAAAAGTGTCATTTATTGATATTTGCTAAGATCATTAAAATCTGTGAGAGTTGATATTAATTACATTAAAACTCATAATTCCTCTGTAGTTTTATAAAGTGTTCCCTTAAGAAATGTGGGTAAAACTTGGAGGCATGAATTAATGTCTCTATATAGCACATTGCTACATATGATAAATTATTTGGAAAATCTAGAATTCTTTTAGAACAATATAATATTTAAGAGACATCTAGGAATCATGGAAGATATAGCAAAAGGGCCAAAACCAAAATGCTCAAAACTTGCAGTATTAAGAATGACATTTAAGGTGTGATCTTTAAAAAGGCAGAAACATCTGCTGTTCTCATAAAACTGTCATCAATTTGCTTTTTGTGACCAACAGGTTTGAGACTGTTCCATGAGAAAACTTTTTTTCTCAATCCTTTCCAGAAAATTTCAGTACTAATCTGCTTTTTAGATTCCCTACAGAGGTCTTCCAGAATATTCATATTTAGGGCTGATAAGTGGATAATGCAGAATAATCGAAGTCCCAGCAATGGCCAGCTGGTCCCTATGAACTCATATTTTTTAATAAAAATATAAATATTAAAATATATTTAATAT
>VZTI01010898.1:766488-786842 GCA_013397865.1 Struthidea cinerea
TATATAAAATAGAAAAATATATTAAAAATATTTCTTAAATAAACTGTGCTTTTTTATGGAGGAAGTAGTCTAATATTAAATCTTTTAGATAACATTAAGAGAATAAAATGAAAATAGCAAATTTATTCATCAGTTACTAAAACAAGGCAAGGTTGGTAACAGACATTCTGACAGTACTCTGAGTTAGCAAACGAGTGGAATAATTGACACCTGCCCAGTGCTGTCATACTGCATCTCTACAGTGTCCTCAGGTAGTGTTTGGAAACATTCACTGCAATATTTCAAGTGGAATTTAGTAGAAATGAAAAATAAGATTTCAACCACTGTTTTTTTTCCTTGCTGTGGAACGTTGCTCCTTTTCAACTGCAATGCTCTATGATATTTTGAAGCAAATTGCTAATGCTAAATGAGCATATGAATTCATTCCATTACAAATAGGTCTAGTTTAGAAAACCAACCACCAACCAACCAACAAATCAGCCAGACCTGTATAAAGAACATCTATTTATTCTAAATCTCATTTTATTCTACATTTCCTTATTAGTTGCTCTTCACGTTTGCAAGTCCTGTGTTGGTAAATTATTTTTATACTTCTTGTGGTTGAAAAAGAGAAAATTAAATGGGGAAAAAAATATTATTCATATAGTATTATAGATTATTATTAATATTATTATTATTAACTGTTATAAGAAATTTGTGAGATTAAAATCATTAAAATTAATACCTTTGTCGGAAAAATTTTATATTACATATTCAGAACTTTCTGGCTTGGGAATTTTAATGTAGAAGATCAGACCCTAATTGTGCATGTACATGTGTGAGAAGGGGCAGGGGGGAGAGGAAGTGAAGTAGCATTAATTCATCATATTAACAGGATTCAAGATAAGTGAAGATTTCTATTTATCTAGATAATTTTTGACTAGAATTTCATGTAAGTGTGTAACATCTGAACTTTTAGAGAGTTTGCAATGTGAATTAGTTAATTTGCAAAGTCACTGAGTTCTTTGTGAAACCTTCCATGTAAAATGTTTGCCAGGCTGTCACCCTGATATTACTGATGCACTAGGAAATGAAACTGAGGACCATTGCAATGTACAATAGATTGTCTTTAAATACCTTTTTATTTCTGTATCTCATTTTCATCCTGTTAGTTTTCTCTAAAAGTCATAAACCTTCTATCTCTGCAAAGGGAGAATTAAAAACAAAACAGAGATTAAACCTGGTTTAATTGCAGGGCTGAAAATTGCTTCAGATAGATTTTGTAGGTGCAAATTATTCTTACGTGGATGTTTGAGGAAAGTTTGCTTGTATATTGTCTGATTCTTTGGCAGAACGTATTAAAATAAAGTAACATATTGGATTTCTGTAGCAAGTACTTTATAATAGGTACACTTTTACTGTTGAGCTGATATCACCATTAATAATTTTCTTAACTGCCTTTTATGCTGTGCATTTTCACAGGATTTACTGCATTTGTACTCCTAAGAATGCTAGTTTGCTGGAAATGTACAAAGATGAGATTTTTAAGGCTTTTGTCTCGAGCAAAAATTGAAATGTAAGTTTTTGCATGTACTTGTATTCATCACCAAAATCACAGATGTGAGGTATATGCCTGCTAGATTTTTACATGTATGAAAGTAATAAAACCCAATCCTTTAGTGGCTTAACTTTCACTTGTTTCATTCCTATACAGCACATATAAAAGTGATGCAAAACCAAAAATGTTTTGGAAGGATTAGGAGCATGTGGTCAATATGCATTCCAGGGTTTAATCTCCCTAAAGGTTTAAAGAACAGTGATAAAAGCCAAATCCATTTGCTGCTAAAGCTAACAAATAAACAAGAAGGAATATATCAAGAGGAGGAATAACCCTATTTTTTCCAATAGCAAATGGCTTTGCATACTAATACGAAGACCTGCTAGTCTGCTGGAGGTGAGGAGGGATTAGCATCAATTTGTGTTTTAGCACTGCAGGTGGCTCCTAATTCTAGGGCAGCTCCTGTCAGGCTCACCCTGGCAAGCCAAACACTGAAGCATTTTTTCCTACGTACTTCATACTAAATGGCAGACTCTTCTAAATTTAAGCAGAGGAAAAGAGTACCCTCAACACTGAGTCAGCATCAGACCTGCTTTTAAAAGTCGGTTTCATCCTGCTCACATTGATGCTTATTTTGTTCTTTCATTGCCATGAAAATTATTTCTCAATAAATTTTATAATCTACGTATGCAGCTTCATCAAAACAGTATTTTCTCTTGTTTCTGTATTTCTGTCTAGTCAAAACAGGCTTCTCCTTTGAATCACCTGTGACCTATCTGATATAGATGTATCTTTTGAGAGGAAACAAAAGAAATGGTAAACCCAAATACACTAATTACATGCCACAAAAATAGTTCTGTATTGACACCTCAGCATTTCTGCTGATCTCTCTTCTTTGGCTACTGTGTAGTGTTTCATCTGATGAGTAAATAACCTAAAAACTTTTGGTCTATGCTAGCTTTACTGTTATCCTGAGAATAATGAGACAAGGTGGGCTTATAGAAGCCAAAGCTGTTGGGATATTAAGGTAGCATTGTCATTTACATATTTTAAAAACAACTCCTTAATTAGATGTGTCTGGTTCAATACAGAGTCTCAAACAGAAATGAATAAGAACCCTTAGGCTCCCGTTTTAGAAGAGAGTGTTTCTTCCTTTTACAAGACCCTTCCGTTTTTAGCAATGTAACATCAGTCCTTGCCTAACCTTACTACGAAAAATATAAGTTCCATTTCCCCAGGATGTTTTACTATAGTCACTTCACAGTAAGTGCAGATGGATAAAAATAATAGAAGGGGGTGGGATGAGAAAAAAACACGATGTACAGATAAAAAATCACTCTTTGACTGGAATGTGTGAGACCTTTCTTCAGAGAAAGACTTGAATTGGTGATGTATTGTGATACCATGATACTTAACCTCTCTTATCTCGCTTTTTCTAACGAATCCACAACCCCTTAAAATTGTTTCCATTTTGTAATTGATGTGTATGCTGGAATCTAAAATATTTTAATAAAATTCATCAAGTTTTAGCCAAGCTTACTGTTAGAGGTGTAACTCCTCAGTGTTACAGTAAAGACTATGCTCAGGTCAGTACAGCACCAGGAGAACCTTGATTTAATTTGCCATTTGCTTGGTATTTGACAGAAGGGTGTTCTCTGTAAGAACAAGCCCTTTTATTTTTCAAAATCCTGTGGCACTGTGTTAATGTTATATTAGAAGTCATAGTACAATTTTGAAGGTTATCAAAGCTCTATGTGTGCAGTTTGAACAGTGCTTACAGTCATATTGGTGGAGTAAATCTTTATTCCTTACCCGCTTACCCCCAATTTAGATTGGGTAAATTACCCCTAATTTACCCAATCTAAATTAGTAAATACAGAATGCAGTTGTTTATCTTCTCAGTTTTACAGAAAATCAAGTTCTAATGAAATACTAATTGCTAAAGATGTGAAACAGTTGTGTTTGTGTAACAATAATGTAGTTCATCTTCATCATATAAAAACTTTGAAAGAAGGCACAAAATATATTTTTGTTTTAAGGAGCTGTGAAGCCCCTGGTAAAATTTTCTGGTGTTCAGCTGTATATTATTGAGATGCCTCATATCATTTATGTCACACTGCATAAAAGAACAACAATCATATAACTGGATATCATCATTGCCTTTAATTCAGAAATTCAACATGACAGGAAATGTCTGAAACCATCTTGGGGTGGGGGGAATCAATTATCTTGCTCCAATTTTGAAAGCAGTTTTTTGATCTTGTATGAGGTGTGTGAATTGCCCGAACACTCCTTTAACATTTTAATGGTTATATGTGACTGTTGTTATGCTATCACAATTCTGTACCTCTCGTAACATACTTTTAATTTTTTCTTTTTTCTGTTTGAACATTTAGATCCAAATTCTCATCCACCTGCACAGTCATGCATTGTGCATGATTTGTGTACTAGAAATCTTCATTTATGCAATGATATTAATACTTGGAAGGCACAATTTGCTTCTCAGGCTGCAAATGGTATTTGCAGATCAAACAGAACACAGTTTTAGTAGTACTTTATAAAATTATTACTTGTGTGGTTTTTTGGGCTTGATTTTCATGGGCTGTCTCCTCACTGTTTTTCTAAAACTGCCTCTTGTTGCTTAGAAATGCCTGTTGTTTGAGGGTTTTTTTGCATTTTCAGAATCCATGCTTGAAATTGATGTTTGTTGCTCGGAGGGCACTCAAGTTTGCACGTGCTTGTAAATACTTTATGTTTGCATATGTGCCTCCCACAAAATCTGTGCTTTTAAACATAGAAACTCATTTTTGAGCATCTATTTTCTTTCAAGACTTTTAGCAACAGGTGGGTAACTGCACTTCCAAAGCAGGAAATCCAGAGATTTCCCCCATTATCATTATGGATTATCAGGGTTAGTAGATTTGGTAGGGAAAAAAAAAAAATATTCATTTGACTGACCTGTTTCCGAACTAAGTATGTACATTTCACTCACTTTTTTCCCTGGCTAAAAGCATATACCTGGCCTAAATCTGACCATGAGAATCTAAACTTGTAGTCATATTATTCAAGTCAAGAGTATGATCTAGATTTTCAAGATGTCACGTGTATTACATCTGACCATTTATCTTCAAGAGACATTAAATTAATTGCATTTGCTTTAATCAGTCTTCTTCTCCTTTATGTTTGAAGAAGCCCTTGGGTAGAAATTGTGTGTTGTCAGGGCACAGAGCTAATTGCTGCCATTAATTCACCATACAGAAAGTAAAAGCCTGGTGTCACAGATAGGAAAAGAGATGTCAGTAGTGTCATTAATAAGCATTTTAAAAAACAAACTGAAATGTGTAATAGCCATTGATTGAATAGATAGCATAAATAATGAAGAAACAGATATTAGAGACTGGTGTTAAGGATGTCAATGAAGATGATTTTATGAATGATTCATCATCTGGGACTGAGATTTAAATTCTCCAAACTAGAAATCTCTGAAGAAAACAGTCATCTCACAATTTCCTTGAATTTTTTTCAGGCATGAGACTGTTTTACCTCACCATCTTCTTGCTGAAAAGTTACACCCACCTTTTACTGACATATGTTGGTATGATAGTATGTTAGTACGAAGTTTTGCTGGTGGCTTAGTGAGGTCACTTTTGCAGTGAGCAGTCCACAGTGAAGGTGTGAAGTAGTTGCTGGTGCTAACTCTGTTAGTGGGCTTTGTTTAAGCTGAGGAAGACATGAAAATATGTGTAGACTTGCTTCTGCGCTGACACCAGCATAGAGCAAAATATAGTTATTGAAATCAATATGGTTATATCAACATTTTGTCAGTGCTGCTTGTTAAAGTGTTGTAAGGCCTGACCTTGTCCTATTTCTGCCTGTGGTTTCAATAAGAACAATGCCTTCACAAACCTAATTTACTTGTTTGCTGTATGATCTATTTATATACTGTGTATATGGCTGCAATTTATTAAATGCTGCAGAGGTCTCCAAGATACAGAGTTCTATGGAGAAAGGTATAATAAGCTATCATAATTACTTTATGTTCCTCATCTATGTGATGTCAGCAAAACTCACAAAAGAGATGGATAAATATTATTTTCATAGGAATGGACAGCTTGGATACAGAAATACCCCAACTGTTGTGCAATCACTGTAAATTGGCTATGGCCTCTGAGATGCAAATTGAGGACTATTTTGATAGATGCATTTTTTTACTCATAGTGACAACCATTTTAATGACCTAAGATCCTACTTTGGATGCCAATTCAAGGAATTTATAGTGGTATAAATTCTGGAAGTTCTTTGCACAAAGTAGATGCCAGGTGATTAATTTCTTTCACTATTTTAGACTACTTGACAATGAGGAAAATTACTTACCAACCATACTCAGTTCTACTGAAGTTATGACAGTTTACCTGAAAATGTGAGGTTTGATATACTCCTTTGGACATCACAGTGAGTTTAAAACAATGGCAATATGAGCCCACTTATTTCAGTTCTCCGGTTTCTTCCTGACTCCTAATAAGAATCCTCTTGTTTTCTGAAGGCTGCTTCCTTGCCCAAATAATACCTTAAATAACATTAAAATCAGGATCAATAATTGCAGTTGAGTTTTCTTTCTGTCTTCTAAGGTAATGATCTCTTTATCTGAATTTTATCTCCCAGTAATAAACTAATGTGTATGCTGGCTACTCTGCTTGCTTAAATGCTGAAAATTATACATCCTGGGAAATTTTAAAGAATACAAGGTTAATAAAGATGGTATTTACACTGGCAATTGTGATATAGTTTCTTTATGGGTTGATATTCTGCTATGGTTCTTTCACCTACTGATACCCAAGGCAGTATTGAACACAGAGAAATTAAATTTTGAGTGTTATGAAAAGAAATAAATATGTCGATAGTGTATCTAAGCAGTGGGTATTTGCCTCTATGACCTAAATGTGAAATAAAATTGTAATTGTAAACTTATGGATAATGTTTATGCTACTATCACTGAGTTTTTCCTTTATCATGTTCTAAATAGTGTGAGGTGAATCCTCGAGAGGATTGTTCACTCCATTCTTCTAGCACTGTCAGGGAAAATGTGTTTAAAAGTCTGGCAGTCCCATAATCTTTCCTAAGCAGTTAATTTTTTTTTTTTAATTAGCAATTACCACAACACATTTATAAATCATCCTTCTCTTTTCTCTCAGCCTGCTTTGACAAGTTTCTATTACTTGAGTCAGAAGAACTAATACCTGAAACACAGGTATTACTCTGGACAGGCAGTACATGTTCTTTTTAATAAACATATTTAAGTTGCTTCCCCTGAAAAATATGGTAACATTCTATTATTGAATAATTAACTCCTTAAACTTGTTTCCCAAGCCCACTGTGCCATTACTGTCATTTGGATGTCAAACCTTGCATTACTACCAGCCAGGAGGAACATGTTAAAGGGCTGCCTAAGACAGAGCCTTGAAAATTTGCTTTTGCATGGCAAATTTTGTTTGAGTCAGAATTAGTTTTCTGCTATCCTAAGCAGAAAACTATGAGAGATGTTTATATATAAAAACACTGATAAGAATGAACAAAAAGGGGAAGATTGAAGTTTAAAAAAGAATCAAGAACTGACAACTGAAATAAAATTTTAACTTTGGACAATCTAGATTTATTTTCTTGTATAACTCAGTGCAACATGTCATTGAAATTAACTGAAATTTTTATTTTAGACTGGAATTTAACCTTTTCTGTAGTTAAGTGAGGTCAGGAGGTAAAACTGCAGCACTCCTTTGTAGGATTCAGGTTACACTGTGCTGTAGTTACCATTAACAATTGAGTTGAAGATTCAGGATAAATGTGAGAAAATTTTTCTTACATGCCACTAGCTTCACAAAATTAAATAACAAAAAGAAATTCTGGAGAAAAAAAAATCAATCAGAAGTAAATATATGTTCTGATAGATTGACAGAGAAGGTATCAAACCCACAGCATTGCTCTTTCTTAAGGCTGCCCTGACTCCCTTCTGGGAAGCTCATGTCAAAGCTAATGGAATTCTGTCCTAAGAGCCTCCTGTGCTGAGGCTCTCAGTCTCTCTGCTGCTTTAGCCAGGGCCCTCACATGCATTTGCAGAATTGGATGATGCAGAAAAACAGTGAGAGAAGCCTCCAGGGAAACAGAGGGAGCAACAGCACAGAGCTCTGTTGACATTATTTCATTGCTTGCTTAAACACCTGGGGTTTTTATGGATATAAATTTGTTAGCAGATCTTATTTAAAAATATATATATTAATATGTTATGCTTGTATTTTTCCAGATCTGCTAAATGGCTGATATAAAATATGTGTTCATATGTGTTGTAATGATTTAAGACCTAATTATGTAGTTATCCTCCTACAATCAGAGTTCAATGAAGTGCTCAGTTTCATAGCTCCTTTTGGTAAAAATGACTTGCAATGTGGAAAAATCTCATAAAATTCTTTGGCAACCACACTTGCCAGTTAAATCGATGTCAATAATGCATGGTTGGTGTAATATTTCTTACAGCAATTAATGGAGCATACTTCTCTTACTCACTTGTGCTTAGCTTATGATCAGACGGATTTCTTTGTGTCTGTACTCACCCACTCACCATATTTTATAAACAATTACAACAATTTCTTATATATACATATACACACACATATATATGTATATAAATTTATTATATATATAAAATATGGTAGTTTACCAGTCTCTAATTTCAGAGCTTTATCAAACAATGTTTTTCATTTTCCCTTCCAGATTATGGGAATCTGGATCCCATAAACTAGCCTTGAAACTCTTACTTTTAGATTATTTTTTAAATTTTGGAAGTTTTGTGAGAATATTACCCAAAACATTTTTCTTAAACATACAACAAGGAAAAGTATCCTGTCATTCTGCTGACTGGCAGCTCAGAGGTTGGGATAGTTACTGGCTGTTAAAATAGATCAGAAAACATGCACTCCTGAAATACTGTAATGTAAGCTTTCTTTTTAAAAGCAGCCTGGGAACTAACCTTTGCTTGTATCCTAAAGGAATTAGGATGCTGTGCCTTCTTAATAAGTTCCTACAAATGTTTAAGTTATTGCCTTCTTAGGGAAGACGTTTTCAGTGCATCTGGAGAAAACAGATAAAGTGAGATCTATTAGAGCAGAACACCAGTCCTGAATTTCATGTTCAGTGGATCTGACTTTTATATTTATTACTACATTTTATCCAGGAATGCCATAATTCTTAAAACAGTAAGAAACACCATGAGAAATAGAAAAAAAAAAAGGGAGCAAAATGCAACTCAGCATTTTAATAAATGATGGGCTAAACCAGATCTTGCTTGCTTTTATAGAATCTCAAATTGAAATCTAATTTTAATTTACAGGTGTGTACAGTAGAAATACAAGACTGCTGAAAAATAGACCTGTGACTACTAGTCAGGTTGAATGCAACAAAACTAGGACAGTGTAGTGGGTCTGCGCTGGCTGGATGTCAGGCACCCACTAAAGACCCTCTCTACTCTTCTCTGCAGCTGGACAGGGGAGAGAAAAAAATAAAAGGTTTCATGGGTTGAGATAAGGACTGGAAGAAATCACCCATCAAATATCATCATGGGCAAAACAAGCTTGAATTAGAGATATTAGTTGAATTTATTGCTAACAAAATCAGAGCAGGATAATAAGAAGTAAAATCGGACCCTAAAAACACCTTCCCCCTACCCCTTCCTCCTTCCCAGCTCTTTGTCCTCCCTGTCTGCAACACAGGGAGATGGGAATGGGGGTTGAGGTCAGTTCATCACCCACTGTTTTTCCCACTGCTCAGGGAGAGGAGTCATTCCCCTGTTGCACTGTGGGGTGCCTTCCATGGGAAACAGTTCTCCATGAGCTTGTCCAGCATGAGTCGATCTCGCAAGCAGCAACACCCCTCAAACTGCTGCAATGTGAATCCATCCCACGGGCAAAAGCACCCCTCAAGCTCCTGCAGTGTGGGTCACTCTTCCACGGGGTGCAGTCTTTCAAGGACAGGCTGCTCTGGGGTGGACTTCTCTTTCCATGGGCTTCCACAGGTTCACAGCCTTCTCTCAGGCATCCACCTGCTCCAGCATGAGCCTCTTCCATGGGCTGCAAGTGGATCTCTGCATCCCTGTTGTCCTCCATGGGCTGCAGGGGCACAGCTGCCTCACCATGTCTGCACCAAGGGTGGCAGAGGAATCTTGGCTCTGGTGCCTGGAGGATTTCCTCCCCTCCTTCTCCACTGTCCTTGGTGTGTGCAGAGTTGTTCCTCACATGTTCTCACTCCGCTCTTCTATGGCTGCAAATACAACGGTGCAATAACATTTTTTTTCTTCTTCTAAAATCTGTTACTATTGAGGCTTTACCACCATGTCTAATTGGCCCAGCCTTGGCCAGCAGCATGTCCATCTTTGGAGCCACCAGGGATTGGCTCTGCTGGATGATGAAAGAAGCTTCTGGTAGCTTCTCACAGAAGCCACCCCTGTATCTCCCCCACTACCAAAGCTTGGCCATGTAAATCCAATACAGAGACTCGAGTGAAGCAGCTGCTGTTGGATGCAACTTCCGCTGTCAATTATTTTGGCAATAACGACTGGCTGGTGATTTGCTGTCAGGGTTGCATTGCCCAGATAATAAATTTCCTGTACAAAATGAAATTACATAAGAAAGTTTGGATATACAGCGTTACACTCATTTGATTGCCTGCTCCTTTTAGCATCTGCAGCTTTTGCAGTGTATACTGAGAATATGTATATGTATACTGCAGCACTAATTGTCTTCAGTTGCTATTAGCTTTTTTACTGAGAAAGTTTGCCTTTTGACACAAAAAAATGTTTGTGGGCCTCAAGTGCTTCTTCTTACACTGACAAATAGCTTTGGTTTTCAGAAGCAAAGTAAGTATCTGGGGGGAACCTGCTAAATTGAAAAAGAAAAATGGATGGGAACCATGAGATTGGGATTTGTCATTAATGATTAGCAAGACTTGAATTTTTCACGTTGTGATAACTACTGCTATATATAATGAAGGAAAGTCTTCAACTGATAAGGATTTTGTTCAATTCAAAATACCCTCTTGAAATTAAATCCTATAAAAATAAATTAGAAAATATAGTATGCTTGAACCTTATCTTCCTGAATGGAAGATATCATTTTCATCTGCAGAAAAGAAAATTAATTTGAATAATTCAAATTAACTTTTTATTTCAAAAGTAGATTAAGATTAATTTTCATCATTTTCAGGTTGGGCTTTTTTTTTTTTTCCCAGAGAAAATTAGTCATGGTGTAGGTCTAATGAGTTTTTTTTTTAAATATCTTTACATGTCCTAAGTATTTAAGGTACCAGTTTTTTTTCACCTAACTAACAGAAAAAGCCGGCATTTAGTTTAATTTAGCCATTTAGACTCTTTCAACAATTTATCAAAAATTTAGGAAATTTCAGAGGGGTGATTCACCCACTTGTATTAAAACCAATTTTAGAATAACATTAATCACACTGGCTATCTCTTTCTGCTTGATATACAATAATTAAACATAGCTAAGTGACGTGATGAATCCTACCTGTGCTAATTGAGTCCATGCTCCTGTAACTGATACATCATATGCCATACAGATCAAAATGCCTCTTCTGCCCAGCAGACACATATGTGAGGCAGGTTTCTTCAAAGTGGGCTTTCCTTTGATAATTTCTTACCTAGGCTGTAACGTATATGGCACTTTTAATCATTTGATCATTGATCCTGTTTGCTTTTCTGAACAACTTTCAAACGACTCGGTAGATTGTATTTTATGTTTCCTACTAATTTAATTTTTTTTATGCTTTATATTATCTGGTTAAAGAAAACATTGTTATATTGACACTCCCTTACTGCAAGTACAGTTAAAACATGTAAAGCAAAGCTAGTTTATATTTCACAGGAAAATGCAAAAGTGAGGGCAAATCTAATCATGCTTGAAGGAATTTTTGGTTATGCTCTAACAGAATCAAAAGTATCTAAGCGGTCACCTTGGGCATTGAACAGGTGCATCTGTATTTGCTCCCTTTCAGTTTTTGCTCTTCTATTATGCATCAGTGGAATCATTACGCTGCATGTTGGTATGGCTAACAACACTTTTCAAGCAAGCAAACTAATGAGCTCTTCAAGATTTCTGCACTATGCCTATGCATCTTTTGATATAAAACGACCCATTTTTCCCACTTTACCAGGGCATTAATCAATTAGTAATTTTGCTTAATTGCTAACATTGCTTAATGGTTTATCAACTTCTGTAGGCTTAAGAAAAAAAAAGTGCAAAAAATAAGCAAATTACTCAAATTTCTTTGATGTTTTTTTCTGTGAATCTATATTCTGGAACCTTTTTTTTTTTGTAGTTGTTGTTAATGAAAAACCCACATACATACAATTAATGAACATTAAATTTTGTCCTAATGAGTGAGGAACCAGAAAATAATTTAGGACATTGGGTAGATAATAATCTGAATCTCAGTTCATTGGAGAGAATTTTGGTAAGGAAACAAATGTGATTCTGAGTGTATAAATAACATAATGAAAAGTGTAATTAAAATTACTGTCTTTGGCATTTTAGTGTTATCACTGAAAGTCATTATCCATTTCTACTATTCATTGTTTAAAAATGGTGCTCGCATATTGCAGACATTAAAAAAAGTGCTACAAGATTTTAGCAAGCACTTAATACAATGAGAAAGTTGAGAACCTTTATCTAATGAAAGGCTAAGAGGTCTTTTGTATTCTTTCTTGTGTCATGAAGAAGTAGACCCTGATAAAGAACTTAATTTTATTGCAATTTTGCAAGCATGGCTGGGTTCGAATGCTGAAGCTAGACAAGCTGAAACTAGAAATGCTGTTATATTTTTAGAGTGGGAAGTTGCTTATAAGCTCCTAATGGCAAGGAAAAAGTTAACCTGGGAAGCAATCAGGTAAAAGCTGAAAATGGGGCAGAAAAAGAAAAGAGAATGTCTCCACAGGTGAAGAGGGGGGGTGCTGATCCTGAGGAGACATCAGCAGAGTTTGCCAGAAACTCATAGATAAGACGTGGAGACAGGATGGGTAGACTGCAAAGGACCTGCCTGCTTGGTAGGAGAGAAAGTGCATCTTGCTCTGCTTGGTTAGACGAGGCTGGGAGAATGAGAGCATTTTCCTACCACTTGAATTCCTTAACCAGAATCGGGCTTCTGCTTAAGGAACATGCTCCAATCCATAATAATTGATTTGATGCAGGAGTCACATATTCAAGTATTCTGGTACTTGTCAGACAGGATGTCACCCTTCCTTTAGTACTGGTTACTCAGGGCCACTTTTGGAATATCTGAGTTTAATGCACTACACTCATTTCCTGAGTGGATGTTTATAGCTCTTCCAGCTCTCTGTGGTGCGAATTTCTAAAGGAATTTTTGTTATAGACACTTACAGAATGCTCCCCAGTGGCATATACTTTCAGTGGAAAGTTGCTGGAGTAGAAGACAATGATACTGTAAATTGGTACGATTTCACTGCTTTTGTTTTTAGACAACATGTTTTCAGCAGGGTATCTTTAGCTAAAAGAGAAGAATGGAGTGCATCCTATGACATTACATCTCAAGGTTGGTTAATCATTTCAATAGCTATATTCCAGCTAGGAAATAGGCTTCCATTGCTATAAATTAAAAGTGAATTCACTTAACTAGATTAACTCAATTATGAGCAGATTAAGAATGGCTTAGCACCCATTTGTTCATTTCCATTCATCAGCAGTTGACTTAAGTCCGTAGGAAGTTTGCTGTGTATAAAATAAATGCATTACCATTTTACTCATTTATTCTTCAATTCAATTTGGATTTTTTTAAGGCAAACAAAGTTAAATCAAAGTTTGAGCTTGGAAGTTACTTCCATGTAGTAAAAATGTGAAGTGTTTCCTGCACCTTGATTTGAGACACCAGAGTGTAAATTAAGGGGTCTTTAGTGTTTTAAATAAGTTAGGCAAATGAAATCCCCCCTTTCAGTGGGCTTACATTTTTTCACTTGAATCCTTTCTGAAAATGATATTTCAGACTTATAAATATTTAGCCTGAGCTGACAGGTATAACCCCTTAATGATGGCCCTTATATCATAGGTTCTGTACCTTTGCAGAATGGCCAGAGAGATGACAGAAATGTGGGAAATTGCAGTTGCATAACTTCCTTAGGTAGAAGTCTAGGTGTGTTAAAAACGTACAAGTTTTCATGGTAAAACCTGTGGGCCACCTGTTTTAATAAGACAAAGTGAAAGCAAAGTACCTTACCATGATACAGCTGAGATATACAGACAGATATGTTCAGCAAGAACAAGGGAAGGTGTATGCTAGTATCTCCCCTGCTACTTTCTCTCTGCCTGTTTTATGGGTACTTTCTGGGGGGGAAACGTATTTTCAATAATATATTAAAGCACCACAGTTAAATGTCTTTTACTTCTGAAATTTTAATATTTGCCAGGTGAACAGACAATTAAGTAGAGAGTAAGCGTTACTGAAAACCCCAAAGCAATGGATATTTCTTTTGGGGTACTAACAGGAGGACAGCTTAAAATAAATTTTTTAGCTAATGTTTTGTATTTTGATGATTTGTCAGGTTAGTGTCTGATGTGTACTTTGAATTGTGTCAACAACAGTTTTGTACAACAGATTTCACTTTGTTCTAAATGTAAAATTTATATAAGTCCAAGATGTTGACTGTATCTAAAATATAGATATGATAAATAAAAAGAAAATTAGCTTGTGTTGACTTCAAGATTATTCAAAGCCTTTAGGTTAATAAATTGATTCATATGATGAATATGCATTATGGACACAGATGAGAAACTTGGGACTTAAAAAAATTCCTTACTTTAAAATGTTGCGGTTTAAGTTTTATAAATAAAATTAAATCATGAGACTTCTTATCCTGAACAGCCTGATATTGAGCAAGAGTATTTAATGAACTTTTATCAACTGCATCTTCTGTCTGTTTAACATGTATGAGTAATGTTTTGATATATTACCTAAACTTTCAACAGTTTTAGATAATATTTCATACAAGAGAATGTTTAAATAACTCTCCTCAATTTTCCATTTTAAATTTTAACATAATATTTCTTGCAAAAATTATAAATTCTGCATATTTTTTGTAGTGGTGAAACAGCAACTTCCTTATTTCTGGAAAAAAAATCAGTTGAAAAGAAAATGTCAAAAGTTAACTACACTGAATTAAGTATTTCAATATTATGTGTAAACATCCAGATGTCAGACTAAAATAAAGAGAAAATAAAATAATGAAAGACTTTAAAATACTCTAAGATTAATTTTATTGGCAATATTCTTTACTGCAGCCTTCACTCTTCCCTTTCACTCAAAAACTTTTGGCTTTAGTTAGTCACATGATTTGTCATTTAGAACATAAATATTTGTAAAAAGGCATTAAGCATGGAAAAAGATGTTACATCATTCTGTCCTCTTTTCTACAACTTTCCATTTAAGAATTAAGACAATTGGTTTGTCTGGGATAAAAGTCAATGTGAATCCAAAATTACTACAAAAATGTGGAGATATCCAGTATAATTTGAAGTATTTGTCTTTACACATTTTTTCCAGCAATTAATATTACCCTAAGTGTGTAGTGAAATTTTCTACTCTTCTGCTTGTTCTTCCTTTTATAGTGACTTCAAACTTTATTGTAAAACAGGCAGTGTTTCTTTACTTGTTTTTCAATCTGTAGCAAATATGTTTTAATTTGTGTTCCCCTGAAAGCATGCAAAAAATGCTCACCAAAAATCATGGCTTTCATTTTTAAATAGCAGACATTTGATTGTTCCTAGAAAAGAAATGAAGGTAAAATAAGGGAGAATCATTTTGCCTAGACAAACTTCTTCTGATGACAAATTTGATAAGAAGAGCTAGATGCAAAAAAAATAGCTGTAGTTGACTTTTCTGTTTCAGTGAACTTGGCATTGTCTGCAGAATGGAGTTGGTTATGAAATCACATTTTGTTACTGTGTGAAAGAGTCTACGCTGCCAAATGAGAAACAGCTCCTTATTAGAAACTGATTTAACATAAATTCTGTATTCGGACAAACTTCTGATGGAATATAATAGCTTTATCAGTTTCATTTATCCATTATAACAATTTTGGGGAAAATGCACCTATTCCAAAATCTACTGCATGTATTGTATCACAGTACTTTTTTTGATTATCTAGTCTCTGTGTTTCTGTTTACAATGCATTTGGTTCAGCCATGGTCTAAAACCATCTTTCATCTGTCAAAACATGTACAGATCAATGAACAGGGATGTTAGTCAGCATAGCATAGGCTGCACATAAATATCAGTCATTTCCATGTCTATATGGATTCAGTTTTCTCTGCACTGAACCTGAAGTGCATTCTAGTCTCACCATAAAGCTCCTTGTCTTTTAAAGCTCCAGGAAAGTTTTCCCCTGCTATTGACATTACCAGAAAATAAATCATTAGCTTATTTGGCAATCCCTGGAAAGCACAGTCTAAGGAGTGCTGCTTTGTCCCTTATTATAGCCACAGATAAATTCCACAGGATGTCTTTGAAACTGTGCTCAGTAACCAATAGGATGTCTTTGTAGCACTTTGCTGGCAGTATCCTTTTGCAAAGAGGAAATATGCAGTAAATTTTAACAAACCATAATTTTGAATTTTGAAGCCTATCTAACTAGGATATATTTTATTGGCCTTTCTAGGAGATTTTTATGCACCTATTTCTGCAATTTAGTATTAAATATGCTGACACTAAAAGATGATATCAGGGAAAGGCTTTTTTTATTATTACTTGAATAACCATACCTGAAAATGATAAAGTTTTATTTATTTTTTTATTTTGACGATTATATATTTTCTGCATTTGATAATTCATTGCACATAAACCAAACACTAAAACACCAGGAAAACCAGACCCTTGGATTTCTCTATTAATAATAAAATTATGTATTTATCATGGAATCACAGAATGGCCTGTGCTGGAAAGGACCTTAAAGATCATCCAGTTCCATCTCCCCTGCCACAGGCAGAAACACTTGTCACTAGAACAGGTTGCTCTGAGCCTCATCCAACCTGACCGTGAACACTTCCAAGGATGGGGCATCTGCAGCTTCTCTGGATAACTCTTTCAGTGCCTCACTGGCATCACAGGGAAGAGATTCTGTCTAATCTGTAATCTAAACCTATCCACTTTCAGTTTAAAGCCATTCTTCCTGTGCTGTCACTACAGGCCCTTGTTAAAAGTTCTTCTCCAGCTCTCTTGTAGCCCCTTTTAAGTACTGGAAGGCCCCAATCAGGTGTCCCTGGAGCCTTGTCTTCTCCAGGCTGAGCAACTCCCTCAGTCTGTCTTCAACAGGAGAGGTGCTCTGTTCTTCTGAACATCTTCATGGCCTTCTCTGGACTTGCTCTGCTCCAAGAGGTCCATGTCCTTCTTATGTTTTCTTATGGTGAAAAGGGACTTGTTTGAGTAACTTCTATTATATTGCACAACACCAGGACAGTAAAAATTCATTAATTCCTTTTAACTTTTTGCAGAATATGGTACATGTGACACTAAAATGAAGTAGATTACTGTCATAGGTCATAACAGCTTTCACAGTTCATTAATACAGTCCTTGAGTATTATTAGGAGGCCAGATAAATCGAGTTTCATGTCTCTGAACACCAATTTCTGTGTACTGATTTCTGATAAAATTTCACAGAAATTGCCTAATGACTCTAAAATTGGTAGTAAGTAAATAGCTGTAGGGTTAGATGATGTGTGTAGTTCAAGAAAGCTTCCAAAGTTTATTCTGCTTGCTCCAAGATTAGCTCAACCTTTTGCACTTTGGTTTGTTCTAGAAATATCAAGTATGTACAGATGAGGTTTTTTTGCTTGTTTTCTGAGATGCAGCCAGCCTTAACTCAATTTCTTGTTCTTTAAATATATACAGATTTATATGAATTGATGTTATCTTAATAAAACTTTTTTTTTAAAATTCATAAGCCTTTTAGATTTTAACTGAAAAAAAAATTGAAAATTTGCAGTGAAAAACCACAAAAATATTTTCATTGAAAAACATTTTTGGTTGATAGCTTTCTTAATAAAAATATTTTTGTTTAAATCTATTTTTAAGTTCTGATATGAAGAGTCATTTGATGGGTATTCCTCTATCTTTAAAAATATTTACTATGGGATTAAAAAAAAATACAAGAAATATTAGAAAATATGAATTCAGCAATAACATCCTAAGTGCAAATCTGGTTATTATTTAAATTGTGCTATTAAACCTAGAGAGCTTTAAACTTCAAATATATTGCTAAAGGGTATTTTTTTATCGCCATGATATAAAGCAATTCTGAAGAAGAGGATTTCATTTTGTACCTTAACACGTTCATTATGAAAATTCACAGACAAAAGCAGGAATTTATTCAGCAGAAGTAAACGGCAAAAATTCCGTAGTTGCCAGTAAAATTTTTGACGTGGAAGAAATAAACAGTTTATATGAACACGGGGGGAATATTTAGATAAGCAGAATGTGATTAATTAAATAGGACTTGGAGTCCTTTAATACCCGCAGCATATCACAGGTGAGATGTATTGCTGCAGGTGTTAAAGACTGTGTTTTCATATATTACCATGCATCGCTGATTAGATTTAGGTCACTGTATTAGGAAATGATCATTATAGACTTAGATGGATGCTGTGATTCTCTCTTCATGGTGTTTTGAATCATTATTGTGCTCTTCTAAATGTTCTTCATTACTTCACATTCTCAGTCCTGGAACAGATGGTGTACAGGTGGATTTTAACTCCCATGCATAGCTTGACTGGAACAAATTAGGATCTTCTTTTATAGAGCTTACAGTAACTGTAGGGAGTCTGTATAAAAAAGTTTGAAGCCTTTTAAATATTTTGGATTATATCTGTAAAGAAAATCTTCTCAATGACCAGACTTCTGTAAGTGCCTTTTTGCAAAACAGGTTTGGGTTTTGTTTGTTTTTGTTGTTGGTTTGGTTTGGTTTGGTTTGGTTGGGATTTTTTTATTTTTAATTTTAACTTTAATAGTTTAACCTCTGGAAACAATTTATAAATATGATACTATTTATATTAATAAATATATGAAATATATTAATAAAAATGTGAACAAATTGTTTTCTGGACAGACTTTTCAAAGGGTTATGAACGATCTATCAGAAATTATTATCTCTGCTTTTCTCAATAAAACACCATCTTTTTCATTCAAATGAGTCCATCAGATTATCAGGTCGTGGAAATCAGTTTAGATGGATGGATATCAGGAGAATATATCTCAAGAAACCAACTCATGATTTTGGTGATTACCTGTATTTATATTTGTATATATTCAAGAACTCTTTATGAAGCTGAGCTCTACCCTGTGGCGTGGTTTTGTTCATCCTAAAGAAACAAGCAACAAAAAATTAAAGCAGAGCAAGAAAGGAGTGCCAGAGCAAGATTTTATAATATTAAATAAAAATGTCATAGTGAGAAAGAGAGTGGAAAAAAAGCGTGAAAGAAGGCAAAATATGAAATATCATTGGACAGGTATGAGGTACGATCTCGCATAAACATCAAGTGAGACCCCTCCCTCTGAAGCTTAGCATGTGAATGCATATACTCTGACTGCAAGAAGAAAGGTGAACAAAGGTGAAAATTCTGAGTCTGGCACCTGTATACCTCCAGGACTCACACTGGTTGCAAAAAATAAACATATAAACTCTGCAGAACTGCACATAATGCTTTCAGAGATCAGAGTCCACGGGAGAATGCAGTACTGCGACATGCGGGTGCCTCACCCTGGCTCCGCATCATGCTGAGAAAGCTGTGCTGGTTGCGGAGGTTGTGCTGCCAAGGGACAATGCACTGTACTGAGTGGGTGTGTTGGCACCTCTGAAGAAACTCGGGGATAACTTCCTGCAGTCTTTCCTGCCCAGATGAGTTGGGACAATCAGTTACAAAATGACCTAATACTTCCTCAGACTGTAGAAATAGCCAAAAGATCAGATGAATTTCAAGAAAACAGGATTTTATATGTGTTACTTTTTTTATTTAACTAACTTAAGCTTGCAACTACATGTTTCATATGTCAACTTATCCTTAAAAGAAACAAATCTGAAAGGGCTCCAGATAGGTACAGAGATAGAATTAAGACTCTGAAAAGGCTTTGCAATATTTTCCTAAATAAAAAGTCATACTTTTGTTTTTCTAATTTTATTGGAATTTTGATGGGTGATAAAGCCATTGTTCCAATGGGGGTATGATTTGGGCATAGAAAGCAGCAATATTTGAGTGGGCTGAAGTGCTGGAGTTTTTACGTTGAAAGAAGGCAGCAGAAAGCTGATAGGCTGTGGTAATGGCAAAGTATTCCTTCTCTTGGGTAGGATCCTTCCTTGAAGCAATTTTTGTAACTCTTTGGCAGTTCTGTAAGATCAGCATCTAGAGTCTTGTCTTTGTAAGTATTTGGGAGGGAATTAGTCTGTAAATCATCTTTTTATGAAATCATTCAATGGGATTAAAAACCCCAAATGCTGCTTATGTAGAGTGTTAGCTGTAGTTTACACAATGGCATCATCAAATCCTAAATCTTCTTCTCTTTGGACTCAACACTACCTTATAAATACACAGATGTATTTATACTGTGATTGAAGCTTGTTCAAATTGCAGTAATTAACACAGGCTGTGTCTCATCACAGTTGCTCAGGCTATAGTAAGCAGAGATGCCCATTATCACACCTTTTACTGTGTTTTTAATCACACCAAAATCTGAACTATATATGTTTTTTTTTTTTTTTTTTTTTTT
>VZTI01010898.1:786867-854047 GCA_013397865.1 Struthidea cinerea
TGTTTTGTTTTGTTTTGTTTTTTTTTTTGGTAAGGGGATTTACTCTGCCCTGAAGGCTGCAGAGGTAATGTTGATTTTTACTCTTAAGGGCTGCAGAAGTCCAACTTTCTCACAGAGAAATAGCAAAAGGAAATGAGAATCTATACAAGGCGCTTTCCAGTTTATGTCTGCCAGGTACCTAGTGCAATGATAAATTAGTACAGCATTTCCTCTAACCACCTGCAAGAACAATTAAATTATTTTAAGCAGGTAGAGCTACAATTGGGAAATCAGGGGGTTTATGTGGTCTTTGAAATAATGGTAGCTGTTAGATCTTCATATTGCGTCATAGTTATCAGTGAAAACACTAGATTTACTGTCATTTTAAAAAATCTGACTTTTGCATGAGGATAAGTAAGCACACAATGCTGTTTTCTGTGGCTATTATTAGAGACTTCACAAGGCTTCAAACAGGTGGCAAGACTCTGTTTATATTAAATACCTGAGAAACTATGGCTACATGAATTCCAATAACAGCATTGAATCTATCATTAAATCTAGGTACTAAATTTTAAATTATGAATTATTTTTAGATGCCGTGATCTTAGATTTTGGACACCTGGGCATAATCAAATGAATTTGACAACCTGATTAACACTACCTTCAACTCAGTCCTAGAAGCTGATTTTTTGATGTTCTGAATAGCACCAGAAGCAAGATGCTCTTTTTCTTTTCTTCATTTTTAACTTCTGTTCGTGTGTGAGTCTCTTTCTCAACCAAGTATTGCTGGGTTCAGCCTGCTTGCCAGGCATGTCTTTTGCCAGCTCAGGGTGTGTGATTTCATCGTTTGGCAATTCAACAGGTCCCTGCACTCCATGAGCTTCCGATAGGTTGACATTTAAATCAGATAAAAACAACTCCTTTGTGGCACACAGGTAACCAGGACAGTGTCTTTACTTTGCGTGAGCATGAGTTCAAAGAAGAATGATGTCTGTTTTGTTTGCCCAACTGTGAAAAAAAATATCTTTTTAAGGACTTCAAACCAAACCAGCATATTAAATATTAAAAGCCTTGATAACTGTTGCAAAAGAAAAAAAAAATGTGGATGTATGTTTTTGTGTTACTGTCATTGTACAGTGATAAACTAGAAAGATTTATTTTGGAAATTTTGAGCCAAACAACACATCTATAACAAAAATCTCTTGGGTTTCAGATTTTTTTTAAACTTTTGTGGTTTTTTCCACAATGCAAATCAGTTGCTAACCTAATTTAATTAGCTAGTTAAACAGAATTTAACTGTCTTCCTTATGACGCTGAAGGAAGAAATCAGTATTATTTGATGTTTACACCTTTTAGTCACTATATATGTAAGTTATATAGGGAAGATAATGCCAAGATTTGAACGATGTCTAATGTTATCATTTTTCATCATATCACTTGCTCTAACTAAGTATTCTAATGCCGTGAGCTCAGATGTCTTGATCAAGGCCCGCAAACAAGCCTTTAAAATTTAAGATTAAAAATACTCTTGGAGAATTTCTTTTGCACCATCTGTTTTTTTTGACTAGAAGTTTGGCTGCATATGAAAGCTTTTCTCCATGGTCCTGAGGATTCAGAATTTTTTAAAGCAAGCTAAAAAGATTCTCTCACATTACATGAATTTATTATCTGGGATCCAAAATGAAGTTTTTTGGCATTAGCCATAAAATTCCAGTAATACTAAAAGATGTTAGTTGTTATTATTTCTAGTGACAGTTTTTGGAATGTGAATTTCTCTTACCAGTAGATGAGATAGAGATATACAGCCTCAAGCCTTACTGCATTAGCAATATGGCCTGTGTTCACTAATATTAATACAGAACAGTACCTGTAAAAATATGTTACTGAAGAACACTCATCACCAGTCGCCTTGAATGGAGAGAGTTCTTCTGTTGTTCTTCTAATACAGACTTGTTTTCCTGTTAAAAAAATTGTCCTCATTTGTCTTCCATAAAAGTAAATTACTGCCCCAGATATCAACAGCTTCTAATATGATCCATTTAAACAGGTGAATAACCTTGTATCCTAGGCAAGAGTCAGTGAAAAAAGTGCAGTAATACTCCTTCACAACAACCATAAAGGTATAAAATTAAAGTTTCTGAAAATTTAATACTGAAAGATTCCATGGACTGACCTCCCAGATAGTCAGTATGATCTCTAAAGTAGGGTCTTTAAAAAGTGGGAAGTATGGGAGTGAGTATTTAGGTAATAGGTGTTTTAAATTACTTCCAAATTTAAGTCAGTTGTTCAGTAAGACTGTGACCCATAAACAGCTTTTAAAACATTGTAAACTAAAATTACTTCTTAAATGTTTTATAGCATTAATATAGTTTTATGTCTTCGGAGGTTAGTAGCTTTACAAATGCCTTAAAATAACCATGGCAACAGAGTAAATTTTCAGTGGACCTCAGTTGCTCACTAATGGTTGTTGTAATTACAAAGAAACAAGATAGTAAAAACCTACAAATTACTTATCCTTTGACTTCAGTATATTAATTATTGCTGTGCAGACTTGAAGGACTCAGGAATTTCAAGCATTTTTTCCTTGCACATCAGGTTTCTCAGTATCTGCTTTGTAGTCTTTCCCTCTTTCTGGGACAAGGTAATACTTTAATGAATAGCGTAGCATTTATTGGGAATTGTATTAGATGGTTTTGCATTCTAGAAATGTCAGAGAACAAGACATGACAAGGTCATAAGGCTAAAATAACTTTACCTTGGATACTTTGGAAAATCTAAAACTGTGATTCAGACAGTGATGTTTCTGCTTGAGGCATCTCCAATTTTTTTGTGGTAATTGAAACGTGGCCTGAAGCTCTGTGTGTGTGTATGTGTGCATAGTTGTGTGACTTAGTCCATTTTTGATGTAGACCGCACAAAAGAAATCA
This sequence comes from Struthidea cinerea, assembly GCA_013397865.1. NCBI lineage: Eukaryota > Metazoa > Chordata > Aves > Passeriformes > Corcoracidae > Struthidea > Struthidea cinerea. The sequence continues at coordinate 789,774 of VZTI01010898.1, forward strand.
AGCTATAAAATGGGTTATAGATACTTAACAGTTCCTCTTTGGAGCTTTGTCCTCTCTAAAGGTCAGAGTTTAAACCCCAGCTGGAGTTCTGGAAGGAAGGTTGGTTTTCATCCCTGACAACTGATAGAAATCAATATTAGAAAATGCTCTGACATACTTTTAACCTGTTTAATTATTTTACTTAACACACAGCTGATTGAGCTCCAGAAAAAACAGGAAATAGTTCAATGTCAAACAGGATCTTGTTCAGCAAGATGAACTATCCTCATGGGTGACTGAGAGTACATTGGTCATAATAAGTTGCATGTGAAGCTTGGTTAGACAGAGAAGAAAATGGCATTTATGTTTCAGGTGTCTGTTAACTAAATGTTAATGGACTAATGTCTGTTACATAATGAGAATCCCAATGAGACAGTGTTAAGGACGCAGATGTGTCTTGCTTGAGAATTCTTAAATTATTTATGTGCTTTCAGAACATTCTTATAGCTAATTGCTTTTGGCTGTAGGTTTGTATGTTGGGTGTTGGATATTTTTGGTAAATAAACTACACTTCGTATAAACCTTAAATAGGAAATTGTTTAGTTCCTTCATTCTCTCTGCAATCTATTATTTCAGCTATGATTATGTGCCACTGGTTTTGTTTGCCTGTTTTAGCTTCATTTTTATTCTAGCAATATATCCCATCTGGAAAAATAATGAAGGCTGAGAAAAGAAATACCAGAATCCTAAGATATCAGTAGTGATATCTGAGAACTGTGGCCATGGTTTAGGACTTCCAAGAGCCTGGAGACAGAGGAGCAAAATCACAAATAAAAGGTCTCTTGGAATTGGCAGAGCAATCCTTGTATAGGGAATGAAGCCTGTTAGCTAGCCCATTTACTCCCTTTCCCATTTTGATGACATTTTAACAATTACTCTAAGGATGGTTGTTATTTTTACTCACCAGGATGCTGTCTCGCTCCCCAGGCAGCTATTACCTGAGGCAAAGAACTTTTATTTGCCTTGCATTGGCCTTGGGAATCTATTAATGCAGAGGAGTTGCTTGAGGGACTAGACAAACTCTAAAAACATTTGTCCAAAAGCACCTAGAAATATAGATGGCTCTTCAGATGCTCACTTTTTTTGCAGACATCCCTTGCAGCTTAACTAGTTCCTCCACATCACAGTCTGTATTGATTCCTGTAGTAGTGTGTGGCTTTCTTTGATTGTCTTCCTTGTATGAGCCCCACTACCTTTTGGGCACAGTTTTCACTAAGCTCCACATCTCCTTTCTCTCACATGGTTCAGTAGCAGGAGTATTCTTCTGTAGTGGAAAGGGAAGAAATCTCTCTTTCTGAGGCTGTACAGTCACTTGTGAATTACTAAATATTCACTAAAGTTTCCTTATCTGAAACACTTTATCTTAGTGTCTTTTGACTTCTGAAGTTCACAGAGGTATGTATGTATCTGCTTGGTGTGTTTTCGTCCTGGCATGAAGTAAATGCTCAGACTGGAGGCTGAAGTGGGACAGCTGTGACTCATCTCTGCCTTCTCATATTCAGTACATGCAAGACAATGAGAAAAGTCTGCTATCATCTGAAAGACGCTCTGTCAATTGTCAGCTTGATAGTTTCTTACCTGAAACGTGATGAAAAATGTGACTGAAGTCAGCAGCGCTGAAATAAGTATTTCTTTCTGGGACTAGTAAAACAAAACCAACAAAAACCCAAACCAACAAAAACAAAAACAAAAAACCAAACCCCAACAAGCTCCCTTCTCCCCCCAAAAAAATAAAAGGAAGGGGGGGATGATGCACAACAAGACCCTTACCAAATAGTGCCACACAGCAGGAAAAATGGACAAGTAGGGTAAGGAAGGTCCTCAGTATCTCATGATAGTTAATGCTGAAGACAGATACAGGCAGGGTGCACCCAAGCTCCTCATGCCATGTAGTTCTCAAATATGTCTTGGTGTGTCCTTGTATACACTGAGATACACTGATGGTTTATGGTCAGAAGATAATTATTCTATGCTACTAATTAGATTTGTAGGTAACAAAGTTGCAGAAGATCTTGGACACTCCTGGATGTCCTCAATCTCTTCTGATCTCTTTGATTGGCTTTATAGAGCTACAGCTTCTTGAAAGACGATTTTTTCCAGAAGAATCATGACAACATAAATAAATGTTATGAAAACTCTTTTAATCTGGCATATATTGTGCCCATAACATGGTTGTGTTGCTGGGGTCTGATCCTAATTGAATAGAGAAATTCATATCTAGTTAAAGTGTATTCATTTTGGTAGTACTAAGACAAATTACTTGTGGTTGTATTTGTGGAAAAGATTCCTCACACTTTCACTCCCACTTACGTCCCAGCATATGTGTTAGCTACTTTTTCTTTTTTTTTTTTTTCTTTGTGGAATATCATAACCATGAACTCTTCTCAGAAGGACTAAAAGAAATGTGCTTACTATTACTTGTGCTGCAAAATATATTTAAAAAGAAAGAATGCCCAACCACATAATTAAAAAAAAAAAATGCACATGTACTTTATAACATTAAAATGACCATTTTCCACCAAAGAGCGTTTGATACAACCCAGTCTATAATACCGTGCAAACAAAACTTTATGCATCTATTCACACATTTTTATATGAGAAATCTAACCACCCTCCTGTAACTTCCTCTTTCGGTACAAGCTGTTAGCTTGTACTAGATAATGTCATATCACCCTGCTACTATTTTAGTATGTTACTGGAGTAGTATTTATCTTTCAGTTGAGTTTTATACCATGTGTTGGTCTTTAGGGGATTGAGTGATCTATTCCCATTGCATACAATATCCCTTCCCTGAGCTTGTTGGCTTTTCTGACTTGCTGGATTCTTCAGCTGTAGAACTGAATAAATCTTCTCTGGCACACAAGGTATACTGTAGATTTCAAGATGAAACCTGTCTCTATGGATTTTTTTGAGTACAGGATAAAAAGAGGCTGGATTCTTTCAAACATGCTGGTAGCACTAAGTTTTTGGCTACATGTAGGGAACAGCAAGCTTTTTGTCTCACTCTCTGCCTCCTTTCTACTCCTCAAATCCCCCTCCCATGTGTGGACAGAGCTGTCTCTTTTCCAGAGGTGAAAGGAACAAAGCTAAGGTGGCAGGGGAGGTTCAAAGGGGCTCGTTTTCTGTTCCTCAGTAGCTCCTTCCCCATCAGAACTTCCCTCATCACATTCTTTTCCTAGGACTGATGGATGTTTCTGACAAGGCCACAGTGATAATTCCTGCCTTGCTGTAGTACCTACCTGTGAAGTAGCTCATCTGCATCTCCTACTCCTCCGTGTTAGCAGTGGAGTAGGGAAAGTCACTCTCATAGCATTGCCCCACCGCTGGGAGGAGAGGTCAAGGCCTTGTTGAGCAGAGAACGGGCTGAGTCCAGACTGGGAGATATAAAACCATCTTCCCAATTCTATGACACCATAGCAGGAGACAGACTGGTGTCCACCTATTTTAATTCTTTATCTGCCAAAATTCAAAGTTTAATCTGTGCTACAGTTGTATTACAGGTATACATATTTTCTGATAGCAGACTCAAGGTGCTGTAAGGAGAGGAGCTAGAGTTCTGTGTTTTTATAGTCTGGGTTGAGTTATTTGTTACAGGGTAAGAATAAAAATTTCACCACTGCAGTACATTTGCTGAGAGTGGCCAAGAGCAGATGTTGGGACAGCGAATGTAGGGAACAAGGAAAATGTAGATTAATTTTTCTCCTGTAAAGTCTTCTTGAAGTTGTAGCTGAACAACTGCATGAACCAGAGTTTGCATTTAGACCACGGCTTTTAATAACCACTGTTACACCAACTAATTAATGATGGGGCAAATTGCTTTTTACTACTCCTGTACTGTTGAAGGCTAGAGTTCAGTCTCATCTCTGAATTTTATTCTTTTCAGGGTAAGTTTTATGAGATATGTCTCTGAGCTTGATGTGGGAAGAAGCTCTAATACATTCTGTAAGGAAAAAAGCTCTACTTCCTCTTTGTTATTTTAAATACCATGTGGTTATGGTACCTGCCCTGGCTGATGTTCTTGTACAAGAGTGGAATGAACCATTCCTTTCACAGAAATACACAATTTTATTTTTTCACTGTGCTGAGGACCAAGACTTCAAATAAATTATACCCTTCTGTGCAAAATCACAGCTTAAGTTCTTGTCCATCAGCTTCAAAAATGTAAGTTGTACTGCCTGACCTAAAATTGATTTATATCAGTTTATTTCAATACCAAATTTTTTACTTTCTCTATAAACCTTGTAAAGGGTACCACCATAATTTGTATTACATATGCCCCAAATCTGTATATAATTCATTCCTTGTAGCATTCCTCATTTCTCTTTCATTCTGTTTTATGCATTCATACATGAACAGCCAGAATTTGCCCTGTGGTAAGTAAGATAAATTCCCTAAACATGGGCATCGAATGCCATTTAAGATACCCCAGGGTATCCATCTGGCCTCCAGCTGCTTCCTCAGAAAGGCACAGATTCTCTGTCATATGCATATTCTGCATATCTTAGTGGATGTATCTGATATCTTAGGATATTTAAAATGTCAGTAAAGGTCTGTGTTTACTGCAACTGGATGAAATCGTGTTTTATTGTCCTAATCTTGAACTGCGACATGTAGGGTAAGCATGAAAAGAAGTCCTTTCAGATTTTGAATAGGTGTAAGACCATCATCGTTTTTTATTTTAGTAACCACATTGCTCATTGTTTGAAAATGTCTGCTGTGTGGAGATTGAGCAGATAACGGCTTCATTTATCACAAACCTTACATGGCTTGGTACAGTGTGTATTCTTTCTCTGACAGCCTGACATTCACAAATTAACTTTTGCTAGTTTCGTTTAGTTGTTTATAATTTTCTGTGTTGTTTTTTTTGGTTGTTTTTTTTTTTTTTTCCAAGTATTAAATGTTATAACAGCCTGTATTTACTCTTTCCATTTATTCCATTTCGACCTTCTATTTCATTTGTCTCATTGACAAACAGCTTGTTTAATTTTACAGATGCATTTTTCTTCTCTGGGAACTCTCAGTACTGAAAGTTCAAATGGTTATTCTCTCTCTTTTTACTTCCCTAAGAACAATTTAATTCATGTACATCTCTGTAGTACTTTTTCCTTTTAACAGCTACTTAGAAGGAAATTATCATTAAAAAAAATCTGAACCCTTAACTGTAGTCCTTGAAACTATTTGCATGAAATAATGAAGTAAGAGTTGATCCTATAAATCTAAGGAGTCTTTCCATGAAGCTGAATGCTAAGAGATGGTGCATTCTGAAGTTGATACACGATAGTTAATTGTATTATAGTGCACTACACAACTGCTTGACGTCCATTCTTCTAAGCCAGCCCTTGACTCCAGGCTTACTTTTTTAGATTCACAGTAGATAAGGTAGCATATGTGGAACACCTCCAAGGATGAAGACTCGGCTTAAGTAATTTTCATTTCAGATTAAAAAAAAAAAAGGAAATTAATATCAATCCACAGAAATCTAGTTTCAGAAATAAAAGATTTGTATCTGGTATCAAGTTTTATAATTAAATCAGCTCCACCAGAGTTGGAATATTCTGTAAACGGCAGTTGTGAGACTTACCAGCACAACCACGTTTCTACCCTTTTGTCAAGGTACTGAAGTAGCAGGGCCTCATAATAAAGAATTTTTTTTTAAGATTTGCATATAAGAAGAATCCAAGTGTGCTGATTCAATTTAAAAGAATTAATTTTTTTTAATAAGGCTCAGCACTGTTCTTAATTTAAGAACTTTTATATATTAATCACTTTTATATGCACTTGGCCAGTACTATACATGAACTTGCAGTTCACAAGTCAATCCACTTCTTTTCCTACTACTTCCTGAAATGTAAAGAGAATTTCAGTGGAAGGCATTGGCCAAGTGCATGCTGTAACCTCACAGGGATATAATATTACAGTCTGCAGTACAAGCAGAGATGTTTTAGAATCATGTGAAATGTAACTTGACAAAGTAGGCACATGAAGAATTAGGTAGTTTCTCAGCACCATCTCAAGAATATCAAGGCACATATTTAAAGATTTTTTCAGAAGAATGTGAATTTTCAAGTCCAGTGCACAAAGGACCTGTACTACAATGGTTGCTTATCAGAAAGAGTCCTCCTTTATTTCTGTGTAAGGCATGGGAAATTTGAAAGGATCCATTCATTCTTGAATCCAATTAAAAAACCTCATACATTTTACCATTTTTTCTTCTCTAAATAACTTTTCTGGCTAGTTTAACCTGCATTTTGAAAGGGTCATAAACAGCTGAGGTCACAGACACGTTCTGAAATGCCTAGCTGAGGTGCTAGTTTAACACCCAGAGCTGTTTAATGCCAATTGCTGCAAAGTGGGAAGGAGGAGGGAGAATTTCTTTCAGTACTAGAATATTACTTTCTACCTAAAAATGTAAATATGTCCTTTGCTCAGCAATGAGATACTTCAGAAACAGATCTCAAAATAAGTTAGTAACTATGTCTTTATATTAAAAAACCCCAACCCAAGCCAAACCAAAGCGAAAAAGATTGTCACGAAGGAGAGATGAAGAAGGTGAAAGCTCACGCATGATTTTCCATAGTTAGCCAAGCTTATTAGGTAGTCTGGAAATTCTACCAGGTACTTTTGTTTTAGACATCCAGAATAAATTAAAAATTTAGTTAAAATGGTGACAGATTGAATACAATTACCTGAGTCATTCATGAGTTAAAATTACACATGGCAACATAACCACATATAGAATAAAATGTAAAAAGGCTCAAAGACGTAGTTTCATCACTTCTCTTTCTCTATTTTATTAAATGATTGCTTTAAAAATATTTCTAAAATTTATATCAGTGAAACTGTTTTTAAAAAAGTAGCCTACTTTCTATTCTCTATGGTGGTCTACACTAGCATTATAAGAACATTTATGCTAAGCAAAAGTAATATTTTCCCTATGATGGTTTCCAGTGAAAGTTGTTCCCAAATGAAGCTAGCCAAGTTCATTCTCTAATATAAATACCTATCCAAAAACTATTTGTTGTGGTTTCCCAAAATATTTTTTAATCTAAGATGGAATTTATGTAGTTCTGGCTCACTACCTCAGGTCATTGTTGTATTCTGTGTTACTTTCTCTCCACAGTGTGTTAAATTTATCAGGCAGACCTCAATGATCAATAAGAGGAGCATTTAAACACTCTCTATCTTAAACTTGAACTATGATGCAACTCCCTGCAATGGTAATGATACAGTATATGTGGCAGTACCAGATATCAAGAGTGCTCAGTTCTGCATATCTGGTTGTCAGAAAAAGTGGCACTTGAATACTTCCATGGCATTTGTTAGAGTGCTGTATACTGAATCCAGGTTTGCCTCCACACATGTGATTTGTTGTTATGGTCAGCTACAGTGCTTCTCCAAATGGTTTGATTATCTGATCTCTGTACAGTGTTAATCAGTTTTTCCACAGAAGTTTGCACTTCAATTTGATGGACTATCCAACACAGTATATTTTCTTAGAACACCTTTTCAATTTGAGGCCTGTCCATTCTCAGATGAACTGTTCATCCTGATCATTCACCAGAGCATATTTTTCTTCAGATGAGATTAACATTTTTTAAGAATACTAATTAACCCATGGTGGTTTGTTTATAGCCTTGAGGCATCTAGTTTATCCTACACTTTCATTCTGTCCTTACACTTTGAAGGCTCCTGCTACCATCTTGCATTCATTATTTGGGGAACCACTGGTATAATCCACAAGTTTTTTTCAAATGCCTTTAACCTTGCTTTCCTGGTTATGCAGCTAATGGTTTATTAGCACAATCCACTCATGAATACCTCCTAGTTAGAGTTCATTAAATGTTTCATTCCGCAATGGAATATGTGAAATATATATATATATTCCACAATGGAATATATATATGTGTCTTATGATATAAGACATGGATTAAAATAATAGTCTCCTTCTTAACAGAATATACAAGTTATGGCAGCATTGAAAAAACAGAATCAAATATACTTTACAGCAGGCACTGTGACTGTTACTGTACTTTCTACAATCTGCTGTTTAACAAAGGGATAGTGGTTTTTCCCAGTGTTAGAGAGTCTAAATCTTCTGTGACTTATTCTAGCTTTTAGCAAGCGTGATTTTACTAACTTGTTTGACTTTTGCCATATGAGAAAGATCTTGTTGGACTCAGTTGGAGAGGCTGCTGAATTTAGCAAGTTGCTATGTCCCTATTGACTGTGGTGCACAGCATGAGATGCTGTTGTGCTCTAGCTGAGAACACAAAAAAGATTGTTCTGGTCTGGACTAGTCAGTCTCTTTGTACATGTGTTGTGGTTTAACCCCACCTTCAGCTGAGCCTCACACAGACTCCCTCCCCCACTAGCTGGACTGGGGAGAGAACTGGAACGGTAAAAATGAGAAAACTGATGGGTTGAGATAAAGGCAGTTTAATAGGTGAAGCAAAAGCTGCACACACAGGCAAAGCAAAACAAAGACTTCATTCACCACATCCTATGGGCAGGCAGGTGTTCAGTCATCCCCAGGAAAGCAGGGCTCCATCACACTTAAAACTGACTTAATGCCATCTCCCCAAATGTCCCTTCTTCCTTCTTCTTCCCCAGCTTTATATGCTGAATATGATGTTATATGGTAGAGAATATCCCTTGGGTCAGTTGGGATCAGCTGTCCTGGTTGTGTCTCCCCAACATCTCCTTGTGCACCCCCAGCCTCCCCAGTGGTGGAAGGGAATAAAAGCAGAAAACAGCTTGACTGTGTAAGTGCTGCTCAGCAATAGCTAAAACATCCCTGTGTTATCAACAGATTTCAGCACAAATCCAAATCAGAGCTCCATACAACCCACTAGAAAGAAAATTAACTTTATCCCAACCAAAACCAGTACAAGATGATATTTCTAAAGCAGCCATATATTATAAGCTCACACTCATATTGGTGAGCATAATAATGTTTTAAGTTCTCATTGGTCTTGAGGGATACAAAGGTCATTTCCCATCTGTTCATAAAAATGACAGTTTTTCCATGAGGTCTTCAAATGCTGCTAAGTGGAAAGATGAATTCTATTGTTACTCTAGAGTAATATTTTGAAGGTTACCTCCATAACTATACACCAAGCACAGCTGAGTATGTGTTTATTGTGTGGAAGAAATTCATTGCATCAACCTGCTATGTGAGCAGTGAAGAATAATTTCATTGCTTGAAACATTGTAGACTGGGATTTTTCTTGCCCTTCATTCTGTCAAAAGAATTGGGAGCAAAGCATGAAGAGCTTTCCAAAATTTTGGTTGAGTCTCTTCTATCTTCATGGGGTCTTAAGACTTTACCACACATAATTTTTGATACTCTTCTTCCATGGTTGCTTACATCCAATTTTTGCAGCCAGAATTTTTCTGGCAGAACTCTGAAATTGGCACAGTATTTAATGTGCCACTTGTCACTCTCAAAACACTGTTTATTTCACTGGATATCAGTTTTATATGAAAGCTGTTATACAAAACAAGAGAACAAAATACTTTATGGGAGAGAGACAGACATACAAGAAGAATTTATGCTGAAATCCTGGAGTGTGTGGCTGTTCCCACTTCTACTAACTTACTTCTGCTTGATATGTATCCAGAATTTCAAGCTTTTTTTTTTTTTTTTCATTCTCTGGAAACCACTCACAGTGGACTTAGTGCCTCTAGGTGATACATTAACATGTATGTAGGAATTTTCTACGAACTGGATATTATTTTCTTGGATGCTCACATGGAGAAACATGAAAACATTATGCAGGCATTTTGCGGTGGTTTGGGTTTTTCCCCCAAGTAAAGATAAATTTCATCTCCAGTCACTGAAATAGAACATTAGTATACTTGAATTTTTCTTCAATGGACCTCAACTATAAATATGATTCACCTATATATAAAAATTTGGGGAACGGGTGTAGTTTTTGAAAAGTCTCTGTAGGAGTGCAGGTCCTTGATTTCACCTTGAGGGAATTCATAAAAATGTGTTCTAATTTGGCTGGTCTGGTTGCCAAGGTAGATGTGTAGTTTTCAATCTTTGAACATTTTGTTGATCGAAGTAAGAACAGAGATTTATAACTTTTGACAGCTTCAGCAATGGCCTTTTCTGTCAGGCAGTGTCATGTATAGAGGAGAGAGCAACAAGCACAGCTGATGCCCTTAATTTATTTTGATAAAATACTTTTGCATAGGTGGTCAGTACTAGAAACTTAGCATATTAACTGTGACACAATTTAAGCATTTGCATCTCACGGTCTTTTATGAGTATTGGCTCCTAAGCTGATGATATTAATATTTTTGTACTTAACAGGGAAATTTTTAATGTAGTTCATTACAAGATTGATATTTTTTGCCTACTACCAAGTACACACATCCTAAAGTGAAATTATATCTTTCTTCATGTCAAAAGGAATTTCCTAATGTTCTATAACACACACACAAAACACCCCCCACCAAACAACCAAACAACCAGAGAAAAAGACTGCAAAGGATTAGATTTTAAAATTATTTTCATAGAATAGAAGATAGGGTAGATTTTGTGATGGTGATACTAACATACCTTTTGTCTTTGGGAGGTTTTCGAATTCATTATCATACTAGACTTGCATTATGAAGAACCTGTTCAATCTCTAATTACTATTTTTTCTTTTATATGTATATATATTTTAATTACTTTAAAGGTATTTATTGCTTTTAATATTTTTTTCAGGGAGTGCTGGAACACCTGTTGTCTTCAATGAAAATGGAGATGCTCCTGGACGCTATGATATTTTTCAGTATCAAATCACCAACAAGAGTACAGAATACAAAGTAATTGGTCAGTGGAGTAATCAACTTCATCTAAATGTAAGTACACTGTTTCCCTCAGTATTCTCCTGCTGAAACGGGCTGCTCATGGCTTGGATGGGCACACTGTTCACTGGGTAAAAAACTGGCTGGATGGCCAAGCCATCCAGAGATGACAGTGAATGGAGTTATATCCAGCTGGCAGCTGGTCACAAGTGGTGTTCCCCAGGGGTCAGTACTGGGACCAGGCCTGCTTAATGTCTTTATCAATGGATAAGGTGATCCAGTGCGCCCTCAGTCAGTTTGCAGATGAGACACAAATTGAGCAGGAGTGTGGATTTGCTGGAGAGTAGGAAACCTCTGCAGAGGGCTTTGGACAGGCTGGGTTGATTGCCAAGGCCAATTGCATGAGGTTCAACAAGTTGAAGTGATGAGTCCTGCACTTGGATAACAACAACCCCAGGCAATGCTACAGGCTGGGGGCGAAGTGCCTGGAAAACTGCCCAGTGGAAAAGGTCCTGGGAGTGTTGGTTGACACTCAGATGATTAGGAGCCAGCATGTGCCCAGGTGGCCAAGAAGGCCAATGGCATCTTGTCTGTATCAGAAATAGTGAGGCCAGCAGGACCAGGGTAGTGATTGTCTCTGTACTCGTCACTGGAGAGGCTGCAGCTGATAGAACCATAGAATCTTTAAGGTTGGCATAAACCTCTAAGGTCAGTGAGTCCAACCATTAATGTAACACTGCCAGGACCACCACTAAACCGTGTCCCTAAGGCCACATCTACAAGTCTTTTAAATACCTTCAGGGGTAGTGATTCCATCCCTTCCCTGGGCAGCCTATTCCATTGCTTGACCACCCTTTCAGTGGAAGAATTTTTTTCCTATTATACAATCTAAACCTGCCCTGGCACAACTTGGATACCATTTCCTCCTGTTCTATCACTTGTTACCTGTGAGAAAAGACTGACAACTACCTGTCTACAACCTTCTTTCAGGTAGTTGTAGAGAGCAATAAGGTTCCCCTTGAATACTACAAGACATTGAAGTGCTGGGGCATGTCCAGAAAAGGGCAACGAAGCTGGTGAATGGTCTGGAGTACAGGTCTTGTGACGAGTGGCTGAGGGATCTGGGGTTGGTTATTCTATTGGGTAGAAAAGGAGCCTCAGGGGAGAACTTACTGCTCTCTACAACTACCTGAAAGAAAGAAGTGATGGGACAGGGGAAATTACCTGAAGTTGCACCAGGGGAGATTTAGATCAGACAATAGAAAAAATTTCTTCACTAAAAGGGTGAACAAGCATTGTAACATGTTGCCCAGGGAAGTGGTCACCATCCCTGGGGGTATTTAAAAGATATGTGGATATGGCCTTTAGGGACATGGTTTAGTGGTGGATTTGGCTATGTTAGGCTAATGGTTAGACTTGGTGATCTTAAATGCCTTTTCAAACGAAATGATTCTATGATTCTACCAATTTGATTATGATGCTGACACTGGAGAATGCTCACTTGGATATTAAATTAAATTAAACTCTTAAAAAAGATTGATTATTTATTCTGTCAGTTGGCAGAACAAAGCTCTTCCTTTCTTCTTGTGCCTTCTTCTTCTTTTGCTATCTTCTCTGTTCTTGAGAAGCCAGTAAAAGACAATACAATAGCCTGAATCAAATTCTTTATATTTTCAAGTCAGATGGGTTGTGTAGTTATCTGCTCCTTCAGATGATATTTTTGAATCATTTCATATCTGTTATTCCTCAGAGTGATTAATAAGTTAGGCAGGGAAATAATAATTCTTCCTTGAATAAAAGGTGCCAGACAAAATGATAGGGACAGGTAAATTGCCCAGGTATTTCAGACAATATAACAGGATGGAAATGTATTTAATAAAAGACAAGTTTGGATTCTAACCACTTCTGATTTAGTTAAAACATTGGGATGATGAACTACTGCAATAAAAATGTTCCTTGAATATAAAGGGAGACTTTGGTGTTTTTTCTATATGAATAACTAGAATTTGTATTGTCCCTTATTACTTCCTAGCAGAAGGAATAAAAAGACACAATTTACCGATCCTTATATGGTGTTTCTAATTGCTGTCTTAATGTTTTTTGCAAGTTTTGGGATAGTTAAGTTCCACCTGTGCATGGAATTATATTTGGGTTGAAAATCACCATCCCAACAAAATTTGGAGGATATATTATGTAGTATTTATATGGCAGATAGGCATCAAGCTTTGACTTGAAAAGATTTTGGGTCCAAGGCACTTCTTTCTGTCAGAAGATGTCTTCATGCAAAGAGAGAAAAAGAAAAATTAAGTTAATCTCTTTCCGTATTAGCTATACAATATTTACAGGTCTTACTTGAGTTGTGTTAGCCATTTGGGTACGTCTGCAAATGTGAAATACCAATGTTGTTTTTCTAAAGGCTGATGAGAAGGGCAACGGTATGAACTGATGACTAGATTCACCAAAGGGAGTTTATGCAGTGAATTCAATCAAACCAGAAAAAGCAGGTTTCAAATATCTCTGGTTTTCCATGTGAGAGGTTCTAAATGAAGACTAACAAAGACAGTGTAGGAAACTATTTACAAATTATTCTCCTGTTCAGACTATTTTGCAATAATTATCTCAGTGCTTTCCACAATAACACATATGATAGCTCCCCATTTTCAGCCACAGCTGTTAAACCACTTTAGCATATCTACCATTTAATATCTGTAACTACTTGTCAGGGACTCGTTTATTTAATTCTTCTGCCCTAATTGAAAAAAATCCTACCAACAGAAGCTGTGTGTTGAGGATTGTGTGGCAGTGTTATTTCCCTTCACTAACCTGATACCTGTCTGTTGAAAGGCATGAAAGGAAAAAAAAGGTTAAACATGTTTTGTTTAACCAAAACACTAGAGCTAGACCCTTATTGTAAGTATTATGGAATACATTCCAAATTTTCATAATTGCTACATTTTTCTGAATAGTTAGCGTTTATTAAATGAACTCAAAAACTGACATACACATTTTGCACAAATGCTAGTACTAACATAGCAGTTGCACAGTAGTACCTAAAAGCTACCTAAAAATTTGCTTCAATTTTAGTTCCATTCTGCTCTGCCTTTTTCTATCTCCCCCTAGAGTGCTAAATTTTTCATTAAGCCTGTAGCTTTTCAGTCCCATTATTTCTGCCTCATGTATATGTACTCGGGGGAACTCTGAAATATGATTGGATTGATGGCTACTCATACTACTGAAACCACGCCGTGGTAACCACATTGACCACAAACCTAACAGGAAAGGATTTATCTAAGAATGCCCCTCATTAACTCTCTTTAGTTAAGGATGTGTTAGAGTGTTGGTTTCTCTTTGTTCACCTCCACGAGCTCATGTGCTGGATACAACTGGTTGTTCAAACTCTCAGGCAAGCTCTGTCTAATGTGTGGAGCTGTGGAGGTGTGAATGGGCTGGCACAGTGCCCTGCAGGGGATGCTTCTGCTCCCTGCCTTGTGTTAGGGTCCTGCTCTTGCCCCACCACTCTGTGCTCTGCTGCAGACCCCCTGCTCACACGGACCAGGGTGCAAGCAGGCACGCAGGGCTCAGGCCCCCTGTTTCTACGTTCACTAAACTCTTAGCAGGTGTCGATGGCAGTTATGACAGATGATGATCTGCTGTGGTAAAGCTGTTGCCTCCTCTCACTAGACAAAATATATTAAAACCAAGTAATCTTTTTGAATGATTGTCAATACTCCAGATCATCATATTGCAAATTAGGTAGTGCTTTTGATTGCCAATGAATCATAGGGAACACAGTGGATGTTTTCATTAGTTTCTGTGAAAATATCTATATTTATTGAAAGTGAAGCAGTATTAAGATGGCAGAGCAATTTTTACCCTGCTGATCTTTAAAGGAGATGCTTTTGAAATATAATACTTTTTCCCTCTGTATCCGTTCTCCCACAGTTTCCTTTTAATGAAGACACTTGTAACTATGATTTTTAGTGAATATTTGTCAACTAGATATCCTCTATAGATACTTCTACCCTGGTTTTTACAGATATTTCTTCCTCAAATTTTGTGGTAACATGTTGTAGCTATGATGTATTCATAGATTGTGTTCATCTATACAGCTGGTATTGTGCTTCAGAACATTTATAGTTTTTATTAATCCATTTATTTTCTGTGTCAGAAAAATAAATCATGAAAGCATCAGGTTTTTAGTACAGTTCAACCCTTGGAACAATTAATGTAAAACAAATTAGAACATGTCTTCCATCTAAATAACTTAATCTAAATGTTTCCCTTTTCTATTTCTGATCTCCTCATTCCCCCTCCTTTTCCATTTTCCTTTTCCTTAGGATGCTCTTTGGTAATTTATATCAGGGTTTGGCTGCAGGTCAGTTGTCTGGGCTGTGGCTTCTCACCTGGCAGCCAGCCCTAGTCTGTCTCTGGCCACCACCCTCAGGATTCAGGATTTCTCTCCTGATATCTCTGGCTCCTCAAAATTTCACAGACTGCAAGGTCCTTGTGGTCAAGCTTCAGACTTGTTCCTTTCTTGTTGCAGTGCTGGTTTTCCCTTTGGGCAGGAAGTACTGACTCTGGCTGCACAAAGACTCTGTCACATGGTCCCTGAGGCGCTCTTTCTCAGCAGGCTTCCCCAGCTGCAGAGACCCTTCTAGCTCTGATGCTGGTTTCGTCATGGAGACTTCAGGAACATTAATGCTCTCCTTTAGGCCGACTGACCTTTTAGATTTCCTCTGAAGCAACTATAGCTTCCAGATAACAGGCACTTCATGACTACTGATCAGTCCTAGTCTTGTTATTCTTACAAAACAAACACATGCATGACAATGCTGATACAGTAGAGAAGTTAAATTAAGAAACAATAATGATCTTCCAAATTTAAATTTTTCATGATTCTTGAGTTTGAATAAGGTATCTCAGTCTTTGGCAGACACAAGGAAACTCTGAAAGCAAATATTTAGAAATGTCAAACAATAGTATCAAAGAACCCAATTGTCTGATGATTCTGACCATGTAAATTTACACCTCTTTTAGTAAAGTCCTTTTACTCTCCAAGGTTTCCTGACTTTAAGTGATCTTAATGTACTGGAAACAACCAGACCTTTAAAACATTTCGTACCATTTTAAAGGAAAAAATAATTGCCTTAGAACTTCTGATTTTGATGATACATTAATTGTCAGTGTTTTCTGTTGTTTACTTTCTTAATTTTCTTTTCTTTATCAGTGGAAAAAGATAATTTTCAGGGAAGTCTGATTGTTAAAATGCATTCTTCCAAAAATATTCTGTTTTTTATAATGAATAAAAATCTAGGCAAAGGTAGCTGTTTCTGCAAAAGTTATGTTTTATTCATATTGCAACAGTATTTTACATACCAGGTCACACATAAAAGTTCTCTAGAAATGTGTGGGTTTAACAAATTTGAGCTCTCAACCATGTAATCTCTGTACAAGGAAAGTTGTTAGAAACAAGCTTGCTTTTCCTGGTGCTTATGATTTAAAATCAACTTCTTTTTATGATTAATAATGAATTCCCCCTTAGACACTGTGTTCTGTACTGCATGTGTTGTTATAAGGGTTCGACTGAGATGTCAACTGGTGGCTTTTGTCAGTGGCAGTAGATGGAAATAGTCCCAGCCCTAAAGTTCGGGTTCATTTCTGAACATCTTTTTTTCTCCTCTTAAAAATGCTCTATTTGTAAAGCTAAATACCAATTGGAAAAAGAAAAGCTGAAATATTAAAGAATTTTAAAATCTAATATTTGACTTTTTAAAAAAGACCCATATTTTTAAATACAGTTTGAAACATTCTCAGATTGCATTTCAAGCTTATATGTTGTTTTGGTCTACCAAAATCTGTGTTTAAAAATCCCAATAAGAAAAAAATTGTAGCTACAAATCCATATTCTTCCAAGTTAGTGATTTTGATTGATGAGTCTTCAGGCAGACACAATTATTAGTGATTTCAAAATCACACATTTAGCTGATGCAGTTAAAATGTTCGAGTGGATATCCACTTACGTGATACTACTCCTTAAGAAATCCAAAGCATATAAAAACCATGCATGTTTCCTTGGACGTGTTCAAGGCCAGGTTGGATGGGGGTCTGAGCAACCTGGTCTAGTGAAACGTGTCCCTGCCCACAGCAGAGGGGTTGGAACTAGATGATCTTTCAGGTTGCTTCCAACACAGGCCTTTCTATGATTCTGTGTTTCAAGCAAAAACCGCAAATTTTAAAGACAGAATTCACTTGTATTTGTTTTGTTGCTTGGTTTGGGTTTTTGTGTGTTTTTTTTTGGTTTTTGGTTTTTTTTCACCAGAGTACAAGGTCTGTTAAAAGAAAAAAGAGCTTTTATAATAACAGATTTCTACCATTCTCTTAGAAATAATAAGATGCATAAGGTTTCAGAATTATAGTGTATGCACTGAGGATATAAATGACTCAGGGGCATCCATTTTTCCATAATGATCTTGATTTATTATGAAAAACATAAATTATGATTACACTGATGTGATGAACTATCAGAGAGACAGCCATAACCATCATCAGCCTTAAGCACAGTGATTGGTGAACTAGTAAAAATTGGGAACCTCACACTGACAGTGAGCTTCCCTTCAGGAATCCAGATCACAAAGAGATTTGAATCAGTATTTGGTTTCTCTTCTTTTCTAGGACTCATGTCTTGTATCTAATACTGAAAGAAGCCATCAAAACTGAAATTAGTGAATTGTTTTTTGAAGCTACAGATTCAAAATGCATTAGTTCCCTTTCTTGTGACATGGTAAAAGAAAATGACTCAAAAAAATTCTGATGTTTTCTGTAACTGCATTAAATAAGATTCAAGCTTTGCTGTAGGCCACTATATTTCATTAAAGAAGTCAGAAAGCCTCTTCTTTTTCTGTGGTAGCTATTATATAATTGATAGATGTTTTTAAAATGTTGAACCTAAGGCCTGTGTGTAACAAAAGAACACAATACAGTAAAATACTCAACAGAAGCACTTAGTGCTGTATATATCTATAAACAAAGTATGACAATCATATGGCCTGCAGGGTGTTCTTCTGCCTGCATGCAATAGGGCAGTAGAGTTCAAACTTTCACTCTACCCATGTTATCCAACTGAAAATTGTTGATGCTGGGTTAAAAGTAAAACTCAATGAGACAAGCAAAAATGTTTTATGTTCTTCTATTCTTCTCAAAATTATACTGCTGTCTTCCTTTATTCTATACAAGGCTGAAAATAGAAGAGGCTGTTATGGTTTTTAGACTAGTTAGGTTTCACAAAGCTAGTCCTGATCTTAGCATTGGCCAAGTAGTATGACTCAGGATTTGTTCTGCTCTACTGTTAATGTCTTAGGTCAATATGAAAATTGTATCTGCTAAGGACCAGTGCTAGACTAAAGAGATAAGTAGGCTACAGTAGATGCAAAGTAGAGACAAGACAAAAAATACAAGAAATGTGGAATAAAATTGGGATTTTATGATTTTGAAAAGTTATAGATTGCACTCATATAAAAAGCTTTGCAATGGAGAGGAAATAGGCTGAATACAGATGTTAAAAAAGCATTAAATGATTTTAAGAAGTGCCCATTATAGACAGATGCTATTTCAGACATGACTGAAAATCAAAACAGAATCTGGATTCAAGAGCCAGTGACCTTAGAAGAAAACAAGAAGAATGACAACTTGTCTTCCTTCTGAAGTTTTTTACTTTTTTGGTCCTAATAGTCTTTTTCCCCCTCAATGAAATAAACTTCTTGACTGATTCTCTAGGGAAAAACAAACAAATAAACAAAAAAAGAAAATGGATAAAAGATAGCTGCTGAGAAAATATCCTGAAATTTGATAACCATTTTTTCTTCATTAGAATGATAGCAAATTGCCAGTGAAACAGTCTCTGCTTGAGAGTTAGGATGAATAGTGACTTTTTTCTCACCTTGTCAGGGTGAGTGAAAGACGGGTTCCTCAAATGAACCATGGAGCTGCAGTTGTATGTTTGGCTGTGAATTTGTCACAGGATTCTTGAATGGGTGGTAGATATTTTATAGCTTTTTGTGCTCATGCTTTGTCAAAGTGGTATGATTAGAATGAATCGTTCTTTGAATAGCCGTAGTCAACAGGACCAGGAGTATTCCTGGTTTTTGAATAAACCAGAAAGGAATGACAAGCATGGCACTTGTGTTTTAAAATACGCTTTTCTCTTTCACAGTAAAAAAAAAATGTGCGGTGATAGAACAATACAAATTCAGGAACTTTTATATGCATTTCCGGAGAATTCTGCCTTCATATATGGGACCCTTAGCAGGGTTAGCTGCCCCCCTGGTACAAGATAATGTGAATTTTAGCATAGGTGAACAGATACTGGACATAGCAGGGAGTTTCAGCAAGTCTACAGTGAATTGTTTTGTGAAGTACCAGTGTGAAAGGTAGCATGCTTCTTCCCCAGCCTCTTCCATCTTTCTCTTTGCCTTCCCCCCTGAAATTTACATATGTTTTGTAAGTTGAAAATGAAACTGCCCTTTGAACCTAGAAGCAGATTGTTTAAAAGTCCTTAAAAGCAAAACCTGTAGATTAAATTGTTAAATTACTTTAATTATTGTTCATTTGTGTTACATAATGGAAGTCTACCACTAAATTAAAAATCATTAAATGGAAAACAAAAGAGGTCTTCAATGGTTATTATATGATGAAAGAGAATAACCAGCAGTTAGCAGAACATTATTGTATGATTCTTTTTTTCTGTTTGCTTTGCTGCAATTCTCTTCATCTTGCACTAGCATTATTTTAATTACTTTAGCATAGTCATCTAATATTTATCCAGGACTTTTCATCCTGATAAATCTCCAAACACTTTTTTTTAAAAAATTATTTAAAGATAGGGAACTAATTATTTTCTGAGTACCCAAAATGGTATTACTAGTTTTAGTGGTGATGTAAATACATCTTAAGGCAGGGAATGAAGAATGCATAGTTAATTTAATTGTAACTTCAGCTCACAGTAAACAGATTTAGTGTTGAATATGTCAATAAAATATGCTTGCAATGACTGGATCAGAGAAGGAGGATTGCAGTGCTCTTTCTAACTAACTGCAGGAATTGAGTGAACCCCCCCTGTTATGGAAAACTTAGGCATAAAGCTAAGCAAGAGCTTTGGAATTGTTAACTGATTTGCATCACCAGAGGCCATTGCAGCAAGGAACTACTAGACTTGTGATGTAATTTATCTGTTCTCTTCCTCAATGCTGTGAGCTCCTTAGCAGAACTGTGACTTCACTTGGTAAAGTAAAGTAGCTGGAGACAGTCCAGCTGCAAGCAATTATAATGATCAGCAATCTAAAAGTATGCCTTTAGGGAAAGACTGAGCAAACTAGGGTTGTTTAGGCTGAAGAAAACTGCACTGAGGGGGGTTATGCTAATCTCTTCCAATACAGAAAGGATTATTCAGGAAAAGAACAAACTGTTAGGCGTAGTTAATTTGGCTATTAGGAGTAGTAGTGGATTTGAATTACAGTGAGAGATATCTAATGCAGACATGCTGGAAGATTGTAAGGATGAGGATAATTAAGTACTGGGCTGCCCTGGGAGGCTGGACAATCTCCAGCACTCTGGGCTGGTTGGAGCAGGTGAGCGGTAACAATTGATTTGCATAAGTGATTTAGAGATGGTGCCACAACTTCTAAAGTTTTCTGGCTTTCATTTGTTTGGTGAGTTTGATCTGCTAATAATCCCTCAAAGGCAACGTCCTGTATCCCTTGAGCAAATGCTGGGAGGCATACAAGCAACTGGCTCCTTTACTTGAAGTTTTGTGAGTGAATACAAGACTGTCTATGTCTTTAGCAAGAGCTCTAGAAGAAAGCTATGAAAGATTTATTGAGTTGGAAACATGGTTACTTATTTAGGATCTTCTTTTGCTTCAGGTTGTGCATCACTTTAGTGGGTAAGGGCAACTTTTCTATCAATCCTTGGAGAGTTTTCCATTCACATACAGGACTCCAATTTGGACTTCTTTTTTTACATGCTAGGTGCTTAATAATTCTCAAATTGATTTAAGTTCCTTCATGTGGAAAAGAGTTTAGTATTGTAGCAGTGGTGATTTCTTTTACTCAGACCTTTCCCTAACACTTAGAGAAACATTTTCCCTGTAAACAAAAGCAAATTACCATACAATATTTAAAATGCATCATTAATTATACAAGACATAGGAAAAGTAGGATCACTACCATTTCTTATTTACTTTATCCTTGTAAATATTTTTTTCCTACATAGGTATTCTGTTAAATTGCAAAAGACTGCCTAAAGAATTTAGCTGTCATGAGACTACATTGATATTTTTCTATTTTTCTATTTATCTGGCCTAGTTATGATCTTTTTATTTGTTCTCAAAATATTTAGTACCTGAAATCTGCCTTTGTGTTACAGAAGACAGCTAAAGGGATCTCAAGAGACTCTCTAGCCCTTGGATAAAGTGAACATCTTCTACACTTATGTTGTTCCAAGGGTGAAAACTTTGCAGCTACTGAAGGCATTGTCTTTCATTTTTTAGCTACTGTTATCTCTGTGAAGTGTCTTATAAATACCTAACTTTACTCCTTATTGCTATAATTTAAGCCTATATCTTCTTTTATTCCGTGTACATTGAATCCCTTTCATGTATTTGAAGACTTTTGTTTTAGCTCCTAGGCTATGTTATTTCTTCAGGCTATACAACAGGAATTTGTTCAATTTAGTCACATAGATCGTGTTTTCTAGACATGCTTCTGATCTTTGCTGATTTCCTCTGGACTCCCCATCTGATTCTCCTTCAAAGGGAAACACAATGATCTAACCTTCAGAAAGCGTTCTGACTGCAGTCTCACTAGTGCAGAGTACAGGAGAAACATAATTTCATGTAGTCATGAGTGGAGAGACGAGGGGAAAGATTATTGTATCTATCTGCATTTATCTGGCATTTTCCCCTTTTGCAACGGTATGACATTGGTTCAATATATCACAATCTACTAGAGCCCTGAGATCTCTTTTTCTTTTGAAGAGCTGCTACCTCTGTCCTTCCTGACCCATAATGTACTGCTAGTTGTCCCTGTTAAACTGTATGCTTCATTTTTTCAGACTCTGCAGTATCATTTGAAATAAGAATTCTGACCTTCAGCATAGCTTCAGCCTTTTCCAGTGTTACTGCCCAAATCTGATTGTCACATACTCTATTTTATCATCCAAACTGAATGAGTGGTTATTACAAGTATTGAATAATAGCAGACTAACAATAGACCTTTCCAAGCCACACCCTGTGCCATCCTTTCCCTTCTGACAGTAAATCAACTACAAATTTTATCTTTCTGTGGCTTTCTGATATAATTTGCACCTAGCCCTTAGGGGCTAAATCTGTTTCACTAGGTTGCTTATGACTGAGAGTGTAATTTGAGATGGTGTCAAAAATCTTTCTAATGTTAAGATAAATGACACCTGGCTGCTTGTCTCTCGTCCACATTGCCTGTTACCCTCTCACTGAAGGAAATGTGACAGCTCATTGATGACAGGTCCCTTTTGGCTGTTACTTGTTTGTTTTCTCTGTGTTTTTGAAATGTGTTTGTTTATTTCTTTCAGGATTTTTCTTGGAATACAAGTCAAAATGAATGATTGATAATTCCCTGGCTTCTTCAGTCCCTCCCTTTTCAGAATGTAAGCACTAGGTTTCCCATTTGCAAATTCTCCATACTTCCCCATAAAGTCTCAAGAGCTTTCTATCTACTCAATTCTTTAAATATTATAAAATAAATCCCCATATGTTCAGTCTGTATGAAACCCCCTCACTTCCTCTCATTTTGAACATCTTCACCTTTATTTCTTTAGTAAGAAATATTTTTGGTTTTGGTTTGTTTTTTTCCCCCTGACTAAATGTGTTGTAGCACTTTCTCAAGCTTAAACTTCTTCCTCATGCTTCTTTTTGTTCCTGCCAGATCACTAGGTCTCTCTGCAGAATTTTCAGTTTAATTATTGACTCTTCATTCTAAGCAACAGCACAGACTTGGCAGCGAGAGCTCTTCCCCTGCTGCTGGAAATCTCAGTATAAAATACAGTCTGTTTTCTGCCTGTTCTGAATTAGTTCAGACTTCCACACTTTTTGTGTATGTGGTTTTGCTACCTGTCTGGAACTGTGTCTAAAGGGCCAGTGTGTTTCCTTTTGTTTATGTAGTGCTGAAAATTCAAAATCATTAGCATGAAAAGATCTGACTCTTTATGAAGAAGAGCTGGTAAATAAGATACGTGCCATTATAGTGGGAAACCATCTTAAACTAGTGTCCTGGTGTTTAGGATTTTGAAGTGTTTCAAGGTAGAGTGTACTACACATATTAACAGCTTTTTTTTCCTAAAAACAGGTTGAACAAATGTATCAGGAACAGTTTAGTTATAGTGCCTCTTTTTTTTTGAGACAAGTAAATAAATTTGATCCCTGTATTTCAGCCAATTTTGTCTGTTCATCTGTCAGAGTCAATGAAGGTTGCTGAGGTGAGGGCAACTTTTCCCAAAATTTCAAGTGCTTCACTTTGCTGAAACATTGTTTAGAAGCTGAGATGCACAGGATATTTCAGCTCTGTGTTATGTTACTCTTTGAGAGGTCACTGATGAAGCCAATGCTTTTGTGCTGCCTGTCTTGGAGTTGCTTTTGCTTGGATGGAAAGCTCAGGAAATAGATGCAAAATTGCCCTGCTTTCTTCTTTCAGTTCCCTTGTTAAAAATCTTTTTTGGCAAAATTTCCTCAAAGAGCCCCTGTTTGGAGGTATACTATGCCTGCTGACTATCATGCTGATCTCTGTTGCCTTATTAGTTTTAGGATGTTCTGTTCT
The DNA here is from genome assembly GCA_013397865.1 of Struthidea cinerea. Taxonomy (NCBI): domain Eukaryota; kingdom Metazoa; phylum Chordata; class Aves; order Passeriformes; family Corcoracidae; genus Struthidea; species Struthidea cinerea. Next base: position 813,458 of record VZTI01010898.1, read on the forward strand.
GCATTCTGCCAATATTCTGGTCTCCTTTGTCTCAATATTTGACTGTGAATTCTTTGGGATTGAGACCACATTTTTTTCTCGTAAATTTGTATAGCCCTTAGTGCAACTGACATATTGGTCTGTGAGCAGTGTAGGAATAAAAAAAAATATATATTATCTGTGTGTTGGTATTAATTTGTAGGAAGGGTTGTGCAGGATGGAATTTAGAAGCATTCATTTTTCAGTTCCATGCATACAGCAGCTTTTGCTCTGATCAAGAAATAGGAAATAGATTAAACCATTTAAAAATAATGGGGTAGGATTAAAACTAAAACAAGCCTATCAGCATTTTTTCTTCATCTTGAACTGGGGCTTTTTGTGATTGGCTAATTTCTAGCTTTAAAATAATTACATATTAAAGATAAAAACTGTGACAGGTCATCCTCTTAAGAAATAATACCTTGTTAGCATAACTGTACTAAAGTTACTGGGCTGAACTAAATCAGCTGAAGGTCTAGCTCAGTACCTTTTTTTACAGGCCATCATGAAGGAGTTTGGGGACAACAGCTCTTGTTTTGTTAAACTCACCTTTAACCAATACAATAACTAAAAGCATGCCATGGTGAATATTTTTCATGAAACACTGAGATTTATGAAATTATATAGTCTTAAAATTAAAAAAAAAATCTATATTAAATTCCTTTAAATTCAAATGGCAGCTGTGCTCAACCCCTTGGGTTCCTTCTGTCTATGCTGAGCTGTGAAGTGGGGGAGAATCTGAGGGCCATTGGAATTGAAAGGCACCTGACACAGATTGGAGGGAAATACAGTAGCTATGAAGCACTGGGCTTGGGGCAAGCCAGCTTTAACTTCGGTAACTGTGGCTAAAAGAAATGGATTTGGGCAGGAACATGGGTTATGGGTATTAAAAATTTCATCAAGAAGTGCAACTAAGCTATTAAACTAGTTATGGGCCTTGGGCAGAGCTGAGGAGGTTCTCCAGGCACAAGGAAAGTGATGTTAAAAAACTCTTTGCCAGAACTATGCTCCTTTTCTTTTCTCAAAGCACTAAATTTTTTAAAGTATGCTTGCAGGCTATTTCTGCATGATCAACTGCAGGAAGAAAATAAGTACTTCAAGCATTATGGTTCAGTACTAGAGCTGATCAAAACTAATCAGTTGACAAAAAAGTGTGATGGTGGAAGGTTTCCTCTCAAAAGCCCATTTATTTCAAAATCTGGCAAGTTTTTGGGGGGTTTGTTTGTTTTTTATTTGAGTGTTTGTGAACATAGACTCACAGAATCACCTAGGCTGGAAAGGACCTTTGAGATCATGAAGTCCAATGTATGACATAACACCACCTTGTCAACTAGACCATGGCACTTAGTGCCACATCCAGTCTTTTCTTAAACACCTGTTTACTTATATAGGCAAAGTATTGGAACAGTCTGCTTTTGGTAGCATATAATGACCTCAATCCCTGTGTGTACATCATGAGTTTTATTTGTAAATGCTCGTAACATTCTCTTCAAGTGCATGTCAGGGACATGTAAGGGCAGTAAGGACCTCTAGGTAAGGATATGCGATAGGGATTGTCTATGTGAAAGTGGTCTACTTAAAGAATAATTTTGGAAAACTGATTTTCAGTCTGTTACATTCGTACTAGTTATATGTTTTCAAAATATAGAAAGTAGACCACTGAAAGCGCTTTCAAAAAATCTGAAGTCTTCCAATGCCATCTAATATAGGATATTTCTGTGGTGGTGTATTTTGCTTTGTTTGGATTCTTTGATTTGGTTGAGGGTGATTTTTTTGTCTCTTTTGTAAATAAAGAGGCTCTTTTCAGAAGCAAGTGCTTGAAAATTAATTGTGATTCATCTTTCAGTAAAGAAAAAAAGAAGCATATATTGAAAAGGAGTGCCTACTATATTTCTGTAAAATTCCATTTGGTGGTTACACAGTCCAGTAACAGTAGCTGTTTAACTGATGACCTGCTAATCATTGCACTCTGTGCTGTCTACTCCCCAAGGCATTTGAGAATAAAATGATGTTTCCCAAGTATTCCATCCACATTAATGTTTGTTGTTTGGCAAATTGAAGAAGGTATTACACTGCAGCTCCTCCTACCTTTGTACCAAGTATCTCCTAAGGCCAGCAATTCTGTACCTCATCAGAAGAAACCAAATCATGGGAGGAGAAAAGGAAAAGTAAAAAAAAAAAATTAAAACTAAAAAGAAAAAAGTAAGATAGATCCCAAGCCATATAAAGGCTAGCATTTTAAGGCTGTACAGCACTAATAAACACTCTCTGTATATTGTGATACAGTGGCATGATTATTCCCTGGTTTAGGTTACCATAGTGTGTTCCTCTACATAAGTACTCAGCAGCCATGAATTATATGACTTAATTAGTATGGTTGGTTTCTTTGAGGTGAAATTATAGTATCAGCCCACTAAATAACATTCTTGCATTAATAAAACAAGGCAAGTATTTAAACTTTTCTCTCTATGAACATAAGAAATTTTGTATTTTTTATAGTGTTCTTTTCAATTTTTATGTGTTGCCTTAGAGCATCCTTCCCTATAATTATTTTTCCCCAGCTGAGAATGACTTGTTAATATGTTTGGAACAATAAAAATACATTCTCTTTATTTTAGTAATTCCAGAGATTGGCGATAGTGCAGTTCTGAAAACTGGAGATGACAAGAAAGATTTTGACAAGCTGAGAAAGCACAGACTTATGACATCTCTGGTATTAATTCTTTGAAAATATATTGCTCAGTTTTAAAAGCTGTTTTAGCCAGACTCTCTAAATTACAAGTAATTATTGGGCAAAAAAACCTTATAGACTGAGAGATGGAGATCAGTTATATCCCTACTTGAACTTTTTACCCACATTTTAAGAGAAAGTGTCTCCACTCCTTCTGTCTGCATGACAGCTTCTCTCCATGACTGAAAAGTTGAGATTAAGGAGGTTAAAAAATTTGCCCAAGGTCACAGAGTCAGACTGTATCACAGCCATATAGGCTAAGTCCTAGCTTAGAGACCAAAGCTGCACCACTAATAATATCACCTTCCTTCCTTCCTTCCTGTGGTCCAGAACATTTTATATCATACTTGCATATAAGTAATTATACATACATACATGTAAATAGTATGTAAATGTAAATATTCAAATAAAAATGACATTAACTGTTTTTCCTTTAAGGAAGCTGTGAGAGAGATAAGTGGTTTGCCTAGGAGGAAATTTGGGCAGGTGGATTTACAATTACGAAAAATCAGCTTCCATCTGGATTCTAACAACAACCTGTATTTCTGATCCTAAAGAAAAAGAGAAAAATTATTTGCCTTGTAGTATTTTAGACTGATCCTTTAATACTCATCAAGCTTCTCACACTCCTTCTCAAACTGATATTAGACTGCATTTATTTTCAACTGGTACATGGTAAACTCAAATATATAATTCCATGTTCTTTGCAGAACTCTTGGAATAGCTATGACTAAAATTACAGAAAATGACATCACAGTTGTTAGGAAAAACATCTGTATAGGGCACATGATGTAAATAGTTTACAGCAATTATGGCAAATTTGGTAATGATAGTGATTTTTTAGTGCCATGTCAATCTGGAGTAATTCTGAGTTTTATTTTAATATAAATTGTATTTTTTGTCATTGACTTATTTCCCTTCTGCACATGCCTGCTTAAATACTTGTAAATTTAGTCTGTAGGTATACTCAGCTTTTCTCTAGAGGGATAAGTCAGTCTGGCAGACTGAATGCAATGATCATTATCTTTAAACTCATAATGAATTCCTTTAGTTGAACAAGTTTCAGTTTAATTTTGGATTTTAATGGTTCAGATGACTTGATTGGACAAGGTACATTAAAGACTTTTACTGTGAGAATAGAGGTATTAGACAATTAAAAAAAACAAATACTAGATGAAATTCCCTCAATTCACTCATTTGCTATGCTCCTTTGATGGACCTTTTTGTCAGAAGGTAAATAATTCCGGGAACTTGAGACAAAAATAAGAAAAAATCTTAGTGATAGTTGGAGGTGGTATTTCCGTTCTTTGTCATTAAAATAACTAGGAATCTGAGTATCTATTAAAAGTCATATGAATTCATATGTAAAATTCCTGATGCTTCTGAATAGTCTTGGCTAACTGACTACAAAATGAGATGTCTGTCTGCTCCCACAACTCTTATAATTACCACTTGCATGACTCTATCCAGAACTCATATAATTCCATTTGTTACAATAAGACAATTAAGCATTTGTTTTTCATTTTTTAAAATGAATATCTGGTTCTGAGATTTGAAAGAAAAATGAAAATTCTTGCAAGTGATAATATAGCATAATCAGAAACATTTAAATATTACCCAAGCAATGTACTCTGAAAAACTCTCTGAAGGTTGTCCAGGTGTCTTTCTCTGTATTGTTCATGGGTTGCTGAATTAAGTAAGTGATAAGTTTCTCCCTGAAAAGTAAGAATGGGAAACAGAGTGGTTTTGTACATGTAAATTGGACACATAATTAAGAAATTATATTTGACCTATTAACAGCATTTTTGATCAGTCTCCTCCAGTTGCTGAGGGCATTGCTAAATGAATGAGTTGCCTGATTATTGGAAGAATGTGGGTACCAGGAATGTGAATATTCTGTTCGTACTGTATCATGTCAACCTTGTATTCTTTTAGTCAAGTTTTCACATCATTAATTTTTTAGCTCTATTGTTAGATATTAGAGGGAATTGTGTTTTTAATGTCCATGAAGGACAGAGGTGTTTATTTGGTTTTGATATGAAATGGCATTTTGTCTGCATTGTAATGGTTTAGTGAACTGTGAATCTTAATGCTGCACATGAAAGCAAATTGCAGCTCAATCAGGCAGATATCTCATGTAGAGATGATTTTTATGTCCATTGAAATAGCAATGAAGCCATTCACTTTTTGTATCATGATGCATTTCATAGAAAATGAATACATGTCTTACAGACATGCTGTCAAAGTATTTCTGATGTTTTTACTCTGGTAAGTATTGGAATAATAGGAAATGGAACCACATCTTAGGGAAATGTGAGGTATTTCATGACAGCACATCAATCTATCAGACACTTTCCAAATTCAGAGAAGCTACTCAAATAAAATTGAAATAATGTTTAAACCATTACTAATAATAGATCCAGAGCTAGGCTATTCCAGTCCAGCTGATCTAGATGACGTCAGATACATTTAGCAACAAACTTTGCCTTGTAATATATCATACTGTAGTGAACCACATCCAGAAGATGTCACATGAAAATGAGGTGACAAAATAAGTCTTCCAGAAACCATGTTTACCCTAGGCTACTTAACAATCTGAGACCTGCTCAGCCTTGGCAGGGTCTGAGCTGTATAAAGTGTGCTGCAGACCCACACATTTTAATCAGTAAGAGCTGAAGAGATGCAGAACTTAATAATTTTTCAATGTCAAAAAGCACCTTCTCTTCTGTGTTTCTTTTGTCTGACTTTGGCCTTTTTGTCGGTTTCTTTCCCCCACGAGACTCTTCTTTAGAAATGTGTGCCTGAAGATCTCGTGAAGTTAGTTTTGTAACATTTGAACTTCTAGATCACTTTAGGGCAAGTTTTCCAAAGTATTTATATTGTGAAAACTGCAGATGGAAGCATAGTGGGATTTTCAAAAGCAGTTAAACAGACAAGGCACTTAACTTTCATTTAAATTAATTAGCTGTATTGAGCAAGTTCCCCTCGGCACTTTTGAAAGTTCCACTGCTAAGTGTTTATGTCTACATAAAAAATTATGTTCTTCAGAAGAGGCTGAGCATCCAGAAACTCCCTTTAAAGCTTGACTATTACAGGTTTTCAGTAGTTCTGTAAATTATAATTGTCCCTTGTTCTATGTTCCCAAATTATCTTCCTTTGTTTTCTTGTTTCTTAACAGTTCCTGCTGTCATTTATTGTATGAAGTTAATCTCAGAGAACTGGGATGAATAGTACTAGCTCACAGAGAAAAGTAATGACATGCTTGAATCTTCTGCACAAGTTCAAGAAACTGAAATCTTTCATACATACAATCAGTGAAAGAACTGATAGAGCTTTAAGACTATCATTGTAATTATGTTTTGTACTGCATTTACTTATTACTTTGATAGTATGCAAAATAATAGCTCAAAAATACATTACAGGCAAAGACTGCTGCAGGTTGTGGACAGCTGGGAGTGAACCAGATGACCAGAATTAGCATGGCTTTTCAGTTATTAATTGCTGCTTATACAGAAACCGTTAACAGACCTGTTCAAGTGTAATAAAAGCCCAGTGCTCACTGAGGTATAGTTTCTCCTGCCCTATCCTCTGCCTCTACTACAGTATTGTCTAAGTAGCAGTCTGAGGATATACACACATCAGCATTTTGGTTTCAACCAAGAGTCAGGTTGTGAAATGAATCTACTAATTATTCCCATTTAGCACACTCACTCATTGTGGAGTGGGTCTTGTGCTATGTGAACCAGGATGCTTTTGGCTGAAATGAAAACAGTATATGCCTTCCAGAAGGCCAGTTAATCTTCATTAATCATTACCACTGTTCAGTCCACTGAACTATGTCAAAATTAGGTCAATACAACCTTCTTCTGCAGACTAATTCAAATACAGACCAATGTGCACATCAAGTCCTCAGAATCAAGAGCTTTGCTCTGCCGATTGGTTCCTACTGTGGCACATTGGTTGTTAATGTAGCTATAAACTTAGTTGTCAGATGGTTATGTTCATGGGAGAATCCCATCTTTCCACAAACTTCCAGAATTAAAATCCTACAATGCCAGAATTTTCTCAGGTATACAAGTATCTTGAAGTGATTTTCAATTTCAAACACTGGCCATTGTTTCTTGGGACTATATCTCCTCTTCTTAAATAGAAAATGAAATAAAAAAGTAATGAGCAAGAACTCTTAACATTTTTTTAAAGCTTTTTAATAAATCTAGGTCACCCTAAATGTGTTTTTTTTTGCCTAGAAAACTAATCCAGACAGTCCAGATTTTAAAACATAGGATTTATACCTTGTAAAATCCACCTCCCCTCCCCCAGCCATTCATTCTGGTTATTTTCTACATTGATTTAGAATTTTTTATGCTTTAAGAGTCTATTCGTGTTTGAATTTTTCTATCACTAACCAGTCAATAGTACTTACATTCATAATTAACTTATTAGGAAAAAAAATTCTTTATCCTGTGAGTTTTTCAAGATTCATAACTTTATATAACTTCATATGCTGGAAATTATATCTTTTGTAGTTTGTGTCAGATGTACCAGAGTGAAAAACATGATATGAATCTTTACTAGCTAGCCTGAGAAGTAGGACTGTATTATTAGTTGTTGCCAATGTGATGCATAACCTCAGGCACTTTAATGTTTTCCAACCAGGAAGCGATTTTAAGCATGTTTTTAATCAATTACAATACCGTCAAGACAAAAGTATGTGACATCATAAATAACTGTAAAATAAAAGGATTTTCTTTTTTTTTTTTATCATTTTTTTTACTAAGGTAGAAGCTCTAAAAGACAAAAGGGAATTCTCTGTACTTATCTAAGCCATCGATTCACAATACAGTAAATGTGACCTTAGAATGCTTAATGCCAGATAAGAACCACTGTAGCCTCATGGTATGAAATACTGATCGGCTGCAAACTCACCTTGCTAGTTCAAATGTGTTTAAAAATTGGACACCTAAGCTTTATCCTGTCAGGCTTTCTGCTGGATGAGATATTGCCTGTCCATGCCATTCTAAGTTTTTGCTGGATAAGGTGTTGTCTACTCTCCTGGTGATTCTGTATTGTGTGCTATAATCAAGCCAATATATGGTACTGTTCTTTCTGAGTCATTCCAAATTTATCCACGGAGTTGGATTAATGACCATGGCCTACTGTTGCCCCCACTATTGTAGTATGTGACTAAATCACAAGCTTTGTATTTATTCTCCTAGCAACAATGTAAAGGCAAATTGTCTTTCCTATCATGCTGATTTCATCATAGCATGTTTTCTCTCACGTCTAATAGATGAAACAATAGGTGTTTCAAAATGTGGGCTTTGAGGATTTCAGTGATTAAAACCAGGAGATTGTAACAGGGGTGAATTTTTTCTTAGTGTGTCAAGTGCTCTGCTGTAGCTCTGTCAAAGCTGTTTCATACAAAACTGGGTTACTCTTGTGTTTTTTAGGAAGCTAATTGCTTAAGTTACTTTCTTTTCCATAGTCACCAGATGATGTATTTTGCATAGTCATCACAATCTTTGATATAAAATCTGGTTGACTTCTGGGGATTAGGGATCCCCTCCCACTGAAGTCCTAGAGTGAGGGCTCACAGAGCTGGTTATATGAGCGATTCTTGTCTCCTTGCTGCTGTGTGGTCCCTTGCTTGCCCCTTGGAGTGGAGAGCAACATCAAAGTCCTACACCAAAGGGGCACAGAAGAGATGAGGAGCTGGGCTGCATTTTGCTGCTTTATTCACCCTGTGCAGTGCTGTATCTGGTGCTCTGGCTCTCTGGGGAAGGCAAATAAGGCCAGCAATGCTACCTTGTGATTTCCTCTCAAATCTGTTGAAAATTTGCTGAAAAAATAAACTTTAGAGGCCAAAATTATCCCTTTTTATAAGCTGTCCTCATTCTGTCCTCCTCCAGAAGGAACTGAAAGCATTCCTGACGCCTGAAGTTTTGTTACTGCTGTTTCACTTATAAATAAAGACTCCAAATGAAACAAAAGTGCTAAGTACTTAAAAGGCAAGAACAAGGAAAGTCCTTTGTCCTTGAGCGCTCACCACCTCACAAAGGAATGAAAGGTGGGGCCTGAAGAAACAAGGAGTGGTTCTGGTGCCTACAAGTGGCTCTGCCCCACCCACAGCTCTGGTTCACTCACAGTCACTTCTGAAGAACACGGCTTTACTAAGGGTGGGCTAAGGACAGCCGGCACCAAACTGAGTGTTAATTTTAAGTAGGAAATTCTTTAAATCCAAGAGTTTCCTATTCAGATTTTGTTTGCAGGGCATGCAGGAAGAATAGATAGGTGGATGAAAAAAAGGATATTTTGTTAATGTGGTGCTGTGGAGAAAGCTGGGATTTCTAAAACAAGATTGCATTGTTCTGTGCTACAAAAGGATCCCTGGACTTTTTATATCAGGAGAAATAAAGCAGTAGTCATGACATCTTTTTCCATTATTATTCAGAAAGCAGTATATACTTATTTTAATCTTCTAGAAATGTAAACAAAACACTTTTGAGCATTTCAAGGCTTCGAAGGCAGAAGAGTACCCACATTCTTGGAAGGGGTGGCATCACAGATCTTTCTTTTCTGGCACTCTTTGTTCTGCTAGAGCTGATGCATGGAGATTTTAATATTTTTCTTTACCAGAAATTCCTCTAAAAATAGACTTATTTTGTAATTAAATGTTTGAGAACTACTGATATTTATATTTGCATGTGATTAACTTTTTACAGCACTGTGTATGGAGCTTTTTTGCTTTTAAACTAGCCTGGAGTCAATAAATATCTTTACAGATGTCAATTTGGTCAGCCGTGAAGAGGTAAATAGAAACTAATGACACTCATCAAGCCTGTGGCATGAATGATTTATTGGACACAATCATTTAACACTTTTTTAAAGTCAGTGAAAGGGAAAGAAACAGGTTTCTTATTATGGTAAACTGTATTTGTGCTGTCAGCATGTAGTGATTTATGACAAACCTGTGGCCAGGATTAGGATATTATAAATGAAGGAAAATAGAAGTCTCATTAATTTTTTATACCCACAGGTAGAAGACATGCAGTGGGCTAACAGAGAACGCACACATCCTGCATCTGTCTGCAGCCTGCCCTGTAAAGCTGGGGAAAGAAAGAAAACCGTGAAGGGAGTGCCCTGCTGCTGGCACTGTGAGCGCTGTGAGGGGTACCATTACCAGGTGGATGAATTCAACTGTGAACTGTGTCCCATTAATAAAAGACCAAATGCCAACCGTACAGATTGCCAGCTTATCCCTATAATCAAACTGGAGTGGCATTCTCCTTGGGCCATCGTGCCGGTCTTCATAGCTATTCTCGGTATAATTGCCACCACCTTTGTGATTGTGACATTTGTCCGGTACAACGACACACCGATCGTCAGGGCCTCTGGGCGGGAGCTCAGTTATGTGCTCCTGACTGGGATTTTTCTCTGTTACTCCATTACTTTTTTAATGATTGCAGCTCCTGATACAGTGGTCTGCTCATTTCGAAGGATCTTTTTAGGACTTGGCATGTGTTTCAGCTATGCTGCGTTGCTTACCAAAACAAACAGGATTCACAGAATATTTGAACAAGGTAAAAAATCTGTCACAGCTCCCAAATTTATTAGTCCAGCTTCTCAGCTGGTGATCACTTTCAGCCTCATATCGTTGCAGCTTATTGGAGTCTTCATCTGGTTTGCTATCGATCCACCACATACCATCATAGACTATGGAGAACAGAGGACACTTGAACCAGAAAATGCCAGAGGAGTTCTCAAATGTGACATTTCAGATCTTTCTCTCATTTGTTCCCTTGGATATAGTATTCTCTTGATGGTCACATGCACTGTTTATGCTATTAAAACACGAGGGGTTCCAGAGACCTTCAATGAAGCAAAACCCATTGGATTTACTATGTACACAACCTGCATAATTTGGTTAGCTTTTATTCCAATCTTTTTTGGTACGGCCCAATCAGCAGAGAAGGTAAGTGATGATGTGTCTACATATCAAAACACTGCTCTTTTTCTATTTTCATCTCTCAATAATTACACCACTAAATCATTTTCACTCTTACGAATGAGTAATTCTGAATGATAATGGCAAACAAACTGTCAGAATTCACAGACAATAAGGTATATGTTTCAAAAGGTAGGTTTCCTATATATTAACACAGGAAACTGATTGTTATTGTTGTGTGATGGGCATAAAAATGTTGACAATTTCTCAATATAACCTTAAATGACTGTTTCTTCTAACGTTTGTTATTGCCCTTCAGTGATGCTGTGGCCTGTTACATGAAGCACTATCAATCTTTGTTATCATCCACAGATCTGATAGAACTGGTTACATTCCACAAATCTAAGAAGATCAACTTACATTTGTCAAAAATAATGAAGAAAAATGCCGGGGCAGAATGGAAAGAATTACTTTTGTCTCTGGTTGACACACAAAAGTTTAAAAATAAAAATTAAAAGAACCAGCAATAGAATAGGAGGAATCAATGGTAAATGAAATGTGTGTAAAATCATATAAGGCATAATTCAGTAATTATTATATCAGATCAAAAAGAAAACCCTTTCCTGATATTTTAATAAGAAATGAAATGATTCATGCTTGGATGCAAAACATGTCAGACACGTAATTCTCCTTCTCTCAGTTTTAATGGGAAGGCAGAGGTAAATGTCGACTGGATGAGTTTTTTATTGAGCTGACAGTGGTGAAAATGACAAGTTAAGCAGGGAAAAGCAATAATACTAGCATCAATCTTCAAAATGGCAAATATTTGATATATGGAAAATCTTAAAAATAAGAAATTAAAGTCAACAGTCTTTTACATAAATTCTTGTCTGTCCTTCTAGCAGGTGCTTTTTATAATGTTTTCAAATACACAATTTAATTGGAAAAGTCAGCATGTGTTCACTTATAATTGTGCAAAGATTTGACATGACTCTAGTTTAGAGGGCACCCTTGCCTGTGGAATTAAACAACAGTTCTGTATACCTTGATAAAACACTTTCTAATTCAAGCAGAAGAATTGTATGGGGGAGACAGTATGGCAGAAAAAAACATTTTTCTCACTAAAAATTGAAGCAGGCTTACTAAATTGGATCAGACTTATTTTCACGGCTTTTTGGATTAAGTCAGGGGAAGTGAGTACCAAGGTAATGGCTTATCACAGATAGAGTATGTAAAAAAATCTCATTTGACATTGGAGAACATGTTCAGGTAAATTGTTTTTAAATTCTAACTTTTTTATATGTGTAGGCTTAAGTCACAAAAATGCTTTGTTGTATAAATGCGTGGTACTTTTAACAGCTTGGTCCAATCAGGTTTATGGCAAGTACTTGAACTAAAAGAATTGAGTCTTGAAAAAGGATTTATTTCTTGGCTGGCAACCATGCAGTGACTTCGATTTACTCCACTGGTTTACCTTGGCTTGTAGCAAAGGATGATTTTGTTTCAACCTCCAAAGATAAGATTAATGAACATCTCTTCTGCATTTCTTTTACGAAACCCAAGACTGAATACACAAATGATGCTAAATCACACAACTTCTAACGCTAAATTTCACTTGTTAGTGAAATTTTTCTTTCTAAATGATTTGTTTTTCTTCAGATAATGATTTCAGGAGAGAAAAAATGCTAATACAGTAGCTCTGTAATTCAAATAACTCTTTTCAAAGTGCTTCTGCTTTTTTCTGTGAATAAAAACATGCTTCCCCACAGAGTCTTACAGACATCTTCATAACAGTTTACATATCCCATACAATTAAAATATTTCTCTGAATAGGTGTTGTGGTTTGACACTGGCCCAACACCAGGCACCCACGAGAGCCGCTCGCTCACCGTCCCCTGCCACAGCTGGGCAGGGGAGGGAAAAGGAAAAAAAATTAACGAAGGCTTCATGAGTGAGATAAGGACTGTGAGAAACATTTCAAGGGTGAAACAGGCTCAGCTTAAGTTGCGAAGTGAATTTATTATTAACAGAATCAGAGGGGGATAATGAGAAGTAAAATAAGCCCTTAGAACACCTTCTCCCCCCAGCCTCTTCCTCCTTCCCACCGACAGCACAGGGAGACAGGGCATGGGGGTTTGCCGTCAGTTCATCACTGAGATTCTCTTCCACTGCTCTGGGAGAAGAGTCCTTCCCCTGTGAGGCTGTGGGGTCACTCCCATGGGAGACATTTCTCCATGAACTTCCCCGGTGTGGGCCCACTCTCAGGAGCAGCAGCCACACCGCCCCTGCTGCAGCGTGAGCCGCTCCCACGGGCACACAGCCCTCCCAAAACTGCTGTGGCACAGGTCTCTCTTTCCACGGGGTGCAGTGCTCCAAGGACAGGCTGCTCCAGCCTGGGAGCAGGGCCCTCTCTCTCCACTGGATCACAGCCTCCTCCAGGCGTGCACCCGCTCTGGCACGGGCACCTCACCCACAGGCTGCGGGTGGATCTCTGCATCCCCCGTGGATCCCCAGGGGCTGCAGGGGCACAGCTGCCTCACCATGGTCTGCACCACGGCCTGCAGAGGAACCTCGGCTCCGGTGCCTGGAGCACCTCCTCTCCCTCCTTCTCCACTGACCTTGGTGTCGCCGTGTTGTTTCCCCTCACATGTCCTCACCTCCTCCTCTTCTCTGACTAGAAGCCAAAATCTTGTGACTTTGTTTTGATTTTCTTCTTAACTATGTCATCACAGAGGCATTACCAGCCTCTCTCATTGGCCCAGTTTTGTCCAGCAGCATGTCCATCTTCAGAGCCATCAGCCATGGGCTCTGCCAGACACGGTGGGAAGCTTCCAGCAGCTTCCTCACAGGAGCCATCTCTGTGGCCCCCCTGCCACCTAAAACCAGGCCGTGCCAAACCAATACAATGGGATAAAAATGTAATATCTTAGTGCACACATATACATGGCCTGAATAAACTTAAAATTTCTCGGTTAATGCATAACACCAGAAGAAGCATTTTAAAGACCAGCTGATGTATTCTAGAATATTTTATTTGAAATTTGATATGATGATCTTTTTGGAGGACAAAACAAATGAAAAACTTACACCTACTTTTTGTTAGTACTTACATTGCAGTTATTTTAGAATACTGAAATTATTTCTTTTTATGGCTTGAGCTTACTCAGAGATAACAGAGCAATAAAAGCTGGGGATTTTAAAGTGCTATTTTAAAGCAATGTTTCCCCTTATGAAATGTTGACAGTAATAAAATTTATCATGACATTCATTACTTGCCAGGGGTACTTCCAATTGCTAACTTTTAATACACTTCTGTTTGAATAACGAGTAGTTAAAACTTTTCAAAAATGTTTTGAGGAATTTCAGTTTTCCTAGACATTAGCAGTGCTTACAATAGTAGCAGAAGTTACTAAGCATTTCTTGAAAAAGAGGTTGTACTTAGTTAACTAAGTATTCAGTCAACACTAATTAAATAACAAACCTATTGAGCAGCTTTTATTTCGCTGTCAATACCACTGATAAACAAAAAAAAGTACCATCAATGGTGAAAACAGATGTCTAGATCCAAAGCTCAAAGCTCACCCTAGAAAAGGTACCCTTACATTTAGTGGCTTTGGGGATCAATTCCCGAAAGTATAAGTTTGCTAAGGATTCTGTACAGAATCTAGAGGAGTGTAAGCCTGTAAGGTCAGCACAAGTCCATAAATTGAGTGTTGGCACCAATCAAACTTCAAATATGCATGATGAAGGTCATTTAAATAAGCATAAGTACTTATCTGCAGACAGACTAGGAATCCTGATGATATGTTCTTGCTGTGAAGCACAGAATGGGAAACTCCTCTCTTTCCTCTGCGCTCATGAGGAACCTTGGGTCTCTAGCTGGTGAATGCAGCTGAGTTAAATGCCTGAATTTGCATGCGGTGACATATCCGTAAGAAAAAAAACATAGTAAAAGTTAAGGTAACTTGACAAGATGCAATGGGAATGTGTTGATTTGTAGTCTTGATATTTGTAACATTTTTAACAGTCCTTTATAACAGAAGCTGTTTCTTTTAATTTGTGTTATCTCTGTTTACATCTAAGTTTGAAACTGATATAAAATTGAGAAATCTACTGTATAGTATTAAAGAAATTAAATATATACATATGAATAATTAAAAAAGATTAAAATACCAATCTAAAATAACCTGGCATAACTCAAGCTTGGTAGCTTTTATTGATCTCCAAATGTACTAATTTGTCCTTATTTTCAAGCAGCAGAATATAAACACCCTGTGGCATGAAACATGCCATTTTGAGGTTGTCATTTTTATGGATGATCTGCAGAGAAAATATATACCTTGAATTTAGGTCCTGTGTGATTTTTTTTTTTTTAAATCTAGTTCATGATTTTTTTTTAAATCTAGTTCATGATTTTGTCCATTCATGTTCATGCCTGTTTTGACAGCTCCTTGTTTATGAAAGGAACCCATTACAAAAAGTTAAATTATTCCAGTGTGTCATTAAACTGAGTGAACTTACATAATGCTTACATAAATGTCAGTAAGGTGCTTTAGAGGTAAAGGACAGAAATTCTGTCAGAAGCCGTTCTGTGAATATGGCTTTCATCTGTGTCATGCACATGTATATGGCAAAACACTGAAAGTACTGGCATCATCTAGGATAGAGATGTCTGAAATGTCATAATGACTACCATGCCACTGAAAAATATATTGACTAGCTGAGTGATTAAAACAGGTGTTTGAATCTGTGTGTAAAATTAAGTTAAAATGGCATATTGCACTAAAATCTTCTGAGGATAGATGGCTGTCTGAAGTACAACCCTGTTTGATAAACTGAACTTAGTAAATTTCCTTCCTTTTAGGATTTTTGACAGGTAGATAAATCATGTTTATTCACAGATTATTATCACACATCATTTTTATCAGACATAATTTATTATATTAATCTGGAAATACTTTGCTTTGAATGAGAAGATGAATAATTGTTTCCCATACTGTGAAAGAAGAGAGGTTTCACTTTCTGCTGAGGAAAGAACATTAAAAACACTAAATAATTTCTTCCTTCTCCTCCAACTGGAAGCAATTGCAAGATGTAATCTAACAAGGCAGATAAATTTTAATGTATTTCCAATTATTCTGACAAGTCTGACCTCTCTTTTCATAACTGCAGTACAGACAAAAGAAGTTGTAATTTAATAGTAGAAGTCTTGCCAGAAATTAGTATCCTTATGATCTTACTATTCCAGCTTTTTTCATGCTGGATTTATTGTTCAGTGGATCTTATGCTTATATCCATCTGTTTGTTAGTAACACTAAAAGAAGTTAGAAACAATGCTAAAAGTATTCCACTATTAATTTGACTTGTAAATTACTGCTGTAATTGTCAAGATAAAGAAATTCAATTCTCAGTGGGAGGAAGAGGTAGTTCCATCAGTGTAGTAATGTATGTTCATTAGTTTAAAGAAAACATCTGCTAATGATAGTTCAGGTAGATACCTCTTCTCCCGTATTTCTAAAAAATTTACACAAATCATCTTTTGTGTGTGTGTGTTTATGTTATGAATTCTTGACTAAATGTATTCCTGTGACTGCAGAAAACAACATCTTAACGATTCCTCAGACTGTGTTAATGAAGGGGACAGCACTGAGCTTGTTCTTCACCTCTAAGCATTCTCTTCTAATCCTGATCATATTCGGAGTCTAGCTCTGCAGGTAGTCCATGCAATACACATCATAGGAAAAAGTCCAGGCAGGCAACTTATAATTTTTGCATTTCTTTCATTTTGTGAATAATGTTTGGCTTGATTAAACTCGAAGCTCTGCTGCCCACACTGTACATAGCATGAAGATTAATCTGAGGGATATTTGAAATAGTTTCTCATTTTCCTTTTCACAGGAGCAAAAGTTAGAAGACTGCTGAAGTGATACATTCCACATTCAGCAGTTTATCATTGTTCAAAACTTAATTTCTGCACTCCTCATAGTTTTTTATTCAGAATTTTTATAATATGAGAGGAATTGGAAGATTATTAAAAAAAAATCAGTACTTGAATTTTTGCATGTCTAATGTACAAGATTTATAAGGAGCGGCTCAGAAAACTGGGCTTGTTTAGCTTGTTTCTACAACTTTTGGTAGTGAGGAGGGTGTTGTTTTTTCTCCCCGATAGCAAGCAATAGGACAAGAGAAAATGGCCTCAGGTTGTGCCTCGGCAGGTTTAGGTTGGATATTAGGAAAAATTTCTTCACTGAAAGGGTGGTCAAGCATTGGAACAGGAAAGTGGTGGAGTCACTGTCCCTGGAGGTGTTTGAAAGGCAAATAGATATTGCAAGGGACATGGTTTAGTGGTGGACTTGGCAGTGTTAGGTCAATGATTGGACTTGATGATGTTAGAGGTCTTTTCCAACCTAAATGACTCTATTATTCTATGTTCTGGAACAGAAAATTAGTTAAAATTCACCGGATTATCTGATAAAAATATCCCTCCCTCTCACTGGAAATCATGTTAAGAATGGAGAAGCTTTTCATCCTGTTTTCTCATTTCATGTTTTTTTCAATTGTAAAATTTTATGAGCTAAATTATTTCTATGTTTCATAATTTTTTCCAACTTTTGATCTAATATTTGGCAGAAATTAGGACTTTGTTGTTCTACTGTAGGAGCAGAGTGTCAAACAAAAGGCGTGAACAAGAATGTGACCAAATTGCAATTTATTGCCCGATCTTCCTCTGCTTCCTTTCTGTCTGAGAGGAAGTTCCTTGCGCCTTGTTTATCCCTGAGGCAGCATGTTCCCCTTCAGCTGGAAGATATTCAGTGCAGTGCAGGCCATGGCCATTGCTGGGTCCAACCACTGGCTGAACAAATGGTTTCAGCAGCCCCCAAATCTGTTTTCCTTCCCCAGCCTCCCATGAGCTAGTGTTAGAGGACAAAGGAATAGTCATACTTCTTGTGGGTAGCAGCGTAAACTGCAAAAGGTACCTGTAATGAGAAACCAGTTAAATATAAAGATCCTCTTTTCTTTCAAAAGTTGCTTTGTGGGGAAACCATTCAAAAAGTTATTTCTTAGGAAAAGAATGTGATGACATTTTTCTTTTTGTAAAGTTTATTAGCTGATAAATGAGACAAAACTGATGGACTGGATAATTTAAAATATTGTAGGCATTTTGAAATATTTTTTTCAGTTTCAGTCTTTTCTATCCTTGTAAGTTTAAATTGAACTTTGGAAGCAGAGCGGTTCTGATATTTAAACAGGATAATTTCACAAGTTTTAAACTGTTTCTACTTTTTTAAACGGAAAAATGTCTGGACTGTTGACTGTAACACCAGCCTTGAATTTAAAAAAAACCACTTATAAAAGGATTTTTGATGAGTTTTCAGACCAAGTACTGACTTGTTTAGAAAATACTGCTTTTTAAAATTTCTAGCCCCTGTTTAGATTTTTTAATTCAGCATAGTGTGTACCCAAGTTTCAGCAAGTGTTCTTGCTGAATGACTGACTTTGTGCAAAGTTAATGAATATGTAATTTTAAAGACTGGACTTAATTTTTTTAAGATATGCCTATTGCCTTTTGCTTGAGATTTCATTTCCCTCTTTACTTTTTTATTAATGAAGCTACTAGGATTTTAAGTATGTGCACCGAGCACTGATTTTAATTATAAGTTTTCTAGGAGGTATCACAAAGAAAGAAATATCACAAAGAAAGAAAATGCCAGCTCCTCCAAGAAAGAAGTGGAGTATTTAGTAAAATATATATATTTTTTTTTAGCCCAGTGAGATACTCAGGTGTGCACCTGAGGGTTGCAAACCCTTTTCATTTCTGCATAGTTGCACGTCTGTTCCAGCATGAACATTGAGCTGGCATACCTAGCTGTATACATTGAAAAGATGTGCACCTGCCACATAATGGAAAACACTGGCATTTTGCTTGTCTGACATGTTTGCTTCTGGCCCCATCATGAATGATGGCTCTTCTCCCAAAGTCAGGAAAGAGCTGCCAGAAAAATTAAATTTGCCTGTGATCAGCTTCCTATCCCATCCTGGGGAATGTCAGAGAGTTGGTAACATGCAGATGAAGATGTAATTACATGCTAAAGAACTTTAAAAAGATCTTTTTGGCTACTTGCTGTCTTCTGTGATAAGTAATTAATCCTAATTGAGAAGCAGAAACAATTTTGTAAAGCACAGATATCTAAATAACTCTTCATCTTTTTTGTAAAAAACATGTTCAGTAATCACAGAAAGCAGTTTGTGATGTTTCATAGAGATAATATAACCACAACCACAAATGTTTCATAGAGATAATATAAAAAAATTTTGCCTTAGATACTGTATTTCTAGAAATGAGATTCACATCATAAAAATATTGATCTTTTGGCTCTGATTTCGTCAGTGCCAAAAATCTGGTTGTCTTCAACAAGTGCAGTTTAAGAAAAATCCTTCCAGCATTTAAAAAACCTTAGGATTTTGGGTGCTGCAAGGGCTGGTTTAATTTGCATAAAGTAAAACTAGTAATAACACAAACTGTATAGAAAATATCTTTAAGCAAATTTATCACTCACTGAAAAATGTTTGTAAGTAGACAGGAAGAGGGATTTCTTTTCAGCTAAGAATGATATGATAAACCCACATACTGGAAAAAAAAAGCTTTGGGTAAGAGAAAGTTAATTGGAACTATGTTTTACACTTATTCTCTTGTTAAGACAAATAGAAAATCTTCAAAAGAACACTGTTTAGAAATTGTGTTGGAACTGTTTCTGGGATGGTCTTGTGAAACTTCATGTTCTTGCTAGCTCTTGCCAAGTTGGAAGCAATGTATCAATAGCCTTTGTTGTAGCTTTAGCAACGCTTGTAACTCACTGAAAACAAGTAAACACATGCATGAAAGAAGAAAAAAACTAAAAAGGCTTTTAGCTTGTCTCGGAGTAGATATTCAGCTTATCGTCTTTCTTATCTCCTATGACAAGAATTCAAATTTTGCATAGGTTTCACAGCAGTATCAATATTTTCATCTTACAGGTAGGATAAAATGCTGTGGACTGGTGAGTTGTCATGCATAGGCTTAGCCTAAATAGTGATGCCTATACAAGCTCATCAAATACCACGTCTTGAACTTGACACCAGTTCACCAACACACTGCTGAACTTGATTACCATTAGGTGATTACGCCTAATGAATGCCATATTACCTGGCATTTCCTTTAGACAAATAACACTTTGAAGCACAGTTATGGTGACTCAACTAAAGTGTTTGTTATGGATTGATGTGTTTCAGCCCCTTGAGACCATTCTGTTAAAGAATTGTCATAATTTGCACAGCTGAGAAGATGACAATAAGTTGGACATCTGATCAGAATACAAGATCCAGACAAAAAAAATCTAATGAGATATAAGCCCAGTAAAATTTGTAACAGAATTGATAAATACAATAAAATTCTAAAATTTCATGTAAGGGACAGTGATTTTTTAAATTCATGTCTCATAAAGATAGAAATACCAGGAACCAGAAATGATGCAAATCTGATTTCACACGGACTAGTGACCTTTATGCTTACTCTTAAAACGCAAAACTAAATCTATTATGGGAATAACTATTTAATTAGATTGTTAATACTGAATATGCATGTGAGTGTGTGCATACAAGTATTTATTTGCACATAACTGTAGGCTCTTTCTTGCATGAAATGATAATAGCTAGTATAGAAGGCCCAACAAAAGCAATAATTTTAATACATATATAAGAAATTTCTGTTAAAAAGAAAAGTCTTTAATTGGTCATATTCACTTATTTTTTTAAGTTTATCTTTCAGTTTATTCACTTATTTTTTTAAGTTTATCTTTCAGTTTACAGTGAATCTTCCTGACAGGGAATGAAATGACAATAGAGAGATCCACGTGAGCTCATCCGAGAGAGTCAAAATTTAAACGTAGCAGAACATAATATTTTTCTTTTTTTAGTAATCCAAATAAAAGTAGATTAATTATGAAATATCTTCTTAAGTTTAGACGTTCATTTTCAGTGTGTACATAGAGTTAGAATTTTTCTTTTCCTAAAGTGGTGCTTTCCAGACTTGAGTGTGATTTCATAATCAGTCAATTTACCAGAAATATGACCCTAGTAGAATGGTCAAATGATTGTTTTCATGGTGATTACCCAGGTCGTGCTCATTTGATGTTGTGAAGCATATGGATGGGATTGAAGTCGTGTTACCAGGCTCATTGATAGAACTGATGACACGGTACCAGCATAAATCTATTTTCTACTGAAAACATCCTTATTTCTACCATTGTACAATAAGAATAACTGAACAATGAAGGGAAGAAAGGCAAAGTACTTGATTTTCCTTTTTTTAACTCCACTGAACTCAGATGGAATAGATTAAGAGCAAGTATTCACAGGTATTGTGAATGCCATTCATTCAGGTACTGCAAAACACTTCCCAATTACAAAAGAGCAAAGTCAGAAGGAAATTAGAAGAGAAGAGGGGAACTACTTACGAGATGGTGTTCAGTGGAAAATAAAGGAAAAGATTTTTAGCTCTGATGCTGAGAAACACACTACATTTTGCAAATGTCTTTTCTAGAAGTTAGAACTCATAATTGAATGAGGTATAGCAGAAGAGCTCACAGCAGGAAAAGCATCTATCTCCTAATCTAGTCATCAAAAAGACACAGGCAAACCAATGTGGCATGAGGCTGAAATTGGTCCCAAAGCCCAAAACTGGTTTACAAACAGTCTTTGTAAGGGAATTGTTTGCACCATATGTTTTCCTTAAGAACTGATCTGCTGAAAGGGTGCTGTAGATTATGGTACAAACTGAAGCAGCTTCCTCCAGAACACATCACCTCCTATCCCTTTGAGCCATCACACTGCATAAAATTTTATTGATCTACAAAGATCACATACCTCCATCAAGACTTCCAGATTCCAAGTTGGAAATTTCTCTCCTGTTCCTCTACATTATTTGCCTTGTCAATGAGGCTTGTAATTTCTTTGTTTCCAGTCACTACCACAGCTATAACCTTTGTCCTTTTCAACCTTCAGCTTTTTGCTGTTTAATCCTCTCTTGTTTCCCTGTTTGCTTACTTGATGGCTTGTCCAAGATAGAGCAGTCATTGCAGCCAGTGCTACTTTTCTTCCTATATCCCAGTATTTTATATCCTTGACATCTTATATCCAAAACCCTAGTTCTTTTTTGTGTGATTTAGGACTTAGACCCTCCTCTTATCTCTATGTCTCTTCCTCCTCTCCCTCACTGACATTGATAGTGATGTTTTTTTACTGGTGTTTGTTATTTTCACTCTTAAATTTAGATGTTTTTACAAGCTTTTCTTTCCTTCCTCCCTTCCTTCCTCTCTTCCTTCCTTCTTCCTTCCTTTCTCCCTCCCTCCCTTCCTCCCTCCTTTCCTGCCTTCCTCCCTTCTTCCCTCCCTCCTCCAGCATTCTCAAATTTGTCCAAGTTCTAGTTCCTTTGTTTAGTGCTTTACTTTTGAAAGGTTCTGGTAAAGCCACAATCAAGCGAGTGAGAGTTTTGCCAGTGATATCAAGAAACATTGATGCCCGAGCTGTTCCTTTAATACTTCCTCTGTATGCATCCCATTTATATTTCAAGCTGCTGAAAGCTTTTCTAAAGGGACCTGTGTAAGTTGGAATTTTGTGCATCTGTGTTATATAAGAATATAACTGGGGGATTTTACATTGTATGTAAAAATTTCATTTTTTATCTAAAATGTAGGTCATATTTGACTTGGCTTTAACTTGAGCTGGCTATCCTGTACTTTTGTGTAATTTTAATAAACAGCCCATGTGTGTTTGAGTTCTCCTGCACACAAGGAGAATGGCATAAAAAATACATTACAGGCAGTTCTGGTTTTCTAAGCACCCGAAACAGGGAAAGTGCTAAGTACATTATGTCCTTAAATATTGCTTTAGCGGAGAAACTTTTAAGCGCAAGGGAGGCATAAAATGAGGAGAGAGAAATACATGGTGTGCTTCCTCCTTTCTCCTAGGTGGGGATGTAACAAGCAGATCCAGTTGACTGACTGTTTCCCTGGGGTTTTTTTTTGGCTTTTCTCTTTCTCTTTGTACCCATGTAGAGCTGTATGGTAGTTTGGCAGGTTTCATGCCAGACTGGGGGCTACAGGGAAGCACTGTCAGAGGGCATTGCTCCAGCTGCACTTGCTTTGAGAAGGTGGTTCAGAGCCAGACAGTTTAGGATTTGACTATATTCATTTTCTCTCAGGGTCATCAGAATGTACAAGGAAATGTCAAAACTGCAGCTGAACCAGCCTCTTCTATATGTCAACAGTTAATATGGTTTCTACACCTCACTGCTGGAAAAAGTTATTTGTGTTTGAAAGCAGGGACAGTAGGCTGAAGATAGATTTTTTTTTTTAATTGCAATGAAGAGATTTTTAAGTGCTGTCAGTTTCATCTTATAGAGTGTACTAATACCTTGCAGAGCACTGTTTGACTATAAGCCTAATTAGTAATTTTTGTCTCCTCTTCATGACTGAAATAAAGGCTTTTGTAAAGTTATGCTAGACTTTTTATCTATTGAATGAAGGGATTAAGCCTGATTTTAATTCTCATCTGAATATTAACACAAGCTCTTTGGGCCCCTTTGCCCATGTATGAACACAGGTATTCCTCTTAACGTTATTGTGCACTCATATTGACAGAAGACTACACCCCTATGGTTGTAAAATGAAACCATCAGCGCCTCTCCAACACACGTAATGCCTGAGAGCCAGCGCCGAGACCTATTTTTTACTGCAGTTAGCACTACCATGCTGTTTAAAATGACAGAATATAAGCAAGTAACTTAGATTTAACCTGTCAGGTTAGCCAGCAGTGATGTGTTTCTGAGCCCCAGAGCGCTTCTTTTCTCAGTTATTTTTTCCTTTTTTATCCTAACTTTTTCAGCTCTGGTAAACAATACTCTCCCTCCTACAAAGCCACTCACTTGGGTGAAGTATATTTCACAGAGGCCCCACACTCTATGCCTTATTGACTTCTTGTTGAAATAACTTTTTCAATATATTCACGGTTCATCTCTCTTTTTTCTTCCCCTAACCAAGGCCTCTTTCACTTATTTTGAAGAATCACACTCTCTTTTCTTAAGAAGTTTAAGTGTGCATATTTTCTTATTCAGGTGATGACTGTATTTTGCTCACAATCTAATTAAAATGTGTGATTGATATCTGTGTTAAAAATGAAAGAGCAAAAGAAAAGAAAGCCCTGTTACTTCCCAGAAGCTTCAAGTACTTAGATTTGTCGAAGAACATTAAGGAAACTACAGTACATGTAATTTTCAAAGATGGGCCCTCGTTGTCCTGTTTCTTTCCTTACACAAGTCACCCCCTGATGCAGTGGGTGAGACAAAATATATTTGTCTGCAGATATCAGATATAGGATAGATATGCAGGTAACTGATAGTTTCAGATATCATGTCTGCTTATTTCAGATGAATAAACAGCTGTCTAATAGATGTAGTTATTTCACAGATACAGAACAGTTGTTGAGTAAATGTTTTAACAAACATGTTGTTTGTGTTTAGGGAGCCATTCTGGCTGGAGAGAACCTTAATAAAAGGAGCTAGTTTTCTTGGAAAGGCTAGAAGTCTAATATTTTAATATGCCCAAGATATTCTGCTATAAATTCAGCCATCTAACACTTGATTTCCTAATTTTGACAATTTTGTATCTCCTACATATATACAGTTCATGCAAATTCCAGCTCCTTTGTATTGTTTGTTTGTCTATGGCTGTTCTGGAAAGTTTATGGAAGCAGCAGATTTCTGTTTTCACTGAACAACCTTCCTGGACTTTTTTCAAATGAGTGGCTAGCTAAAGATGTCATGAGAGATCTCCTAGGACTGCACAGGGAGAAAGTTTTAGTAATGGCTTTCTTTTTTATTTCTGTGTTCTGATTTGGTTATGAAAATGAGGAGAAACTAGCTGTCAGTAGATGGAAAATTATGTGTGGGAATATTTAATTAATTCTCAGCAAATGGTGTTTGGATCACTTATAATGTTAATTAAGGTAGGCAGGACATTTGGTGGAGTCACTGTCCTGAAAGTTTGCCATTTGGACAGACTTTCACATGATCACTGTACAGAAAACATTGCTGCTTTGTACCCAGATCCAAATTTTTTTTTCACAGCATGAGAATGCCAGGTCAGTGGTCTTCGCCTCTGTTCCCAGTATTCCTACAAGTCCAGGCATGAAGCTCTACTTTCAGATTTCAGTTTAATTAACAGTTTTCCATGTTGGTTTAGGGTATGTTAAGCCACTTTTTTGAGTCTATATCCATGTGTTTGAAGACACAACTGCATACCTAAGGCATGCAGGGGAATTTTATAGGAAATATTACTTACTGTTATATTTAATTCCATGATCTTCCCAGCCATTATTTCATGGTCATCAGAAGTGCTGTTCATCAAGAACAGGAATGGAATGGAATGGAATGGAATGGAATGGAATGGAATAGAATAGAATAGAATAGAATAGAATAGAATAGAATAGAATAGAATAGAATATGGGTTCTTTACCATAGGAGCATGTAGGATTTGTGAATTCATTTCCTGCTGGGATAGTGACTGTATAAAATGGAGAGAGTCATATTTGTCAAGGCTTTTTTAATAGTGCCTTTGGAAATTTTTGTTATCCCTGAACTACTGTTGAGCATTGTCTCTGAGAATCATATTCTGTAAAGGAGCTAATTATACCAAGGAACCTACGAGGTGTCAGTGAATCTAGTTTTCCAGTGGATTCCGGTTCCAGTGAATCTTGAATTGTTAATTCATATAAAACATTCCCATTTGAAGGTATGGAAAAATGTAATTCCAAGATGCTCTGTCGTAAGTTTATGAAGCTACTGTTCTGGGAAATATGAGACAAAGTCCCTCCATTCTTAAGAATGGTTAGGAGGCAAAACAGCAATATCTTTACAATATTTATGATGTAAAGGGATACCACCACCTCTTGTGTCTCTCATAGCTCTATTTCATTTAATTTGCTTTTCTTTCAAGGGCCTGAAAAGAAAATATATTATGCAGTGATAAATAAAACACTCATTAATTAAAAATGGTTAACATGATTGAGTTTGTTTCTTCTGTGAGCAAAACCAGAATAAATGCATCTGATTCAATCCCAACCAATTTTTAAATGACAGCTTATTTGCCCAATCAGAGGAAAAAAATTGTCATTGACTTAAGTTCATCGTCTTGCATCCTTCCTTCATGGAGTGCTGTATACAATATTCTGCACTAGCCCTAGGGGAAACACAGCCTTCAGCTACAGTTACTTGTAAATGGGATCTGATGACTAACAGAGAAAAATTGCACAGCTCCTTTCCCAGGAGATAAAGGGTATCTCAGGATATCTCCACTGAGATGATTGCTGCCCTTGAATCTTTTAGTGACATCAAAAAGTGTGACAATAGCCTTTGTTACTGGTGATTCCATGCAGAATTCAGTGCAGTCCTCCCTACATCCACTGGCACCCAAGGCAGTACTTGTTCGCTCGCAACTCTGGCTGGCATTTGCAAGCAGTTCAATGCCTACATTCCTCAGCAATTTGATGTAGCTTCATGATCAAAAGTCCGGATGTACCTGATTATAAAAATACAGAATGGATGCTCAGCTGTAGCGAACTCTGAAGGAATTCTACTGCAGTAGGAGTTTTGTCTATCCAATGGATAAGTATTTTACTTTTATAATGTGTAGAGGACCTGAATGCAGAGGAGTAAGAGGCTAAACTCTTGAGTGCCAATGCACATCACTGTGATATGTTATACACTCATAAAAGTGTGGTGGTAGATTCCAAAACAATTATTAATTCTGCAGTAAGCCTTCACACATCTGTCAGAAACCAAGAGTCTAACAATATTCAAAAATAATTAAATTATGATAAAAATAGTGCATAGTAACATTTTTTAGTACTAAAAACAATTTTTAAGGGATAAAATATCATATTTGAGGTCTTTATACAGTCTTTAGTGATTAATAATGAAGATAAGGACTTCAGAGAGTGGTTTTTTCTCTGTCTCTTTTACACCTTCCTCTAAATCGTTGCTTTGGCCGCTCTTTAAGTCATGGCATTTGACCATACGCATCACATTCTAATCTACTCTGGTAACTTCTACATACCTTAACATTTAAAAAATAAGGTATGTTTCATTTTATAGCATATGTTTCTAAAAATAAAATAGCTATTTGTAGTAGAAGAATAGAACTGTGTGGGTATTTTTGTGTCACCATTTTTTCCTTCTTATTGGTTTCCCATTATATGGCATTGCTGTTAGTGTTTATGAGCTCCTGAAAAGCTTTTATGCACTTTTGAATTTTTGTTCCCCATCTGTTTTTTGCAACCCTACTTTATGTGAGAGATCTGGTCAATCATTCCATACAAAAATAATATGGTAAAACTAAACACCACCACCTCACCTGCAATCATTAGGTAGTTGTGGGTATGAAAAATACTCGTTCATATAGAATCATGTCTTCATTTCTTCATGTCTTCATCCTGAAGTTTGAAATTTGTATTCTCTGCAGGTAAAAAAATGCATCTGTAAACATGCTGTGATTTTCCACTTGCATAGCAACAGTATACTTTTTAAGTGCAGACAAAAAATGCTCAATTATTTGTGATTACTCCAAGATGCTTTCATCTGATAATGCAAACCACTGTGTTTAATACCTTTCAAATGCATAATGTATGACTTTTCATCCTAGTGGAAGCTTTTAGGTTTTATGCAGTTCATGAAATTTCCTAATCTGACATAATTGTTGTGGCACCAACAGTTTAAAAAGTACCTCTTCTTTAAGAGGAGTATCCTAATCTACAGGGTGCCTGTTCTGACAGAAAAGTGCTGTGTGGCTTGTGGACAGAGTGCTTAGTTACTGCCTTGGAAGTAAAATGGGGACAGGTAACCTCCCTCACTTGGCCTTTCTTCTGTCTATCTGTCTCACAGAAGTTTTTTCTCAAAGGGCTTGTGTCCTGGTTTCAGCTAGGATAGAGTTAATTTTTTCTCAGTAGCTGTTACAGTGTTGTGCTTTTAAAAAATATTAAAAATGTATAATTACTGTAGGAAAAACAGTTTGAAATATATTTCAACAAAAAAGGTAAATGAGGTAACCCCTGCTGTGCTTACTGGTTACACGGTATTTGTACAGAGCTGGTGGATGGAGCTCAGTGAATAAAGGAATACGAGACCATAGTGCAATATACTAATATAAAGGAATACAAGAGCCCACTGTAAGGGAGACGGACAATGCAGTTTCCTTATGGCAATGTTTGTTCTCCAGACAGAAAAGCTGGGATTTATTTGACAGTATGCAGACATGAGCCCATGTCTGTGTATGTGAACATAGTCACCCTAGGCTTCTAATCAATTTGCTGGGTCCCAAGTCCACATTCTTACTAGAAATTGTGTTTATAATGATCATAGAAATGTCAGTGTCCACCTGTCAGTGGCTTGTCTGTCATCTTTTCACATTTACACGTGCAGTATGTATCAAACATTGTGTCTCTGAACATGCAATGTAAGGAAGCTTCCAAATATAAAAATAAATGTTACAATAGCACAGAAGCTTTTATATCTGCTAAAATGGTTAATATATAGTAATTACCTGGGATTTAAAAAAAATAACATAATGACTGGAGTCCTTATACTCATGGGATTTCAGTGGTCTGAAATGGTGACCTTTAGGCAAGCAAACACTTACTAAATTATACAATAATTTTACTAAATGTCTGAGCTATGTCAATTTTTTAACTTTAGCATAAGCCATAAACATCAACCCTGTAGTTCTGTTTTTTATAGAGAACATTATTGTGGTTATTGAATTCTTTATCAGAGGAAATGGAATGCATTTTACATGAAAAAAAAATAGCTTTAAGGAATATTTCCATTTTTTTCCTTTTTTGATTATCAGAAGACATATGATTTGATGTGACTTCCAGAAGACATTATTATGTCTTTTCATGTCTCTGATATTCTATATTACTTTCCTATGAGAAGATAAGTTTTTTGGTAGTTTATCCCACATACATTTTCAGTCAATCATATTTGCACACATATAATTATCCCTTTAAAATCCTGTTTTTATTGCCAGATCCTTTAACAACCTGTAACTTCTGATAGTTTGTAGCTGTGAGTTATCTGACTTTTTAGTAGTGACAAGAAAGAAAAATGAAAAATGTATGAAATAGTGGAAGAACTTGGTGGCAGAAATATGAGTAAGCTTTGGCAGAACACTGGGAAGATAATTTGTTGTCAGAGGAGGATCATGGAGGTAAATCCCCAGTTTTGTTACCCATGTATTCAGAAAGGACTGACTGCTGCAGAGTCACACAGTTTTGAAAGAATGAAAATTAGGGTACTTTTTACCCCCCAAAGGCATTGTCAGAAAACCCTCACAGCATGATACTCATAGGAAAATAAAAACTTCAAATGATGGCTAACTTGAAAGGTTTTCACTGAGAAGAAAGGAGACAGTTGTGATTTTAAAGTACACGAACAGCCATGATTGAGAGTTTAAAGATTTTTATGGTAACATAGCATCACTATTCTGTTGAAACTTTGAGATTCAGAATGTTCTGAGATACACTTTGTCTTTATTGCTTTATTTAAATTGATTTCAATGTTCAGTTAATTGGTGCAAATAAAAACTTTTATATTCACACTCCCTTCAGTCGTGTAATCAGTGCCATCAAAATCTTTAGTCTTTCCCAGAATTACAAATAATAAATTTCAGAACCTTCATATGTAACTTTAGAATCCCCAATTAAAGGGACATATTTAGTTAGCTTAGTAGTTATGTAGCTAGTTAAACCTTACTTTGTAGTTCTGTTTGTCTGAATTTTAGTTTCTCTTTTTGAATAAAAGTGAAAATATGAGTAGACATAGATGGATTATTTATTTGGGGGAGGAAGCATTGTTTGTGGGATCATTTATAAAGTATTACTAGCCTAAAACATAAACCCAAAAACATAATGTGCAAATTTCTTCAGTCTGAATACAGCTTTTGTACTTTTGTTTTTGTTTCATGGGCCTGTTTATAAGTAATAAAGACCATCTGATATAATATGATCTAAATTTTGGATGAAAGCCCTAAATCTATTATGAAGAAATGAAATGTCTGAATCAACTCCATCCATAGCTTAGGAACAAAGACTTTTTCAAACATTTGATTGCTTTATAAATTGTGTTGATAAAATATGAAAGAAAGCTCTTTTGGTCCACTTACAAAATACATTTAGCTTTTTAAGAATGAAGTGATACAGAAATATATTCATGTAAAAATACCGATAGACAACATTTAAAATTATGGATTTCCTTAGATCTCTTCTGTTCTCAGAAACTTTCTTTACACAGTCATAAAAATGGTAGCAAGTAGTTTACTGTTTCCTCAGAAATTCAGAGGTGACATTTACAGGCTTCAGCATCTGCTATTGCAGGTTGATTTGTCCTGGATCAGGATACAAAGGTAAAATGCATCATGTTGTCTGACCAGTGCTCCTTTTTTTTCTAGAAGGCAAGTGCACATCATGTAGTTTTAAGGGTATTGGTTGAGTTGCACTGGCTTCATAACTGGCAGCAAAACTACAGCCATTTCCTCATCTCATCCCTTTTGGTATCAATACTATATATACCCTTGTAATGGGGATCATCAACAATCAATATGATGAAGTCAAGAAACAAGGGTGACCATGACTTCATTTGTGCTTCATTCAAAGCTGTCCACCATCCAATGTGGTGTAAACAAGTGTAGACATGAACATTCAGCATTTAAAGAAACAGCTTTAAATGCTGCTTGTGAAATGCTGAAATTAGGGCAGGTCAGATGTTGGCGAAGTGAGATTACAACATGATAGTCTATCATTAAAAAAAAAAATTCAGCATTGTCTGGTTCATGTGTTGCAAATATTCACAGACAGAATGCTCTCTAAAGAATCCACTAATTGGCTGAAGAATGTTGCATAGGGTGATGCTCATGCAGAGATGCAGTCTTTCAAACAGAATGGTCTGTCACTGACTAGGTCCTCACAATGGCATTGTCAGCTGGTTCAGATAAGACTCCCTGAACTGTTTTTTTTCTGGTTTCACCTCTTCAGCAAGTGCATGAAATTCTCCCATTTTGCAGGCTGATTTTGGACTACTTGGGAACTGATGACTAAGTATGCTGCATATCTACAAAAACAGAGCCCTGCTTACTGAGCTACATCACAATTATATGTAAAGTGCTAACCTAAATTTCACCCTCACGTAAAAAATTTAACTTGAATTCCATAGATCTTGCCACACTGTTAAATCTTTTTCAACTTTTGAGCTTAGCCACTCTCTGTGAAATGTGTGTGAATAAGCCACTGAAAGCAAAAATGGAGCAAAGCACTGCAGCTAAAGCTTACATAATATGTTGTGTTAAAAATCCTCAAATTCATTTTCCTGCCCTATTGGGCCAAGATGAAAAAGCACATATGGTGAGGAAAGCCACTTGCTGTTGGGAGATCTCTGCATTCCCTCTGCACAGGGAGGAACAATTTAGACTCATCACTCACTCTCTTCTGTTAATCTGGCACAAATCAAATGCAAGAGACAGAGCGTGAATGTGGATAAGTGAGAAGATTCAATTTCCTGTCTCATGTGGCTAAACGTTTCTTGTTAAGTGTCAGGTTTAGAGCTGAGTAAACAGTGGAATAATATATTTATGGTTCCGTTTATATAATTTGACTTGTGATTCAGTAAGCATCCTCCCTATTTTCTTGCATTTCTGTTACAACTACAAAAATGTAATTTTTCTTGGAGCATATACATGGACACTAAATGGGCTTTCAGCCCCTCTTTAGCATTCCTGCTTTTTTGTAGATTTTGTATTTTCATGAAAGTGGAGGACAGTTACGAGTAATATGGATAAAAAAAGTGGATTAATGCAAAATATCTGCAACAAAACATCAAATAAAAGAAGGGTTTTGTATGTATGAGCAATAGAAAAATTACTTGTGAAAAGAGCAATGTATACCACCTCCTTCCTCAATATTATGGTGCAAGAGCTCATCACTTGAGGGCAAATGCTCATGGACACTTTTGATTAGCCTTTAAACATTCCTTGGAAATATTCAAAGAGTAAAAGCCAGGGGCTGCCAGTGATTAGGATGAACAACATTGGCAAAGGGAGGTTGATAATGGTGGCAGAAATAGCAACTGATTGATGAGAAAATGACAAGAGAAAGGGTCTGCAAAATTTGATAAATATTGTATCTGATTTAGATTTCGCTCTTCTTTTTACCTTTCAAAGGTAGAAACACAGCTAATATAAACTCTAGAGTTCCTATTTACAGCCCAAAAGAAGCAAAAAAAGGTGGTGTTGCAGGGGTGGGTGGGGAGGCTGTGGGGAAGGACAGGAAATTATTTTTAATCTTCTAAGTGTTCCCATACTTCCTGTCTCCTGTTATATCCTTCATTCTACAATACTCTTAGCCTTCACCTGAACAGCCTCAGGGCATTAATAATGATTTCATTCAGTGCTCCTGTTGGCAAAAATTAGTCCATCCAATCAGGGAAGGCAGTGAAGGCAGGACGCTATGTCAGTGATGCAGGCAACCTGTCAGATAATAACAATCTAAAAATGCCTTCAGAGATAAAAGCAAAAGAAGTTACAAGGTAGGACACAGGGAGACAAAGTAAGTGTCCTGAGCTGAGGGTTCATTCTTAAAAGCTCACGAGGGAGACAGTGGCTACGATCACTTGTGGCTATTAGAGGATTTGTGTAGCTGGTAAATAACAGGGCTTCCCTTTTCATAGATATTTAATATATTATTTTACCTCTTAGTGAAGCTCAATAGTTGGAATATGATGGGCTTATTAGCTATGTTACACCAGCAAAGATATATTTTAGTTAGAGTTGTCATAGGTTCATCTGTTACTTCCATACAAAATATTGCCTAGTACTATAATAGTCTGTCGCAAACACAATTTACACAAACTACTACTGCATAAAAACAGTGGTGTGCTAAATTTAACTGGACTGTTCCTACTCCAGGCCAGATTATTTATACAGTTATAAAGCTAAATAATGAATAAAAATAACTACATACATCTTACTGCACCATGTTTATTCTTTCTTTGCTATTCACGGTGATTTCCAAAGCATAAAAAAAAAAAAACTTCATTCCTTTTGGAAAATTCATATTGTAGATACCTGAAATACAGGCCAGATTTACTAACCATTGATAAAATAATGGCAACAGCTAGTTAGTTCTCCAGGTTTATATCAATGATTGAAGGAAATACAATAAAATCTGTGAGTCCAACATAGGGACTGGTGAGGTTCTGCCAGACAGAATAAAGTATGGACAGTATATGCAGTTTTATATCAAAAATATTTAGAGTTTACATATGACCAGCCCTAGTTATCTTATTTCCACCACAAACTAAAAAAAATAAGAAAAAAAAATCTTTGCACCCTGTTACAGCCAACTTTTATGTAGAAGTGGTGTTCCTAAACTGACAGCTACAGAAGAGAGAAACAAGCTGTGGTGTGAACTATACCTGACAAGATATTATGGGATATTATCCCTCCACTGCAGAAGAAATCTGTGAGTAGTCCAATATAGGACAATCTTCAGATAAAGACCATGGCTTTATCTGAACAGCTAAAAGAAACTTTTCCAGTGAGCTGTTTGTTTTTGATCAAATCAAACAGAAGTCTGTGGTCCTTAAGGGTACTTTTTTTAATCTTCCAGGACATTTTAGTAAGTTAAATACCTTATAGATGGAAGTTGTTGTCAGCTGCCATTTTCATCATTAATAGTAGCATTCTTAGGCCATGTCTACAAAGAATTGACAACAAATGTGGAGAGCAGAAAATGAAGTTAACCAACCCACACTCACATACCAAACCTGACTGATATAGTTACACTGGCAAAATCCCAATGTGTGGGTATGCCAAAAGAGGAAAGCTAATGTTAGTTTTGCATCTGTCATTCAGTGAGGTGATGTAACTGTGCTGGCAGGAGAGTATCTCTTTTTGGCTCACGTTGAGGGGATCTGACAGCACAGCCCCAGCAGACTGGCTAGTGGCAAAGGCTTTTTAGATTAGACAAGCATTAAATTTTACATTGAAAAATGAGTGAACTGGCAAGGTAAAGTATTTAAATCTGAATAGTCCAAGAAAGCAGTTAAGGGAACCAACAAGGCTGGCCCTTTTGTCTGGCCACCATTTTGTAGGCTGCAGGCTGTATTCCATCCCATTGAATCAGGTTCACTGAAAGTAAAGCAAATTGATAATCTCATTAGTTTAAAAGAAAAAAGTGTTGGTTCCTGTATTTAGACACATTGCAACCATAACTAACAAATCTCATGATGGTTCTTTCTTTTTCGTTAATGACAGAAAATCACTATCTAGGGACTGGCAATTGCATGGTCATGTTCCATTTGGCATGCAACTGCTCTTTGTAATTTTGTTATACAATGACATATTAATTGTAGTTTAAAAGTAGAAAAAAACAGATCTGCCTTTTAAAATTTATTTTAAGGAAGAGAAAGGGAAACTACCTTTTAGTTCTTTCACTTAATTGAGTTGGTTTTCCTCCAGAGATGGAATGTCCTATTTAATCATTACAGCAGCTGTGCAACAACAATCTGAATATATAGGGATATAAACCAAAGGGATTTTCAGTGTAAAACATTGGCAACATCTTAAAACATACAATCTGTTGAATTCTGAGTTGGCTTTTAGCAATGGATGTGCAATACTGAAGAAAAGAATTTATATTAATAAGTAACATTTATAAAATGCTTTGAGGACTAGAAACCCCTAATTTATGTATAGTAGTCAAGTAAGATATACCATAAAAATACAGATTATTAATTGAACTAATCAGAGTCCCATGTACTTTACACAAGTTTCACCATATTTCATTGTCTCACTTTGAATACTAATTTGTTATTGAGATAATTATTATTTAGGTTACTTAAATACCCATAATTAGCAAATTGAATCAAATTAAAGTGAATTAAAATATGGTCCTTATCTCAGTCTTCTTTATTTGTTCAAGAAGACAGAACAAGAAAGGTCAAAATGCCAAGCATATACCACAGACACAAAGAAAGAAAAGTATTAATAAAGTCGTTGGGTTGTTCAGTAACACCACTCTATTTTTATAACAGATAATTCAGCAGCATGTCTTAATTCCTATTACTACTAATTTAGGACTTGTGAAGTAACACCTCCTAATTATAACTACTACCATTATCTGCTTTGTGGTGACACCTTTTCTTTCCCCATTTTCAGATAAGTAACTAGATAGTACTTGATTTTAAGAACACTTTTAAAAGCGAAAAACATTTAGGTATATAAGCAAGTCAATTTGTCTCACTTTGGTCCCTGGAAAAATCATTGAGCAAGCCCTATTGGAATATACTTCTGGTCACATGAAGGAGAAGAAAGTTACTGGAAATAGTCAACCTACCAATCCAATCTTCATTGCCTTCTTCAATGGGACATCTGTGTTTGTGGATGAGGGGAAAGCTGGGGATGTTGTTTACCTTGATTTTAGCAAAACTTTTGACAAATATTGTGTCCTGCAATATTTTGGTACCTAAGTTTAGGATGTTATAGTCTTGGTGGGTGTGCATCAGATAGGTAAGAGTCAGTTTGGATGAAAGGGATCAGAGGGTCATGGATCTATGTCATACTCTACTTGAAGGGCACAAGAGGTCTGTTCTGGGACCTGATTAACATTTTACCAATGACCAAACAGTCAATGGTAACAAATTGGGGTATAATTGCTGATTGCTAAAAGAAAGGGTTGTCATACAAGGACCCCTAGACTGGATGGAGGAATGAACCAACAGGAAACCACATAAGATTAACAAGGCATGATGCAAAGTTTGGCACATGGAAAGCTAGAGACCTTGCAATGGTACAGGGTGAAAACTGCCAGACTGGGGAGAAATTCTGTAGAAAGGCCACAAAGGCCTCATGGACATCAAACTGAGCATGAGTTAACAGAGCCGTGGTCACAAACAAGGCCATCAGCCCCCTGCTCTGTTAATAGAAGCAGATAGGTAAATTGAGGGAAAGGATTATCCCTCTCTACATGGTTCTCATTAGGAGGCATCTGAAATACTGACCTCCCAGTACCTCCCAAGAAGTAGACTGGAGCAAGTTCAGCACAAGGACCATCATGATTGTTGGTGGCTGGAGCACTTGTTCTGTGAGGAGAGACTGATTAAGCTGGGCTTGTTCAGCCTGGAGCAGAGACAGCTTTGGACAGACTGAACAGCAGCACCTTGTGCCTGTATCTTGGTCACTGAGAGAATGGAGCAAGTCTCTTCACAGTGGGGGTGGTAGGAGAGCAGGAATCCATGGACGTAAATTAAAACTAAAGTAATTTAGTCTGGCTAAAAGGAAAAATGTTTTTCCTCCAACGGCAGTGAAGTTCAAGAGGTTGCCCAGAGAGGCTGTGCAGTCTCTTCATCCTTGGAGGTTTGAAAGACCTGCCTGGATAAAGACCTGCGACACCAGGTCTGACTGCACAGCTGACCCTGCTTTGAGGAGAATGTTGGACTAGAGACCTGAAGTCCCTTCTACCCTGAACTAACTATACTTATAAATGAAACAAAGTCTTTTTGGAAAGAATGCAATCAAGTTATTTAATTAAACTGATTTGAATTTTTGTAAGTTTTTATGGATTTTCAGCTTGAGGGGAAAAACAGGTCTTGATCTGGTACAAAACCTCTTTTTAGCACTGAGAATATCACACAAGGGATGAGCCATTTCCGTCTCAGCAGTAATGCTGACACCATCATATAACACAGTAGATCAAAGAGTATTGCATCTGTTAAAAAGCTAAGAGATGATTTACATCAGCTTCTCATGGCTCAGGCTGACATATTCCCAAGTTTAGAGTTCAGATTTGAACAGCTGGAAACTGAAATCTCTTGGTAGCTGTACTTCACATTCTGCTTGAATCTAGGTCTGTTCTTTGTAGACAATATCTTTTCAGGCTGACAACAAAACTCTCCTAGTCTTGTGGCAGATGATAACAGTGATGGTACAGGAAGTATTTCAGGAGTCTAAAGGAAAATGCACTGGCTTATCTTCTCTATACAGTGTTAACATAGCAAGAACAGATGGATGCCTGAACATCCCAGTGTGCCAGATTCACCCTGTCTGATTAACTGCATTTGTGAGAGTAACATGAATGTTTGGGTCACTCATATTGTCCCTGAGTGTACTACACCAAGGCATACCAGAGTCAGCTCTGACTCAGTCAGAAGCCCACCTTGTTGTTGGTTCTGCCATGCAATTTATAAACCTTTGCTGCTGCATACCTTATAGACATAAGTTTCTGTCTTCTGGCATTGCTCCCAGAAAAGTTAAAATGTTAGGGTTTTTATTTCAGGATTAATATTCTTGACAGGTAGGAATGACAGAGGAAAAGCAAATGTTGGATGCTGACATCAGAGATACTCTAATGCTGAATCTAGTAAAGATGCAGTATTACCTATTGTGATAGGTAACTGACATTGTAGCTGCTGAGGGTTCAAATATATAAACAATAATAACATAATAACAGTGTAAAACTACACTGTATTCCCTGTTTTATTATCTGGGATAAACTAATTGAAACCTCACCAGAGAAGTTTGCAGTTAAGTTGAAAAAAAAAACAACAACAACAACAAACCCCCACAAACCAACCCAAAAAACATATATTCAATTAATCCTGAACATACAAACAGCAAAAAGAAGGTAAAAGTTAGGAGGGTGGTTTGCATGGGCAGGGCAGAGGGGTGGAGGGGGAAGGCATGTATGTCATCACTGCTCTATCTTGTTGCTCTCTGGAGATCCTCTCCTGAGATAGCACAGAGATAGTCCTCTAAGATCATATTGCACATTTCTGCGGGAGTCAACAGAATCCTGCTTTGCCTTAAGAATCATCCAGGTAAACAGAGAGGAAATTTAAAGCTTACCAGAGTAGCACAGAAGATATCATGTTTAGCATGCAACATAGGTTCATTCAAAAGTCTTATTTGAAAACACTTATTTTGAAAGTCTTTTGCTTTTCCACTTTTCAAAGTGGACTTTGAAGGGGCTGTGGATTAGTTGTAGCACAGAACGCATAATGTTTAGCATGCAACATACCTACCCTCTGCACTGAAGCTAGGAACCTGGTGCCTGCTTCTAAAATCCAGTTCAGGTTAGTGGGTGTTTTTTCCTGCTCCAGAGTTAGAGAATTCACAATGGTCTTCTGCAGTGAATAAATCTAACAGAAAATCTGTACTGGAGCAATGTCACAATCAATTATGGAACAAAATAAATCAGAATGACACCAAGGCAAGTAAACACTCAAGTGAGACCTTTAGAGATTAGTAGCAACAGAAAGGAAATAGCTTTATAATGTGCAGATTTTTAAATCTAATTTATACTGCAGTTTAGTTAATTTATTTTTGCTAAAATATCAGAGAGAATATTAATGAAAAAAATTTTTATTAGTTTATAAGTTTTGATCAGTTCACCACTTGAAGTAATACGATGTAAATTCATTGAAGCAGCCATCAGCTGATTCATCTGGCTGCCATTAAATTTATTCTGACATAAGGAATGAACACAGCAAACATTTCTAGATAAGACTACTACTTGAGTACAGCCATTGTAAGATTTCTGTTCACAAATTGCAATTGAAACGCTTGCTAAGGGCTACAGGGACATGTTTGATTGTTTGTTTTTCTTTTTGTCATTCCGTTTTAGCTGCTTCCTTGCTCATTACATTGTTCCCATTAGCATAATGTATTGATTGTGTTTGCACAGCTTTTCCTGCCAAAGGCTGCCCTTCAGTTGTACAGCCATTGGGGTAACCAGCTGTTACTTATTTAAGCCTCCATCATTTTGTATGACAGAGTAACTTAATTATGCCCTACTTGAAGATGCTAAATAAAATTATCTTCTGAACAAGTGTACTTCACTTAATATTTGTCTCTATCAGGTATTTAAACTCTGACACTTAAGCTATATGTGCAACACATAAGCAGCATAATAATAAGCAAACACATTTTAAAACAAAACCTAGTACCAAGTTAATTTTTACAGAGTTAGAGGTCGTTTTACCATGTTTCTGGACCACAGTTATCTCTTTAGCTCAGGTGTTAAGCGTATTTAAAAGACTTCAGAAAAAAAGAAACTAAATATAGTTAACAGTGTAATAAACCAGCACTTAGGATTAACCTTTTTCTATGCTTTATGAGCAGAGTTAATAGATCTTCAGTAAGCATTCGGAATTTTAGAAAGACAGAATTGTAGTACTCTATGTAACTCAAACCTGGACAAGAAAAAATTTCTTCTCAGTGATATATTCTAATTATAAGAATGTGTCAGTCAACATCAATGGCCTTTGTGTTATAGCAGAACATTTAGTTCTTATTTTAATCCTGGTATTTGAATTAAATTCAGACCATATATTTTTATTTTTATTGGCAACATCTTTCCTTAGTTCACTATAAGGCAGTCTACTTGATTTCCCTTTTTCATCTTTAGACAATTATGCAAATGAAAGTGACAA
The DNA here is from genome assembly GCA_013397865.1 of Struthidea cinerea. Lineage (NCBI taxonomy): Eukaryota > Metazoa > Chordata > Aves > Passeriformes > Corcoracidae > Struthidea > Struthidea cinerea. The sequence goes on from VZTI01010898.1 coordinate 852,719, forward strand.
TTTTGGGCTTGCCAACTGGGTCCTTGAGTGTAAAGTGTTCTGAAATGCAGCTCCCACATTTTCAAAGGGACTATAATTGAAAATGTTTAAATTGACGTGAATTTATTTTAAATAGTCCACCTACCACATTTGCTAGTTTTTTAGCTTTAGGGTAAATTCAATTTGCATTCAGAGTAGATACCTGAAGACCTAATTAATAATAAACCATTTTATATAAAATAAAGTTTTGTAAAAGTGTTAGAAGTGCAAAAGTAAAATTATTTTCTAAATTATGCCGCACCTTATCTAGATAGGTTGTGCAAGTTAGAACATATTTGACAAAAGAGAATTTTAATTTTGATGTATTTGAAAGTAATATGAAAGTAATTTGAAGGCTCTTTGGAAATCTTATAATGATGGAGAATTTTTTATCAAATAAAGTTGGAAATAAGGTTTTATAGAGCACCCAGCTATTGCTCAATAAATATGTATGGGGGGGAGTGTTGTTACTAGAAAAAGGCTGCAGGCTTTATATTGACCTGTCAATGTGGGCTTTTGGAACATATTTTTTTAATATCCTGAGCTTGTGATGGCTGTTGTAACAATTGTCCAGCAGTGGGGAGTACTGCTGAACTTGTCTCAGCTTAGGTCTCTGAATACTGTACATGGTAAAGATCTAACAAACCTGTAAAACCACTCAATAACAAAGTAACTGGGACTTAATTTCAATCAATAAGCGGTTAATGGGTGAAGATAGACTTAGTTTAGAGGAGAACTCATTTTAAAAAAGAGGAAATAAGGGCACAGTGTTAGAAAATGTGCAAATACGACCTCAGCCTGATCCAAGGCTGAGGGGGAAAGAATTCCAGATATCAACATCAAGGACTTGGGATACTGGCTTTTTAACACAATTTCCTCTTCCTTCTATTTATCTTGTGGAAGGCAGAACCTGTTGGCCTTAGGAACCAGAGGAGCAGGGACCTGGTGTGTATCACTGGAGAAAAGGGATTGATATTCAAAAGTTTATGTATATACAGATTTAGCTACATTATTAATGAGATTTTCCTGTAATAATTAAATAATTTGAAAAGCAAAAGCTAGGATAATTGTAACTGGATGAATAATAAGATTTGCTATGGTTTTGAGAGGCTGTTAAGATTCTAATTAGACAAACGATAAATTCTTTGCTTAGCATTTTGCCAATAAGATCTTAAATGTAACATAATATACCACAAAAATCCTACTTGTGTATTATGTTGAAGATTCAATTAATGTATAAATAAGAATTACTTTTAATTAATCTCATTCCTCAGTTTTTCCATGCAGCACAGTCTTTTTCCAATATGTTTT